>OY982561.1:21413136-21930293 GCA_963859945.1 Euplagia quadripunctaria
TTCCACACTTATCAAGAGAATTTTTTTTTTAATATTGTAAATAAACCCACCAAATTTCAAAACGACCGGACTACTACTACTAGTTCTTGAACAGCAACTCTGCAATCTTAATGTTAAAAAGTAGGTAATTTTCAAATCGTCGCTGAGGCCATCTTTGTCATCTAAGGACTCGAAAATTTGGTAGACACATACAGAGCCTCCGAATTTTTATGCTCATTTTACAAAACCAATATCCATTCATTTAAATACGCAACTTTTTTAGTCTAGTAAACTTTTCTCTACAATTGATATATACAGAGAAAATAAAAAAAAAGAGAATTATTTTTTTATTTACAAATTCACATTTTTCTGAATAAAAAATGAAGCCCATGGTTTCAAGCGAGTGCATAGTGAAATTATCATTTCTAAGTACTTTTTGGAGCACACAACAAATACCTATCATATTTAATGACTAACTAACCGAAAACAAAACAGATCCCGTCTGGCCGTCGTAATCTGTGTGTGCCAAATTTCTACCCAATCCCTTCTGCGGTTATGTGTTGATAGACCAGTCAGTCAGTCACGGTTTTCCTTATTACACACCTCAAAAGTTTCTAGGGATCAAGTACATTTTTAACTATAAGGATTATACAATTAATATTTACCAAATGCAGTCTTCCAGACTGGCTTCTTACTTTAATTCCTATGTTTAACTTATCTCTACATTTTGTAAAAATTAAGAAAAATTGCAATTTTTGCAAGTTGTGGGAAATTTACCTAAGATAACGTCGTCAATTGAATTATAAAAAAGGTAAAAACGAGAATTTTTTAATTTTTTATTGTAAAGAAAAAAAGGTTTCCATCATTGACACGAATCACTTAATCATAGCAATTTGGCATGCTTAAAATAACTTTGAGGAATGGCCGCTCACGTTCTTTTTAACAAGTCAAAAAGTTGTTGTGCGGCATGCACGGCATCCATACTCGGCTCTTTGAACCAATTAGGTTGAGGTCTGGCGATTGAGCAGGCCACGGCAGAACGTTTATGCGAGCATCGGTAAGAGTGCGTGTGTGGTCTCTAGCCGTGTGTGAACGTGCATTGTCGTGCATTAGTCGAAACGAATCACCCAACCGGCTTCGCTTAGGGATGATCACGTCTGAAACAATCCTCTCCGCATATATATGAGCATTGAGGTTGCCCCTGATCCAAATGAGATCGGTTCTTCCACTGATCCAAAAACCGGCCTAAACCATTACTGTTCCCTCTCCGTATGTCCGTATGAAAGTACTTCCTGACAAAATTTCTTGACGTCCAGAGGTCCTCCAAACTCGAGTGCGTCTTGTATTCGGCCGCATACCGAAACTAGTTTCTTCGGAAAAGCAAACATAACGCCAGTTTTCTTCCTACCAATTTCTGTGTTCGCGAGCCTATTCTAAACGGGCCCTACGATTGCGGGTTGCTATAGGTGGAACTCTCATCAACCTTTAGGAACGCAGACCCACTTCACGTAAACGATTTCGGATGGTTTGGTTACTTGTCAGCAAGCCTGAAGAGCTGTGGAGCCTCGTAACCAACATCATGGCGGTCATAGTACGATTCCGTCGAGCAGTATTTTGGATGTACCACTCCTGTCTGCGAGTGGTGATGCGAGATCGTCCTCCATGTCGCTCAGTCACGCTGATTTATTACGCTCAGATAGCGTCTCCAGATGCGGCTTATGACGCTCTGTGTGGTGCCAAGAGCGACCGCATCTCTTCTCGTTTCAAATGATGTCGTGACTCCACATCGATACAATTTCTTTCAGTTCCGATGCAGAAATTGTAATGGTTTTGTAAAAACTCTATTACACACTTCTATAGGAATCCTGATTGACAGTTGATTTTCTATTTTTAATCAAAATTTAAAGAAACATCTTTATTCAAATAGTGAAATTCACTAAAAATAATCCATAACGATCCAAAAAAGTTAAAATAATAATCCTCAATTGCGGCAATATTCTAAAATGTACTTGATCCCTAGACACTTTTGATGTGTGTATATTATACAGATTTCACTCTCTCAGAAATCTCCACTTACCACTTCTCCAGCTTTGGAAGAACCTTCACGCTACACAATATGACCGTTATAATAATCTTGTATTTTTCGTTATGACTTCATTCTGAGTAGGTTCCTGAGGACTTGTAAATGTTATATAGCACAGGACCCTGTTTGTTCCTTGCATTAACCGCGCAACGTTTCTGCGAGCTTAAGGCTGCGTTTCCACTAGAGATGTCTGAGGATGCGTAGCGAGGGATGTGTTTGTTAAGAAACAATAGAACCGCTTCATTTACCTAGTCTCGCTCAGCACAGCTCCTGTGGAAACAGCTTAGCGGAGCGAGGTTTTTGTACGTACAAAACAGGGATGTGTGATAGGAATGCACGCGAGCGAGAAACTGCTAACAGTCATTAGACGGTGTCTACCAATATCTGGACACCTACCTGGTGTTTTGTGTGGTACGTTTTGTGTTGTCAATAAAAAAAGCAGAGCTGCCTGTCTATATCCTAAATACTATTGTAGTCTTTGAACTGAATTGAGACGAAAGCAGCGGGCACTGGCGAACGCGCTTCTCTCCCACCTCATCTTACCCCGCTCGCTCACATCTGAATAGAGCCCGCTACACATCCTCGCACCGCTTATTTGCGCACCATTTCACAGCGTCGCTACATACCCTCGCACCGCTCAACGGCCTAGCACATCTCTGGTGAAAACGCTCATTACGCATCCTCGCACCGCTCAGCTACCTCGCACATCTATGGTGGAAACGCAGCCTAACAGTACGAATGCCTTTCCATAGTCCATCCTCAATTTTAAACACACCAATTAAGCATTAAGAACGTATATTTTTTTATAATGTATTGTTTTTATAACGTTTAAACTTTCGCATTAACACGGAATTAACGCGATAGTTTGGTTATGTCCATACATACATTTTGAATTATTTGCACTAACCGTGGTTACAAACAGACTGGTTGGCAGATAACACATTTCTTTGTTTTTGTTTTTAATACACGATTAGGACATTGTAACATGTAAAATATTTAAGAATTAATTCTATCTCTATCTCCAAAATTCTTGTTTTAGTTAAAAGATTACAAAATTCTATTTTTGTCGGGAAATTCAATTACCTTTAGACTGATTTACACGGCACCAAATTTGAAAATAATAGTACAAAGGTTAAGTTACATAATGTTGGTTGTGTTGTTGCTGAAATGGCGTCTAATTTAAGTTTGACATTTCTTATTTTAGACGCCCAAGACGTACAACGAAATACTAATAAAACAGTTATGAACTTTTAATAACTTGACCAACATTAGGTATGTTGAATTAAAATAGATTGTCTTAAGTTTTCAGAATACGAATCTTCGTCCAATAGAACCAAGCTATGTCTTAGTGATTTCTAATCTAGTAGATAAAGTTTTTTTTTAAACTATCGGCAGAACAGTCTTTATTTTTAATTTTTATACTAATTATGAGTAATATAATATCACTAACCGTAGCTTGTATGTCTTCGGAAAGTATGAATTGATAGAACTTGTTAAATAATACCGTTACTTAAAACAAAATTACACTAGAAACTAAAAATAATAAAAGAAAAATATTGTTTTCTAGGGCAAAAGAACAAGAAAAGAAAATTGCAGCCAGAATGAATTACCTGGCAGAATACAATGAAAAGCAACGAAAAGAAAGAGCCCAGAGGGCTGCAGAGAAAGAAAACAGAATCAAACAAAGGGTAGAAGCAGCAGCAGAAATGGAAATGAGAAGAAAAATTACCATGGTGCGACAATGGAGAAAGAACGAAAAGAAGAGAATAAATAGACTGAAGATGGAACGAGAAGCGAAAAAGAGACGAATAGAAGAGCAGGTTAGAATAACTCCAGTTTCTAAATTCCTACGAATAAAAATGTTAAATAATAATAACGATCAAATTTGAATGATTTAATAAGCTAAGTGAAATGCTTCTCATGAAAATCTGACGGTGCACCGGTGCTAGGCGATGCTTCTTTTCTTTTCATTTCTAGCTTTATCTACTCCACAACGCATAAAGTAATTATTGGAATTTAATTTTTAAAAACAAATATTTTTACATATTTGTTTTTATTTGGCAAGGAATCGACCTTTTTTCTTTCTCGATAAAGGTATTCAAGCTTTAAAAAAAACTTGATCTTTTAAAATTACTTATAGCCAGACTAGTTTCTATAAATTAAAGAAAGAATATGAGAATTTTGTCGAAGGTGAAATGAGAGACGAATTATGTGTTTATGGCCACACACAATTTCAAGGTTCACAAACGCGATCGTATTTTCTTAGGTACGTATTTCTCACCATAAATGTAATACAAACATTTTGAAGCCGCTTAGTTTATCAAACTACTCTGTTAGATCAAGATAGCTAGCAAGAGCTTAGTCTATTTAATATCGGTGTTAAGAGGCTTGCGCAAATCAATGCCTAGTCTGCTACAACGATTGATAGGTTTTAAGGTTAGTTGTATTGAAAGGTTGTTGAAAGGATTAATAACAACTTCAAGATATCAACAATTTTAACAAAACTTGACTCACGGTACTTGTGATCACTCAGGGTAACTTCCCAGTACTCGTTTAGAATAAGACAAATTTTTCTCTTGGTAGTAGGTATTGCTTTTTTTATATAATTGCGCGTGCAAGCATTCGCGCGCAATCCTGTACGCTCCTGAGAGCGCGCGATAGTGACCTTGTAAAGGCAGCTATTGTCTTGGTCGTAGGCTCTCGATCTATAATCGTGTGGTGATTTTTGTGTGCTAAAAATTCAGTGTAGTTTGAACATTCTATAAGGATGCAGTGGGAGAAAATATTTATAAAAGAAGAATATGTTATAATATTGAAAAGGACGTCATCATTTACAAAAATGAAATTTCATATTGAGGCCACAAATAATTGACAAAAAGCCGGCATTAGTTAATTTTATTTGATATTTTAAATTAATAAGCCGTACGAATACAAAAAGAACAGTATTCTAAATTCTTCCTTAGTAATTGTAAGGAGTTTGAAAATCTCGAATCTCTTACTATTCACGTAATAATTGTCCTCTTTTCAATCAAAAGTATGAAATGAGACAGCAATTTTCATCAACTGTCTCTCCCACCGACGCTATGCTTTGCGTAAAATAGCTGTCGAGCACACATGAGGGTTTCTTTTAATGAATGCATAACCACGGTACTATTATCTATCCAGCATTCCATCTTCATACAAACGGTCGGAAAGTAAGTCATACCTACGCGTCTCAAGTTCGACATACACTCGGTATACAACCAGAAAGCCCCGCAGTGACGAACGAACGGTGTGATGCTTTTCTAAACAGTAAGCTTGCGATTTGTGTATTTGATTAAAATAAGTACAAGTATTTAATATGACAATGGATTTTTTATACTATTAAATTTAACAATAAAGCTTTTCGTTCGTCTCAGTCGAGGCACAAATATGTTTCAGTCTTAAAATAAGGGTAGTTTTTTTTTATTACATCTATTAATCAAAAAAAAAATGTATTTTTATTGAACACTTCCTATATCATTCACAACAAATTTAATTTTTTCAAATAAAAAATATATTATAATATTTATAATCAAAAAACTAAAAAGAAACTCAAGTAGGCAGATAAAATTAAAATACTGTAGGCGGGCTGCCCTTTCGCGTGTTTACGTACCGCGCGGCTGTAGGTATTTATTTCAGAGACAGCGCCGAGTCACAATACTGGATAGATAATATCACCGTGGCATAACGTTGTCCATCGCTCAAGTATTGTTTAAGATTTGATATTGCCGGCTCCGTGTGTCCGAGCTCACTGTGAGTCCTCATAGCGTTGTATGTGAATACGGGTGTTAGTTATGTAGGATGGCACGGGCTCTGTAATGGATAAAGTCACATGTTGTTTAATAAAAATGATCTGTCCGGTTGTCAATACCTACATTGCAAAAAAACCTATGTAGTAAACAATCTACATCTCATATTCTCTACTTTGCATTATAACTAAATCGCATAATGACATAGTAGCAAAATGCCTACTTTTTCAAAGGTACAGCCAAGAAAGAAAACACTAGGACAGATGACATTTTTTATATACTAGTACTTAAAATCTACATACCATGTAACAAACAAAATAAATAAAACCCCTAAAAATAAAGTAATTAATCACCATTGGTGAAGAATTTGCTTACGTATCCTTATGATATTTTTTTAAAACTGTAGAACTGTAATATTCTGTTGGTTGAGGGAAATAACTTCATTGTTATACACTTTGTCGAACTGTATATGACGTCGCAGTCTGCGTGACTGGTTGAAATAATAATGTTTAATGGCAATATCTTTAAGCCGTGCTTCTTTTCGCAATGTATATAAAAATAAAATGAATGTGGCTTTATGAGGAATTCGACAGTTAAGGCGTCTGTGCCAGCTCTCCATACCGTTGTTGGTACGGTGTCTTTCTGAGGCACAACAGATAAGTGAAAAAGACTTCACCTACTGTCGTTCAAAATAATTTATAAACTTTTTTGAGGCTTTAGCTTTTGGACTTTGTTCTATTATAGATTTCCAACCAGTTTCTATGAAATTAATAGGCAATAAAGGCAAATTCGAAGTTAATCTGATAGATCCTCTTCGCCATCATTTGCAACAAAAAAATCAGATGCCAACATTTTTGGTATTCGGACATCTGCTAATTTATTAAATTCAGTATTTTTAAGGCCCAATTTTTTACATCGAGCTCTATACAAGCTATCTTTTTTTTCGTAATATGATGGCACTAGCAAATTGTTTGTTTGATGCTTTAAAACATACTTTTCAAATATTTTTTTGACTGGTTCCATATTGCTGCATACTTCTTGCCGAGAAGAATCCATCACCAGAGCTATATCATTATCCTCCTGATGTGCAATAGTGGAACTTTGTCTGATAATCTTCTCTTTATTTTTATCTAAAGTCACAGTCGCCGAACATTCATGCTTGTTGATACACCTCCTCAGGCTCCCGTTTTTATTATTTTTTGCAAAATTATAGCAATGGCCATCATAAAGAAGAGCCGGTTTTCCCTTTTGATTTGTAATAAACTTTAAATTATTAACCATTTTCACTGTATTGTGCCAATAGAACAACAAAATGAAATATTATACATACATCAACATGACAGTATGTACAACATATTAACAACCAGTCAGACAGATTTTCCTTATGTATTTTGTGTAAATAGTTTCGTATCTAACTGTACCTATTTTGAAAAAGTAGGCATTTTGCTACTGTGTCATTATGCGATTTAGTTATAATGCGAAGTAGAGAATATGATATGTGGATTATTTACTACATAGGTTTTTTGCAATGTAGGTATTGACAACCGAACCCAAAATGATTTCCAGGCAAACAAAAAATGGTCGGCACGCGTGAACGCTCAGAACATGAAACTACAAGAGGAAGCCCTTCTTCTTAAACTATATACGGAAGACATGGCGGCTGGTGCTACGAGAAGGGAAAAGTAAGCATCTTCAATACATACTTTCTTGTTCGGGTTTCATACACTTTATCGTGACTCATAATATTCTTATCGATATATGAGGTGTACCTATACTTCATAAATCTCAATCTTTCTTTTAATATCTGGGGACACGGAAGTGTCCCCGCCATGTCGAGCAAATAATAACAAAGGCACGGCCGTAATATCCTTTTTGCGAAGTCATTCAGGGCATTTTCGAACCCTCTGTAGTAGTTTTCCGAATACACAAACAGTGTAGAAAACTTTGTAATCCTTATAATAAAAATGGGATTATAAAGTTATTTTTGCAGTTCATACAATTTTTCGTCACTAACACTACCTACCTGAATTTATAGATAGGTAGGTTAATAGTGGGGATAGGTAGATACAGTATCATAGACATGATGTTTTCTTTAATATAATACCTACCTACCTAATATGTAAATGCAAGTCCCGCAAAGCAGTTCTTCTACGCAAAAGTTAGGAGATCTACTTGTTACCTAATTTGTTAACTAACAACATTTTATAGTGACCGTATCAATATTAGACTTCTTTATTCTTTGAATAAATAGAATGATTTAGCAATCGCACACGCCAATAGATTAGACACGCTACAAAATCTATCTAATATAAGCGCTCAGAGCGCACTTTTTATGTTTATGTATGCACAAACTTGGTTCTGGCGAGCGCTATTGTTATTTAGGACTATGTATTTAAAATGGTAGATTATTTTTATGTGAACATGTTTCCGTGTGATGGCTAAGTTATTTCATTTATTAAACAAATAAAGATCCAATATATAATAATTTAATAGGGAACAAATATTTTATTAATATCTACACCATATTTTACAACTATACTTTACTTACGATAACTAAAAATAGAATACTACATTATTTATTATATTTTATATGATAGGCACATAACTACAGTAAGAGCTTATATATATATATATATATATATATATATATATATATATATTTACAATTACTTATACTTAATCACAAAATATATTTAACACTTCTGGCATTATGTACGTGTTTTATCCGTTAAATTTTATGTATTTAATAAGATATATATACATATAAATATATAAATAAGCTCACATATACACATATATATATATATATATATGTATGATATTGTCGAAAGTTTACGCGAATGTTACACATTGAAATAAAACTATTTTTAACAGATTCGCGATTTAGTTGTAGTTCGTGTGACGGACGACCACCATCTTAGTCTACCCGTGACCATGGCTGCTGAAAAGCAACTGAAACGTCGGGATCAGTGTAAATAATAAAATAACACCAAATAAATCGCGATAGAATCCGTTAAAAATAGTTTTATTTCAATATATATATGTATACTTTATTTATATTTATTTAAAGGTTCCAGTTAAAAATCAACTTCTCATCTGGCATTAAGCTGAACTGGACACCTATTTTGGTGCAACGCGAGACATGTTATTATTTGTCCACTGTTTCTTTTATATTTTCTGTATGTCGATTTTTTTTGTTTCGTTTTTTTTATAGATATAAGTACATTATTAGGATAATTACTTTTCTGTTTTGTCTTAGCACCAAAATAAATGCCATTTTCTTTCTTTCTTTTCTTTCTTTCTTTCAAATTAGGTAACAATTAGATACCTTATTACATTTTCGTTTTCTAAAACACTAGTCATCCAATCTACCAAAAGAAAATGTGAGAATATAATCCTAATTTATCCTTTTCTTTATAGGACGAATTACAAAGCAATAAAGCTTTGATTGTGTCCCGAATGACACGTAAATTGCTATCGTAGCCGATACGTGAGAGTTAATAAACTTTACAAGCGGTGGTGTCGTACGGAAACCTAAAATAAGCTTTTACTTAATTTTGATAACTCTTTTTGTATCAAATTGAATAATAAGAATCAAGATATAATCTTGTATAGGCCTAGCACTGATTTCGCTTTATAGTTTTACCTTAAAACTAGTGGGTTTATCTTCATTCGGATCCACCTTTCTTTGTAAAATAATTTACTTTTTGGGAAACTGCCACAAATGTCATAAAATACAGTAACGTACTTATAATTCAACGTGCCCCTGTCCGGTTCTACCTATTTCAAAGGTGTCTGAGTGCTCTGATGAAGTGATGACTACTCTTCAACAGGATAATAACAACATTAGTCTAGGCGCTGTTTAAATCGGTTCTTCTATAAAGTGGTAGTGTGGTACTATTCTATTTTGACGGCAGGAAACCTTGTTCATATTCTGGTAAATGTCACTTGCATATCATCATCATCTTCCTGACCATTTCCCAATTTTCATTAAGGTTGACACAATGTGTAACATTGCAAAAAAGTTTTGGCTGGTTTCTTTTATGGTCTGACATCAACCCTCCTTGGGAATGTAGTCGTTTTAAGACGGGAAAAAAAGGAAAAATGGGTAGGGATAGGGATACCGCAAGTCTCGAATGGAGAAGGACTGAGACTAGTAA
Organism: Euplagia quadripunctaria; assembly: GCA_963859945.1. Lineage (NCBI taxonomy): Eukaryota > Metazoa > Arthropoda > Insecta > Lepidoptera > Erebidae > Euplagia > Euplagia quadripunctaria. The sequence goes on from OY982561.1 coordinate 21,423,129, forward strand.
CTCGCAGAGGCCAGGGTGGTGTACTCAAATGTCCTGAATTTCTTGTGACTGGAGAGGTCACTAGGACAGGAACACCAGCTGTCACTGTCACTGTTGCTTAAGAAAAGAGTATTATTTTTCTACACAGCTAGTGACTCACAATCATAAACATTTTTTATTCTCTCGTCCTACATCATATATTTTTGTGGTCACATCAGCAAGTTAATACATCCTTGTGTGATAGTATTCCTTCCTATACCCTAAACCATGTTAAATAATGGTTGTTCGTGGGAGAGCCATGCTTCGGCACATATGGGCTGGCTCGACTGGAGTGTTACCACGGTCTCACAGAAAACCGGTAGTAAAGCAATGATTGTATTGCTTTCTTTTCGCCGAGTGAGTGAGGTTACCAGAGGCCTTAACCCTTCCCTCTCCCCTCCCCTCTTCCTCTCCCCCCCCCTTCCCCTACTCCCACATTAAAGGCCGGCAACGCACTTGTGACTCTTGAGTTACAGGTGCCCTTGGGCAGCGGTTGTTATTTACCATCAGGTGATCCGTCTGCTCGTTTACCCTCTATCTGGTTTTAAAAATAAAATTATGATTCACTTGAAATTAACTGCCCAGTTCTAAAGCTTTATATAACCTTGATATGTATTGATACCGTTATTTACCTAAATACGTTTTGTTTATTTGTTTTCATGTTGAGCTCGCTAGTCTCAGGAACGTCCGGCATTGTTTTCCTGAGATTGAGACCAAAAAGACCTTAAACTCTTATTGGATTTAGAACCTTTTTTGCATTAGACAGCCTGTTTATTAAGGAACGTTGTAGGCTATATAACAATTATGCTATTACTCTGGTGAGCAGTGCAATACCATTAAGATAGGTGAAATCCCACGGCTCGGAAACTTGGAATTTGTATTTGAGTAATTTTATTAATAAACTTGATGTCCTGTTGATATGAAAGTCTCTTGCAAGATTTTTGACCAGATTGCGATTTTGGTTAGCGATTATTTTTCGGTATGAGCGTGGTAAATGAGCTTCTAATACTTTTTTCTATCCTTACATTCTACTGAGTGCTATTTTTCATTACTTTTCTTTCTTATATAAATGATATTGTAAAAATAATAATCATGATAGCTTTTTTGAAGAAGTAGTATTTTATGTAAAACAGGAAGGCGGAGATATACGCATACAATACTGATTTGGAGCTACAACGTCTACGACTAGCCAACTGGAAGGCCTTACATGGAGGGACGGCTAAAGCGGTGCAGTTGGTCAGGAAGATGGGCATTGAATTCGAGAAGGTATTCTTCAGTTATTTATACTCTCTCAAACAACCACAGATTTTTTTAGAGTTCATTCTTTTATGATTACTAGACGCAAACAGAAATTCTATCCTTTCATTGTCAACACACCAAGTTGAACTAAACACTTTAACAGCTCTTTTTTGTTTCGGATCACCAAAGTCTGCAATGAATTGTCTTGCCTGTGTTTATTTTTTTAGACAAATATAGTTCTGAATTGTTCAAGAGTATAGCGAATAGATTTCCTTTGGATACGCGTACCATCTTTTTCTTCATGGTCACTTTCCATCAGGCGACATGGGAAACAATCGCCTATTCCAATTGTCAATATTTCTATTAATTCTTCGCATGGTCAATTTACTGGTTTCTTATTTTCATAGTTCCATAATTCGCTTTGTTTTGCCAAATCATTATATATGTCATATCATAACTCCTGCTACATTATCTTCGTCGTCGTACCTGAAAATGTTTATTACTAAATTTTACAACGAGGATAACAATTGAGAATACAATAATAACAATAAAACAAAAAGAAGTTACCGACATTAAAATTACAAAAGTTCAAAATCTAAGTTTAGTAATTTTTACTCAATTTGTTAATACATTTATTAAATGATTAAACATTTACAAATACACTTACGGTAGCCACATCATTTAATCAAATTACATAAGCCATGAACGAAAACTGTTAAATAATTTTTAGTATTTGACGAGAATTTGACATTTTCTTAATGAGACTACAAACCTGTGGATATGTTTTATTTTAACTACTTTTTTCTCGTTTGAAAGTGGATTTTATGTAATTCGAATTCCTTTATGGAAATATAGATTCATGAGTTTTTGCTTTATAGTCGAAACGAGGCGCTAAAGGGATGTCTCCTGCACTGGCGCAAGAACTGGCTGAAGAAGCCATGAGTGCTACTCAGTCCACACGTGGTGATGCGCTCATGACGCTCGGCCAGGCTCGCGCTAGAATGGACATAGTGACTGTGTTACCAAGTGCACCTATCAAGATACTCGACGAGGTATGGGTTCAACTTTGTTTTAGGTTTTGTTTATTTTTTCTCATTTTTGTTTTAAATTGGTAACTGGCTCTGCTCTGGCTTCAATTTGGCAGGAATTTGCACTTATGTTTGTATGCGACCCTGAGGTACTGGGTTTAAGGGTTTTGTTAGGGTAAATCCCCGTAGCAACAGTTATGGTGTAAATTACTTACCTTATACAAGATAAAGTAAAACAACAATGCCTTCAAATTCAAGCCACATAGATTAAAATTTAAGGCCTGAATTATTATGCGAAGTGAACTTGAAGTTCGTGTTAACGAAGGATTTAGGCGAAGAAACGGTATATATACATATTTTGATTGAGTAGGAGTACGGACTGGAACCGAATCCAATAAACAGCAATGGGCTCATACCGCTCGCGGCCGACGTGAATAAACCGCAATAGGTGTATTCCACCTCGGCCTAATAGAATTCCAACTGACCAAAAGAAAAGTATGTCCACCTAAAGAAGACCACTATAAATTAAGACTCCTACCGTAATGTTGGTTTTCTGTCGGTAAGCCTCCTCCTATTAATTACAAGTAAACACTTTCTGATTAATATGCATCACAAATTTACTTATTTGCGTGGAATGGGTACATAAGGTTTTAATAAATATAACACATTAGTTCCTCCATTTCTACCGCAAGGGCAAAATCACAGCTATTGCGCATACTGTATTGCGACTAAACCTTGTCAAATAAAAACTTTCTGATTGTTGTTACTTTCTTTTTTTATTGCCCTCGTGTTTTGTACTGAAAAAAGGTCAGCAATAACTTCTCCTTCATTGCATTATCCATAGATAAGTAGTTGTAGTGCTTTTGTGTAATTCCGCTTTTATTTACATGGAAGGCAATTTAAAAATCCACGAAAAATAAACTTAATAATTTAATTTCCTAAAATATTCTAATTTATGTAGGTTCCGTAACGGCCAACATAAGGGCTTAATTTTTAACCCCTGTCAGAAATAAACTGTTGACTAAACAACATCAACCACTGTTTATGAATACTTTGGGGCTTAATTGTTGGGTTGATTTTGTTAATCAAACCAAATGGTTTAGTCACATTTAATCGGTATTTTTTGTTATTTTAAATGGTACAAACCATTACCTTATTATTAGCTTCTTCAGTTGTTGCTATAGTCCTCGCCTTATTACTTTATATTGTTCACTTTCACACGCTAATTGGTTAACTTATTTTTATTACCAAATATAGACAAAAGTGGTCAGTAAAAATATCACCGCAGCAGCACATTTATCCCATTTTTGGGGTATCTGATATATATTTTCCATCCATATTTTTTTAAAACAAGAAAGCTAAACACAAAGTTTCGTCAAAAAATGGTAAAAAAAACTACACATAACAGACAGAAGAAAGCCAAATTGACGAAACCTAGGCGTGAAGAAATAAAGTTTTTAGGGACATGAGTCAGGTGTAACGAAGTTGCTTTTTTTAAACAGAGACTAATATCGTTTTCATAATTGGTAAGAGATTGTTTTGATTAGATCAACAGGAGCCCTATGTATACGTCGGTACTTACTCGTAAACATGTACCTGTCTGTCCATTGCTGGGCTCATATATCTTTTAGTAAAAATGCGCCAAAAGAACATTTACTTACCTTCAAAATATTATGTGGTGTCGTGCTTTAGACGAGCCTTTAAAATACTATTGTTAGCCTTCCTTTCTTCTGCCATAGATGCTGGAGAATGCAATAATGGAGTTCGCTCGTCGTCGCGTGCACCTGCTTTTGCTTGACGTGGAGCGCGTGGTGCGCGCCCGTGCCGCAAGCGTGTTCTTCAAATCATATAGACCAAACATCACTAGAAAAGGGTAAGTGTTCATTGGATGCTAAGTATTTACTATACATTTTTACCTACATTTACGTACCTTTAGCCTAAGCCCGAGATTGATTTAGAAGTCCCAATCTTCCCACTCTTCCCCCTCCCTCCTTCCCTTCTTCCCACTCTTCCCCCCTCCCCTTCTTCTTCTACTCTACTCCCACCTTAAAGGGAGGCAACGCACTTGTGACTCTCGAGTTACAGGTGCCCATGGGCAGCGGTAGTCATTTACCATCAGGTGACCCGACTGTTCGTTTGCCGCCTATACCATAAAAAGAAAGTTTCCTTTTGGGTAAATCACTTAATGAAAACACAACTACTACCAGTCCATTGAAGTAACAAAATATTGAATACCAAAAAAGATACCAAAGGTCTAGAATATATAGAATCTTAACTAAATTGCGCAACCCTACCCTCCTCCTCTCTCCCTTCCCCGCCCCTTATCCCCCCTTCCTCTACTCCCACCTTAAAGGCTGGCAATGCACTTGTGACTTTTGAGTTGCAGGTGCCCATGGGCGGCGGTAGCCATTTACTATCAGGTGACCCGTCTGCTCGTTTGCACCCTATACCAAAGAAAAAAAATTTGACTAATAACACATTCTTAATTAAAAATGAATCCATTTATTATAGGAACGAACCTATTTAATTATAATTTTGTGTACAGTCAGGCAATATTGCATTCTATAATGTAATATTCTCTAATAGTACTGTTAAAAATCCATGTTTTTATAGTAGGTATTTACAAAAAACATGTTGATGCCAAATATTTACTAAAATGTGTTGAAGGGGTACACAACAACCTCGCTGGTCAGTTAAGCTCGCTGCGGACTTGGCCGAAAAGTTCGCTGAAGTGCGTGGTTCTGGCGGTTCCATCGCATTTGGGGCTATCACCGATATCCCAGTTGTCGAAACACCTCCGCAAGAGGGTACCCAATGGAAGAGTGTTAAAGATAGGCCACCTACGCCTGTGGTATGTTGAATTTGTCTCCTCACTTTTACCATTTCACCTTCCAGACATTTGTGTACGTGTGGACTTTGCCATGAACTTTACGAGACTTTCCTCGCCAAAGTTTCGTAAACTTTATGACAAACTAGCAGCGCCCCGCGGTTTCACCCGCGTGAGTCCCGATCCCGTGGGAATATCTGGATAAAAAGTAGCCTATATGTTAATCCAGGTCTCCAGCTATCTACATACGGCGTGAAAGAGTAACAAACATTCATCCATCCATCTAAACTTTCACATTTATAATATTAGTGGGATTCCCAACTCGAGTTTTCAAAAGATGTCTACCATCGGCTCCACGAAACTGTTTATAGAAATATTACGTGATTTGACTCCTTAATTGCATTCCTACAGGTTTTTAGTATAAATCTGATTAATTTATACTTGAAAGCCTTATCAAAAACATATAATACCAAGAATAAATCCTTATCATACCTTGTCCCACTTGCCTCGATTAGTATTAGTCATTTAAAAACTAGATCCAAAACTTAGTTTGCGTTAAAATTTTCGATAGGTGGCCTTTAAATATACACTTTATTTGCCGTGGGAGAACCATGCTTCGGCACGTAAGGGCTGGCTCGATCGGAGTGATACCACGGCCTCACAGAAAACCAGCAGTCAAGCAATGTTTGCATTGCTTTACGCCGAGTGAGTGAGGTTACCGGAGGCCCTAACCCTTCCGTCTCCCCTCTCCCCCCCTTTCCCCCTTCCCCTACTCCTACCTTGAAAAGCGGCAACGCACTTGTGACTCTCGAGTTGCTGATGCCCATGGGCGGCCGTAGTCATTTACCATCAGGTGACCCGTCTGCTCGCTTGCCCCATATATCATGAAAAAAAAACACCCAGCACAATTTCCATTAGTCTATAAAAAGTTAAACAGCTGCTGAGAGTGAACAATATTGAACTGTCAAATTCAATACCCGGAAATTGTGATAAAATAAATATTAACTTTGCATCCAAAGTTGCCAACTGCTATCTTAATTCCATGCAAGTATTGTAACAAGGCCTGGGAGCCCTTTCTCAAAATCTGCCAGAAGCCACACAAAATAAATGAACATTTTTATGACTAGGTCTGAAAAAGCTTGTAAGTTCTACACACACTTACTTTTAAGTGAGACTCTGTCTTCGAACTCGGACTTTTCCTCACGAGCTTTCTGTACTGCCATTAAACCTTTTATACAACCCAACGGTTTCTGACCTGCCGCTTTTTAAGTACATCTTGGGATAGTTCTTGTAAGTAAAAGACAAATAATAATAATAACTTCACACATCTCACAGACGGCCGTCTGATCCCAAACTAGGCAGAACCTGTACTATGGTAACCAGACTGCTGATAAACATACTTATATATTTCTAAATACATACATATTATAGATAAATTACACCCAAACACAGAACCAATGATCGTGCTCATCACACAATTATTTGTCCTGGGCGGGAATCGAACCCACGACCTCTGGCTTAGCAGTCAGGGTCACTAACCACTAGACCAACAGGCCAGTCAAATACAATACATACTTACAATAATTACAGCCGTCGCTGATAAAATTAGCTGAAGTGACATTCTGTGATCGCGTTGAAGACCTACCTGACCCTGTCACCCACGGACTTTATTTGCCCGAAAGAAGAAAGTTGCTAGAGGTATTTAAGATGATAACCAATTATTTCAACAGCTTCATATTGCCATTCATTATATTTTACGAATTGTAACACTTTTAATATCTTTAGATGGTAAACGCTTCTGCCAAATTGCTATCGAAGTGCGTCAGTCAGCGAGTGCAGAAGGGCATGGATGTCACTACAGGCAAAGTGACGTTACCGAAATGTCGACACGCCAGTAAGTCCTACAATATATGTAAAGATGGGACATCGAATGAAAAGAAAAAGAAAAAAAGATTAACGCAAAAGACAAAGATTGAAAAAGCTAAATACTACTTTTTAGTTTTTAGGACACAGTTTTGGCCCGTGTTATGCTATGATATATATCTGGGTGCCAAATTTCATTCAGATCTGTTCAGCCGTTCGTGCGTGATTAAGTAACATCCATCCAAACTTTCGCATTTATAATAGAACTAGCAGCGCCCCGCGGTTTCACCCGCGTAAGTCACGATCCCGTGGGAATATTGGGATAAAAAGTAGCCTATATGTTAATCCAGGTCTCCAGCTCTACATACCAAGTTTCATCGCAATCGGTTCAGTAGTTTTGGCGTGAAAGAGTAAAAGAAAATCAATACATCCATACATCCTCACAAACTTTCACGTTTATAACATTACTAGAATATAATAAGATGTACCAAAACGTTTTTTTGGTATCAAAACTGACGAGAGATAAAGGTTACTATAGTTAGTGCCGTTGTCGGTAATTTGAAGAGTAGTTTGCCTTATAGGAAACTAGCTGTGCCCGCGACTTCTTGAGTCAACAGCCTAAAAAATAAATTTCAAGGTTCTAGCTCTAAATATGACGATACTTCCATATAACTTTTCATCTCCACCTTTCAACCCCTTACAACCCTTTTTTCGCATTAAAAAGTAGCGTATGTCTTTTCTCAGGCTCTAGGCTGTGTACCAAATTTCATTTAAATCGGCTCAGTACTTTGGCGTAAAAGGGCGACAGACAGACAGAGTTACTTTAGCATTTACAATATTAGTAAGGAAGTATGGATTTTAGGAAGTTATTTCTAAGCAAGGATTTTTTTTTTTGTCAAGTGTGGTCGACAATTGTCATGGGCTTAATTGAATTAAAGTTTAAAACACGTTGCTTATTATTAGTCCACTAATATCTTCTACTCCATACTGTCATAATAACGATTGAATCGTAAATTAAAAATAATATATTTTGAGTTCATTCAAATTTTAGTTATTCCGTTATTCGAATTGAATGATAACGCAGGGAAACCCAAAAAAATATTAAATCACTTTTATATGCAACGCGATCAAAGTCTTGAAAATGCGCACGGGGTGCAATTTAAATGTAGCGTCATTAAGTTTTAAAAATTTATAGTTTGATCATTCATATTTCGGCAGCGTACGACTGTTAACCAACTCATTTTTTTTCCGACTTCAATTAATATTCTTATAATTTCTGAATACATATTTATCGGAAAAGAAACCAGCTTATTACTCGGTGGTCATTAAATTACCTTTACGTTACTGAGAGATTGAAAGTGAAGAATTTTCGCGATCGGATCGGTATTTTCCGAGATTACCCCTAACATCCATACTTTACATCTATAGAATATAAATGTAGATTACAATCGATAAGCTAGTTGAGTCGAAGCCTCAAAAATCTCTAAGACAATACGTTTCCCAACTTGCAGTGGAATGGGGTGAAACGGTTGAAACCATGTCGACCGCGGTCGTAAATAACCGCATCCAGCCTGATTCCGCGGACATCCGGCGCACCGGCGAATTCCTCGCATATCGCATACTATTATCTCTGTCAGACGAGATGAAAAAAGAAAAGAAGGTACGTAGTGTCTCCTATTTCATCAATACAACAAATACCAAAATTTCAAATTTCATAAGCCTTTAGAATCTACAACAAACCAGTCACCAAGGAAATGCGTTAAAATACTAACTACAACACATGAATATAGCAATTGAATATATTTTTCTAATCATCTTTTAAAACCCTTATTTTGAAACCCCGCTCGGTAGGTTTAGTAGAAAAAAATTCAAACCCCGCCATATCGCACCTAAATTTCGCTATTTTAGTTTTTAAATTTTAATGTATCTCTACTTATCCAAAGAGGTTAATTCGTTTAAATTCGTAGAAAAGGAACATACCAACAAACTTACGGGTCAAATCCATAACGCTCCTTTTAAGCTTGGCTGCTGCAGTCGGGTAAAGAGACTGTTTATTCAAAGTCAAAAAGTCAAAGTTTTCTTCCACATCCATTGATAAATCAATTTCCATATCCCAAGAACAACTTCGGGTCATCAATATTTTACTGACTACGTTCGTCCAGTCATGAATTTAAATTCACTACGGTAAAGGAACTGTGCTAATGGTTAAACGACAGAGGATATTGTTAATTACGATTAAGCATAGACCAAGGAACGGTATTGTCAAAAATGGGCAGTATTGTTTTCAACTCGGTATCACTTTCCAATGCAAGCAAACAGCTCATTAAGCCGGAAGTAGAAAGTAACTCAACAATTATATATTCTATAAAATTGTTTTGATGTGCCTTCTTAAATCAAATTATTTAATAGGAAAATTATCAAAACTTCTCGTTGTAATTCAAATATATTTTCCTATAAAGTAGGTAAAATTTTGAAAATGGTTACATATCTTCGGCCTTTTTTATTTGTATGTTTACACCAGCGTGTCATTTTGGTGGCAATAATTCTAAATTACTGTCTTCATGATATTTTCTGTATTCTGCTAGTAAAATATATCCATTTTATGTGTTTTAAGTATAAAGTATAAATTCTTTTGAACGTTGAAACTATAAATAATTCAATTATGAATTACAATACTAATGAATGTCAACATGATTAGATTTTCTTAAATACTGCACAATCATTTAAGAGTTCTGAGTAACTAGTTTATTCATTTTAAACAGTTTTATTTATATCAGATACATTTTTACATATGTTATACGAGAGATTAACATACCATTTTTTTAATTTTTTTTTTTCTTTTCAATATTATTCCTTTAGATGCTGGAAGTCAAATGGTTCCTCCGTGAGAACTAATGGTGTCTTCGATACAAAACTTCAGTTAGCAGAATGAAGATTTGATTAGATTCATCATTTATTAGCTGTTAATATTTAAAATGACTAGAAACCCCAATCTCCTCTAGAATGGTGTGCACGAGGCAAATAAATTGTAATTCGATATGATCAGGCAATTATGGTACAAATTCATTGAAATTTGAAGGCATAATGAACCTGTGCTCGAACATTCTTCGTTTAATTAAGTTATCTTACCAATGAGGATTTGTCACGAAATATACATTAGGTACGTAAGAATTTCGCATAAAATATTTTCGCTTTAAAATCTATCAATCTTCATACCGTTAGAGTTTTGTTATAATGTTAATGTTTATCAATATATTAATACGTGAAGTGAAAACTTTGGATCTCTTTTAACGAAAATTGGGCGGACGGAGGAGTATGAAATTTCGCACACTTATAGTTTATACAGAGAAGAAGTGACGAATGCTAAAATTTTTAAACAATATTTGCTACAAAGTTTAAAAAAACGTAAAAACGGGTACATACAGCTATGAGTGTCCAGTATATATTTTGACCTGTCATGGTACAAAAGTCTAAACAATGACAGGTCAAATAATATTGGTCAATAAAATAAACCATGGTAACCACGCGATCTCTAGTAAGAATAGAATGTCCAAATAATGTATTGGAGATAAAGAAAAAATTTAAATCTTATTTTGTACTAAAAACAGGAGACTTACCATCGAAATAATTATTTTCTTTAGGAATAATTATGTTCGTAATATGTTTTTATGTTAAAAGGGCTTTACGCACAAGTGGATTCAAACAAATATTTAAGAAGTTTGTATTTTAACTTAAAATTAATGATTATAAGCAGTGGCGGATTTACCAGTAGGCTGAGTAGACTGAAGCCTAGGGCGGCAAATTTCGGGGTATCGAATTAGATTGACTGGTAGGGGCGGCAAAATTTTAATAGCTATGAAATCAATATACCAATATGTATATTTCTTTATGAAGGAATATGTGAAAAGAATTTATGTGGATGGAGTTAAGCTCCCCCATATAAAAATACGTGCGCGAGTGTGTTTCTTCCTCATTGGGTATCATAACTTTTTTAACGACCTAATACTTTACATAGCTATTTTAAATAGGTATGTAAATTAATAATAATAATTGTTGTATCGCTTACTTTATTAGTTGTATTATTTTTCATATTATAATAACACAGAACTTGATAGAAAAGTGTGGTCATAATATGCTAATAAAATAACTTCACTAAACGATTAATATTTTGTGTCGTATTTAAACTAAATATCACAAAATATAAATTTAACGATGAATCATGTTATTATTAATACCTATTTTATATTTTTTACTATCTTAAAATTATATATTGATTTTATTCGACTTTTGTTTCAACTAGGGTCTAGTATTAATATGCTTTTTGATCAGACGAGATGATAACATTAAAAAATGACATTTAAAAATGCACGTGAACTTTTTTTATTAAATCAATCGGGTTTTGACATTTTTATTTGTCAAAACTATAATTTATTTTAACGATATGCTTTATTCACATTGCCACACATTTCTGTTACACGGTATTATTATTTTTTAATATTTTGTTAGATTGATTTATCTGTACTAGTGTTAATACATACGTATTTTTTGTTTTTGTCAGTTTATTGTCTACTTTTTTTTGTCAAATCTGTATTAGTTAAAAATAAAGTGTGTTTTATTGTTTGTTTTTGGTTTTATTTTGTTAGCAGCTTTTCTTAACCCACTTCAGAACACAGCCCTTATCTTTTTTTTCATCCTTTATTTTGTGCCAGTTTTAAACTACACTATTATAAACCCTCATTTAGTGAAAATTTATTTCATGTGTGCACATCTATTTCCCCAATTTTATAAACCCATTTGTTTTAAAATAATTTAAGACAAATAGGTTGTAATTAGTTGCCTGTAAGTAGGTTATAATTTTAAAATAAATGGGACATGCAATGACGATTATATTAAGGAGAGTGTGCGTGCGTGCGTGCGTGCTTGCGTGCGTGCGTGCGTACGTGCGTGCGTGGTTGTGTGTGTGTGAACAGGCTAGGTGATGATGTGATGTTGGGAAGTTGTAGAAGAACTTTCATTGCGATGCAGGATTAGTAGTTACTACGTAGTTCAGCTCGTCATAACCTTAAATCGTTTATTTATTAGATCCCCCCTTTTTACGTAATTTACAAATACGAACTAGCAAATATAACACTAGACTGAATGTGTGTGTGCATATGGATAGATATTTTCTTTCTATATTTTCTAGTAACAGCTTATTCGCAGTATTCTTGTTAACAAAGTGGGTTAAATATTTAATAACGAATAAAAAAACAAACAACACAAATAAAACAGAACAGTAACGATGGTAATCGACATTTCCAGCGACGTCCAGTTTCTTGGGCACTTCATTCGGTGTGCTTAATAGTAAGAATCGGTGCTTCACCCCGAGGCAAAGAATATAATAAAAAATAAGTACGTCCCTATGTGTGGTCATCTCTGGGCGGTAGCACCTAGATACCAGCTTAGGCCATTTGACTCATTTCAAAGACGTGCTGTGCGAATCGTCGACGCTCCTAAGCTCACAAGCGATATTAAATCCTTAAGCCTTTGGACCTTGTTCTAACGCTCGTATAATCCCACGGCCGAAATTATCATCATCAAATCATCACACCTTGGGACCCAAATGGTCGCGCACGGTTCGGTTCCAGAGAAATTTAGGTACTTCCGCTAGTGCTCCGGTTGTGATCCCTGCCGAGGATTTCGAGGCACTACAGTAGGTATGCTTGTTTGCCAAAACCGTGTTAAAAAAAACATAGGCAGTCAGGGACTGTCGACAGAAGTGAGAACCTACAATTTTGGAAAACTTACTTTTTTTTAACGACACAGGTGTTATGTAACGTATTCGCGTTAGCATGACGGTCGGGGATGCGAAGCCATAACTTGTTTTTTATAAAAAATACTAGTAACGTTTATCACACATTACTAGTATTCTTGCTAAATGCTTGTATTAGGAGTTTGTTCACGTCGGTAGTGCACTGAGTATAGTTTTGCCCTTACCAAAAATTGCTCAACACGGCTAAAGAAGTTTTCACTTTAAAAATCTATTCATCAATTTGGTCTAATGGCCAAAAATATATATAAAATAAACCGCGCAAACTTCGCATTATACCCTTTGATCGGTTATTGAACTATTATTTACTGCTTTCAACTAGACAATTCTTTGGTTTGCTCGTTAACTCTACCCTCCATACAATCTCAACCGACCCGCAAATCTAACAGCACTGGTATTCATTACACACTGCGAATACGCATCCATAGTTGAGACAAGGAAACCTTATCAAAATAAAAAAAAAATCAAATTATATGAAATTCTCCTAATTTATAATTATTGGTACCTAAATTTTTATTTTGAAGTAAGCTTTCATTTATATAGGTAAAACCACGTATAAAATGAACGATTATAAATTATTTTTAAAAACAAGACTCGGAAGCTACTCAGGTCTGCACCTGTTCTTTAATGTGACAACATTTTGTACTATTTAGTTGCAGAAACTGAATGCTATGGAAGAAGGAAAGAGTGACTTCTATGTACCATTGGAAGGAGTTTGAAGCTGCAGCCAAAAGAGGAAAATAAGAAGCAAAGTTGGGAATAGTTTAGTTGGGAATGGTTAAAGTGTAAAATGAGATTAAATAAAAAATTAGCATTTATTCTTTTATAATTTTTAATATGTGTATATTTTTATATTTTTTTAGATTTAAAGTTTGAAATAAGTATTATACCTATACAATGATTTTTTTATCATTATTTACTTTTTTGTTTTTACTTTACCACTGACTTGATGTGTCCTTTTTAAATTATGTTTTTGGAATTAAAAAAACAGATTACATTACTTCATTTAATTTCCCTACCTACATAATATATTTTCTTATAATATTAACTTATTAAAATTGATATTTTGAGGGTTCTGTGGCCACATGCCCAACAAGAAACCTTTATTTATTTTTATCTGCTGTTCTGAGCTGTGGCATTTTATTTAGAGACTGTTAACACTATATAATAGGTACATACAATTCGGAAAGAATATGTTTCTCTATGAACTGCTGATGCGTAGAAGAATATGTAGGAGATAATAATAAAGTTTAAAAAATAGGGCATATACACCATAAGGAAAAATGTCGTTATAAAGTATAATGTCTTTACCTATGAAATTGATGTTTTATATGAAAAAAAATCAAACGATTTTTTTTCTATAATTTTTATTTCTTTTAATCAAAGTAATCAAATGTACAAATAAAGTGTAATCCATCTATCTATCTAATCACCAATGCAATCTATGCATCTTTGCCAACGTAGTGGTAGTTTATTGATGCCCTTCTTGAAGAAATCAAACCAATTCTTCAAAGGCATTTTCTACTGCCTCTCGGGTAATGAGTTTTTTTACCCGCCTTTTCCATTCCCGCTGCTGATAACTCAGCCGTAGATCAGAGTATCATCAGCTTCCACAATGGCTTTTAATTCGGCATTATCGACCAAAGTTTTCGGAATACCACGAGGTGGTCGAGGACCACCTGAAAAATGATCAGGTCGAAATTTCCAGAACAGAAGCTAGTAAACAGGCAGTGCGTTGGTTTATAGTGTCAGCTCCGTAAACGTCGTTGATGTTGCGTACCGCTTGTGCCACGTTGCTGCCATACTCATATTCCATAATTACTCGAACTTTTAACGTACTCACGATGACGAAAGAGATTCAAATACGATGAAAATATAACACTAATCAATAAAAAAAAGACTACTTTTGAAAAGAGAAATCCATGTTTTTAAAATAAAATTAATTTGAAATTAGAATTCTTAACCGAAAAAAAAATTGATTTAAAACAGCCAGTACCTACTGCAGAACTGCAAGTTCATAGGTAAAGACCTAATATAACGACATTTTTCCTTAGGGTGTATATAATATATTATACACATAGATCTTTAAGAATATTTGTAGCAATGTCTTGTAAAAGTTTCGTTTAAAATGTTGGCTTCTCGATACTATCGGTTACAGGAATTTTTTTGGAAGTAATCAGTTGAAAACCGAAGATTTTTTATTTGTCATGAGTTCAAAAATGGAATGCGTTTTGATGTTTCTCTAATACAAAAGCAGGATCCTCTGACCAAGCTAGGTGATCCAGGAAGGCTGGCGGCGGCTCAACGGTTAATATTGGGAAGTCTTGTATAGGTACGCGGTGTTCGGTGTGAACCTCATTAGGTGCGAGATGAAGAATTAGTAGTTTTGAAATAACATATTAACATAGGTGGGGAGGATCATACCAAAGATAGCCTGTATATTCAGAATATTGAAAAATATTTTTTTGTATTAATAATAATTAATTTATACAATCATAAAAAAAAATTAAAAGTACAACACAGTACAGTGTACAGTTCAAGTATAAACCTACAATTGCGTAAATAATATAGCAAACAGTATTGGCACAAGTGATCTAAACCATTGGATCGATAATGATTTAATCAGTCCCAAAGTCATCAATTTCTCAATATAAACCTTTCAGAAATGCCTATGGACCGACCTGTTATTTTATCCAAAGTAGCCCCGTGTTTTCATTATCTATCCGTATGTAACAAAAGCACGGCCACCTAATTTCGATATTCTCGACTCTCACTTTTTTCTTGGAGGGTGTAATTTTGGTCAAGAGTTGCTACGTGATCAGTGTGCGGTACACTGTATTCAGTTCGAGTGGAACGAGTCGGCTGAGTAGATTGAAAGTAGGCGCAGAATGTAATACAATATACGATGTTGATATACCGCATTGAAAGTTAAAGTAAATAGAGAATAAATACTTTAACCCTATCATGGGTCCGCGGCCAAATCTCTTTTAGCCTTTATTTATTCAAATGTGTGTTATATTTAGATATAGATGGGGAATTTTATTTCATAGCTTGATATTTATAAAGTAGTATATTTGTAGTTTTCTCATAGTCCTTTTGCGTATCAACTATTAGTAGTCCCACGAAAAATCTTTAGTGTGCGTGATAGCATCACTGGCTTATCTAAAACTTGCTTTGAAATCGCATCAGGATTTCAAAAATGGCTGCCACAACGATCGCAGTTTGGAAATTTATTGTAGCCGTGACTGGCAAGAAATGATTAATCCTTGAGTCGAGTGAGTTGAGATGAAAAATACTTTTGTTTAAAGACTACCTTCAATAGCAGTCACTCATTACTAGTATTAATGCCTACTACTGGCTGCTGCCTACTAAGCTCATGTTAACCATTCAACCGGTCATCCGCAAATGAAGCGACACCTTAGGGAAGGTGCCTGTGCTGGAGCTGGGACCGAAGTACTAGCAACAGCAGTTCCCGCATAGTTTTAGTTGGCTTTGTACAGTTCATTTGTATATGAGTCTATACATAAATCCTTAATCCCTCTCCCTCCTTTCCGATTCTCCCACCTTAAAGGCCGGCAACGCACTTGTGACTCTTGATATACAGGTTATACGGGCGGCCGTAGTCACCTACTATCAGGTGACCCGTCTGCTCGTTTGCCCCATATCCCACAAAAATGTTTCAAGTATAATCATCACTTTTGTGTTCTCGTTGGACCTATATCCGAGGAGGATTTCACAGGCAAAGAAAGTGTTTAATCTTACTTAGCTATAACTTGTTGTTCTGTATTTGCATAAAGCATGTATTATTTGAGATGTACACATAGTTTATAAATATATTTCAAGCTTATCTTTAAAAAATAATATTTTTTATACAGGTGTATCTGATAATAGAACACTTACTTAAATTACTGAAAGGGCCATGACTCTAGCATGCAGTAACAAAAAGGTTTAAAAAAAAAACTGTCCGTTTAAAAGTTATGACCATATATATTAAGTTTATGGTTATGACCGTTTGAATTTCGAGGTATAAATGGCTAGTTGTTTTTTCCAAAATATTTTTTTTACCTGCATGCTAGAGTCATCAATGGTTTAAGTGTTCATTGTATCTGTTCCGTGGTTCAAACACATACAACGGTACTCAGTTAGGTACTAAATAATGCACTATTATTTGATGTAGTGGACTACCTTGAGAGTACTCTTGTTTTTGCAATTAGTAGCAACTGTATGTAAATAGTATGTCCCTCTGGGGAATAAATTATGAAAAATTTTTGCCTGTTTTTTTCAAAAGACAAACTTAACTAGACCGGTGAAAGTAGTTCAGAAATAATTAGCCTTGTATGTGAAACTTTCTCTGCAGTGATGCGCTGACCTCGTCGTCCGAAATATCGATTGCACTTTAAAATAAACCCTTTCACGGTCAACACTGTTCAGGGATGACCAATATGTTCAGAGGTCTAGTTTTGACAGCACATGATGGCCATGAAGGCTGGGTATTATAAATATATTCGAACAATACTGAATTTATGTATATTTGAAATTGGTCCTATATAAGTTACAAAGACCTTCTACAAGTCATTTAGGAATACTTATTAATATGTCGTAATCGAACCGACTTAAAATTATATGCACACCAAAGAAGCCTGTGGCCAGGGATAAGTATACCTGCGTATAAACTAGACAGGATATCCATATTATATCCCTCAGCCGCCTTTCATCTCGCGGAGTCATTATTTTGTACCAGGATGCTTATCCTTCTTCAGAGTTGAACTTGAAGGACGTCTCGCTCCTGCCAGGGGGCTATACTTCTACAAATCGGCAGCAATCTTCTAAACTGATATAGCTCTGGAGGTCTTGGCGTTGCTGCTTCCAAGCCTGTTGATACGAGTAAGTACTTACTCTTACAATCCGCGTGGGGCCGGGCCACCAATAGACAGACCCGGATTACTGTCACGTGCAGTAGACTCCCATGCGCAACTGTCATGTCTATATAACTGACCGTACGAACGTGAACGTAGTGCCCGCCGATCGGTATGGCTAAACAATTCATTTGCCACCAAAGTAACATACCTAATTAAAACCTACGTAACAAAATTGGAAGGTATCTTGGCTTAAAACACTTGAATGCCATTAAATGACATTAATTTAAAAATCGAAACATCACACGACGTCAAAATTCCAATAAAAATGTGAGCACAAAATTGAATAGCACTAACCAGGCCATAAAAATAGCAGTGATGCAGTTACTACACGAAAAGAAAGCGCTCCTAATGACTGTGAGGGATATAAACATGAACACGAATTCGAATGTAGACCATTCGGACAATATGGAGGTAAAAGAGAAGAGGTCGTCGGACGCGTCATTATTAGTGATGAACCCTGTGGCCAGCGGCGACAACGTGACTACGGGACTCAACTCCACTCACAAACTGAAGGAGGAACTGCCAGCGCTTGTGCCGTGTTGCGAAGGGAGAGAATTACAAGTAAGAAACAATTCAAAAGAATAATAGATACCTACTGTTTTCGTTGTAGTAATGTAGTTAAGTATCATCTACTCTCGTTGAAAACGAGCAATATCATGAACGGTTCTGAACCGCTAAGCCTTAGAAGACATTGCGCGTCCCTACCGCATAATAATATACTCTTACAATGTTTTATGTTCAAATAAATTGGTAGAGTTGATGCGGCTACTTGCTACCTCACTGATCAGAGGTTCATCCTTACCTTGAAACTAACATAACTTATAGATAATATACTTGATAAGTCAAGTTTCTCTTAGAGGTACCTATTCTTCATATCGACATCTCGGTTTCGGGCAAAGAACTCTTGGTATAAACAACACATATATACATAGGTACACATAGTGCCAATTACAAAATAAAAATACAAAAGCTTGAGCTACTTATCTGATTATATTCCGAATAAAAACGCTATCAATCAATATTTGCCTTTTTCTGAACAAAGCGTCGAGAACATTGTGGCAGCCTCGGGTATGCAGATTCCTTCACAATGTTGACCTTCGCCGTAAAAGCCAGTGATAAATTGATTAATTTATATTCTAAAACGAACATTAAATTCGAAACCTGTGACGGCGTCTCATTCCCCAGATTCGTATTCAATCCCCGGGAATTGAATGCTACCCATTAGTTGTCAGATAATCGCGAACGATCATGTACCGTGTAAATTGTGTAACCTTTCCTTTTAAAATTACACGTTTTATGACACGGGAGCTAAAGCTAAAGTATATAACAATAGCAAATAGAATTTTACAAGGCAACGGAAACTCTATACCGAAACATGAATGCCATTTAATTGATTTGTGAATATTTGAAGCCAAATTACAATATGCAATTTCCTATCTCAAATTAATGTCATTCAAATCAGAAACATAGCTGAGGCAGGGGTTCTTTCAAATTACCTTCGACGACTTTACAAAGTACCTACATAATTTAAACTGAACGACCCCTCCTTTGGTCGAGTCTGAAAATTGTGCTTATGATACTTGAACTGGACCTATGTTTGAGGGCTCGGAATACCCGACAACAGCCAGTACGTATTACAGGTATGCGACCCTAATGTACTGAAGGTATTGCTTACACTCCCCCTATCCCCCTATCCATCTGTATAAGGGATTGTCCATTAATCACGTGGTGCTCGAAAGGGGGGGGGGGGTGCGGAAAAATCATAAAACATCACAAGGGGGAGGGGGGTGTAGTGAAATCACGTGTATTAATTTTTCGTAGAACGCTATTATACGCTATTATATCTGTATTTAGATAATAATAATCTAAAAATATTTAATTTATTTTGAACAAAAAAATACGTGATTTTGGCTAGGGGGTGGGGTTAGTCTAAAACGTATCACCAGGAGGGGGGGGTTAAAAAGTTGCTCAAAAAACATGACGTGATTAATGAACGACCCCTAAGCAATTTGCAATATTTTACCTATTTATTTAAAACTTTATGCACATGAAGTACAGAGGCAGACTTAATGCCTTAGGCATTCTCTGCCAGTCAACCTTCGAGTGATGCAGAGAGAACAAGAAGTAGGTGCCTTAAAAATATTATATTTTATTAAATATGCAAACTAAAGTTCAGAAACATACATAAAATAATAGGTGTAATCCTACTAATATTATAAACGTGAAAGTTTGTGAGTATGTATGGATGGAATGATGGATGTTTGTTACTCTTTCACGTCAAAACTCTTGAACCGATTGCGATGAAACTTGGTATATAGATAGCTGGAGACCAGGATTAACATATACGCTACTTTTTATCCCGATACTCCCACTGGATCGGGACTTAGGCGGGTGAAACCGCGGGGCACTGCTAGTTTATCTATAATATGTATGTATTTAGAAATATATAAGTAGGTATGTTTATCAGCAGTCTGGTGACCCTAGGACAGGCTCTGCCCAGTTTGGGATCAGACGGCCGTGTGTGATATGTGTCAAGTTTTTATTGTTATTATTATTATATACCTACTTATTTAACACATCTGCATTGGTGATAGATAAACGAGGACCTGGTTCGTAGCGGACTTTCTGCAATCTCTGTAAAACACGACAGCGTGATACAATGTCTGAGCATGTCACGCGCTTGTGAGAAGATGCAAGTACCACCTGGTCTAGTTAAGGTAAGATCCTATCCACTGAACATGACTCCTTGTCCACCATGTTCCATAATAAGTACATAAGGCCCGCGCGCCAGCAACAGATATTATTAATATTACAAATATTATTTTTAGTCATTTCCTCCCGATTGAGAATTGTATCAAATTATAGCTAACCCAATATCTTCATAAAAAGAAAAGTCAACTGACTGTAGAGTGGTGGATTATACGTCAGCCTGTCACATGAACGTGAAAAAAATATATACCTTAAGGTACGTTCAGTGATTTCCTCTCGATTGAAAATTTATCAGATGACAGTTTATATGCTATTGTGATAAAAAAATTTCAGCTGGCTGTACTTGTCTCGGTGGAAAGATTGTCAGCTGATCCCCAGGTTTAACGCAGGACGCAGGAGGCTGCTGCTCCTCAACCCCCCCGACGGAAACGCAGCTGACGTTCACGACGCTTCATGATACAACTTTCTAAAGCATTTTACGAATTATCACCCGAGAGGAAATGACTGACGAAATTTGTACCTGCCTCGTGGACTAATAGAGCACTATTTAAAAAAAATAAAACTCAAGTTATCAGGCAATAAAATGGCAGACTTCATGAGAAGCAGCTGTTTGGGGAGCTTTTAAATGTACAAAACATTTAAAACCCTCCCAAACACTACCACTAATAGAAATCTGCTGTGCCTTTACCCATTAGAGAATAGCAGTTGGTAAATGAATCTGAGACCATCCCTGCTATAATGGAGCAACATACTAAGTAACTCACAACATCGATAAATGATAAAATGAGCATTGTACTGATGTTGTCAAAGGGGAAAAGACGTTTACAATAATGTTACTGCTACAACATAATTCTTTAAAAAAACCGACTTAAAAAAAAACATTCCATTAAAGACTTAAAAGGTTTTTCATGGATGTGATTGTCAGAACCAGCTTTCAAATAAAAAAACAGGATCATCAAAATCGGTTCACCCAGTCGAAAGTTCTGAGGTAACAAACATAAAAAAAAACAGTCGAATTGAGAACCTCCTCCTTTTTTGAAGTCGGTTAAAAAATGTGTTTAACTGTGTACAATATAAATATAAACTAAAAGCCTATCCTAAACCTATCCTGTATGAGTCAGAATAAAAAATATTTCTTTCTTTTTTTTTTACGTGATTCCACACTTCATAAATTCTATACTTATTAAGCCTACATTTCAGGAATTCAAGATTTAGAAAACTATGAGATAACCAACCACTGTAGGTATTTTTTTTATTGTAGCATAGAAACTCTTTCCGGAGTCTACACAGGCCCGACCTGAAGCGTGTTCCGTATCTGCGTCGCATGACACCCGACGAACTTGAGATATTGTTCCGTGGTTACGCCGATCTGCCGGGAAGAGGTATCTTGAAGACCGGTAAAGTATATTCTAGTAAACCTTTTACCTTCTCCCCAATCACGTTAATAAGACTGAGTTAGCTGCTGGTCAGATCCGTATATCCTAATGCTTTTTAAATAATTTGTACCAGATACCAAATTTACAACACCAAAATACTCAGTAAAACACTTTGAAGTTTCAAACGGGATTTAATCGAAGTTTTCTCGACCGCATTCATCAGTGGATCGTGGGCCACAGGTGGACTGGTGAGAGCTTAGGGACGCCTCCGTGAGACTCTGACCCGTTCTGCGATTGCACGTTTGGTCTATCTGTATCTGCGTACCTTGTCCTCCTAGGTATTTACCTTTGAGTGTGGACTATAATTATCTTAATGGAGTATTTCTTCAATACTGTTCCAACTTTCAGCGTCACTCCTTTAACCTATGGTAGATTTGTCGGTAGGTACTCTGTCCACATGTACTTTTTTTGAGTTCCTATTTCGACATCACAGCCTGCCTAATTTTACACCAAGAAATGGCAACGATCTGTCTTATCTCCATTTCAAATATAAAATGTTCTGGTGAATGAATAGTCCGCAGTCCAAGGTAGTAAATGTTCTTCAGAACACTGAAAGATGTTATGCCTTTACACACGCCAGGAGTATACAAAGTGGGTTGCATCTGTGGTAGTTTGTACATCGGAAACACCAAACATACAGAACGGATCAAATAGCACATCACAGCTTTTGAAAACCGTTAAATTAACATTTGCTGGAGTCGGGACACAACAACTGGATCAAATTACATTAATGACAGGTAGGTACTCCCCACCGACCGTTACTAATCCACTTACCATTAGGATGACCCGTTTGCTCGTTTGCCCCCCTTCCCATAAAAAAAAATAGGTAAGATAAGATCGCCACCAGCGTCCCAGAGTTTGCAGAAGACCATGTTTCTGGTAAGCTTCATTCGAGGCAGTGGATACATCGAAGAACTAAAAGATAATTGTTAATACTACTAGAATGGTACTTTAGACAAAAGAATAGGACTGCACGTCAGAAGTGAAAACACATACACATATATACATTTACACACATCTATATATATGTATCTGAGCGTGACGGTTACGCGAGTTCAGTGCTTTTTCCCCATATCAAAAGTTCAAAACTTCAAATTTTCACTCAAAAATATTAGGTTGGACGGTTTAATTTGTTGCAGACCATCGAGAAGAAATAATGAAAGTTCTACTACCACCCGACGAAAATAGTCGCGGAAAAGAACTACTGGTAAAAAATGAAACTTGCAACCAAGAAGGTTTGTCTCCAATGTCTGATATACTTTTTTAAATCACATAACTAGATATAATGTTCCATAGCAGCAATTCACATGTGTTTATTGTGATTAGTAGATAAATGTCAT
This sequence comes from Euplagia quadripunctaria, assembly GCA_963859945.1. NCBI lineage: Eukaryota > Metazoa > Arthropoda > Insecta > Lepidoptera > Erebidae > Euplagia > Euplagia quadripunctaria. Next base: position 21,446,317 of record OY982561.1, read on the forward strand.
TGTTGCTTAGCATAAGGCTAGTTTCTTGTTTCGATATTTTAATTCATTCAGTTTCGAGGCTATTTGATATCACTCTACGGCCCTTGGGTAGGGACTGACGTAACCATCCGGAGGTTTATAAATGGGGGTGTTGGGAATGGCAAGATGTGATAGAAAAATGGCAAAGACCAGCGAAATATACGCAGCTCCATTGCAAGCATGTAATATTGCTAGTGAAGTTGAAGTAGAAAATATTCGAAATATCAATCAACTTCTGCTCTTATGAGCATATCATGAGCAATAAATACCAACAACTGCTTGTAGGTAATGGCGCAATCTCCCTTCACCCAATCCTGGAGACTCGGTCGGGAGCAGAAGACGTTCCGGCGGGCATGCGGCTTCACGGCACCCGCGCGAGGCTCTACACGTCTGTGCTCGCGGGCGCTAAGGCCGGGGACCAGTTAGAGTGAGTAATTACTGCCATTATTGTGTAGTCACCAGCAATGATATACGTTGACAACTTTTTTTAAATAGATTTTTCTGAGACAACAACTTAAAAACATCAATTCTTTGTTGTGTTACAAGTCATCATCCTCCGCGCCTTTTCCCAACTAAGTTAAGTTCGGCTTTCAGTCTAACTACGATACGGCCGAACTTTGATATTTTACGTGAAGCGACTGCCATCAGACCTCCACAACCCAAGTACTAGGCGATATCGAAGTTCTGTAGTTAGACCAGGTTGTCGGACTTTTTAGGGCTCCAACTACCCGTAACAAATGCCACAGATGTTTGTATGGCACCCGGGACCGACGATTTAACGTGCTCTCCGAGGCACGGAAGGGTCTCCATTGTGTTGAGAGTAGTCACGCATCCTAGACTGACCTGCCTAGTATTACTTAACTTTGTAATATGCTAACCTACTCGGTTACCACTTAGCCACGAGGCTTTCTGTTGTGTTACAAGTATAAATAAAAAAATTAAAATACCTCCGACTCAAAAATCCCTTCAACAATCAAAAAGAGCTCTCCGAACGGCTGAACACTCTTTCTTCTTTTTTTTTTCGCTTTTCTTGAATTATCACCTTGTTATCTCTCAAACAAAAAATAACTTAATCAAAATCGGTTCATTTGTTTATAAGCAGTGATGCCACAGGCAGCCACATATACACAGACACACAGATACACACGTTAAACTTATAACAGCCCTCCTTTTTGCGTGGGGGGTTAAAAACTTATATGATTAGAGTTGTGCGATTAAAATCTGTCACAATTTTGAATACACTTTACAACAATGGTCTCCGTGATTTACAAATGTGAAATGTGAAAACATAAGACAAGCAAAACTTTAAGCCATTTTCGAACGAAATTAAATCATTTGGTTAAAATTTGTGTCTATCGACGTTGCATTCTATACGTTGTATAATTCCTCCACATTTTTTACCATTTTATATCACTGTAAGTAAATAAACTAAACATCAGCAATAATTTTCTGTCATTTACATTATTAGTAGCATTTAGATATAAATCCTATAACGAACTCGCTCATCGGTTTAGGTAAAACAGCTAATATAAAGCTATATTTTCCAGCGGCATTGCAACGAACGAAGATTACGACACTCGCGTTCTGGACGTTTCAGTGCCAGATGAAGAAGTGCAACTAAACGAGGAATTGCAGATAATCCTTCCCCCCAGGTACGACGACGTTACCGCAGACTCTTCTAATACTACAACGACAACCGAACACAGCACAAGTTAACGATCATTTCGTAGAAGATAGTGAAAAAATAATGATATTAATGAATTTTCACAATAAAAATGGTGTTGGTATTAAAACACGTCGCAAAATGGCGAATCTAATACGGAAAAATCTTGGCAGACTATTCATGTACATGGACTGGATTTTCAGCGACTTTTTAAAAAAATGACACATTTTGAATTAAACGTTCCTTGCAATATTTATAATGTGAACTATGTTTTCTTTCGTACAAACGCACTTGAAGTAGGTAACTACTACCCTCGTTATCACTACCGAGACTTGAATATAGTGACATTGTCTCCATCACCTCTCAAGCCACGCATTTACACGAGCACTGCGTAAGGTACTGTAATAAGTTTGCTGGTCTATAAGTCCTAGGTTTCAGATATTTCCATAGCCTATTTTAACCGTAAGAATTGCATTGTAATACAAGATCATAGATAGAGAATAGACATAAGATGTGATCAAATTTCAATTGTTTTGTTGACTATGTTCCTGTAAAAAACTAAATCGGGAAATAATTCCCGTCGACATAAATGATACGTTCCTTGTTAACCGACTTCAAAACAGAAGGAGGTTTTCAATTCGTTGGTTCTTTTTTTTTGTATGTTCACCGATTACTCGAATACGCCTGAACCAATTTGGAAAAATCTTTTTTTTTGTTTCAAAGGATATACCCAGGTGGTTCCAGGTGGTCCCATTTACATTTTATCAACTTATTGATTTTGAAAAATCAACAAATATCTAAAAATTGTACACATCGATGATATTTTCGTTTACTCCGAAACCTCGGTGTCTCATTGAAGTGCGTTTAGTTGCCTACCCATATTATATTTTAACAAAATACATCTACTTTCAACTAAAAAACCGCATTGAAGTCGGTGATGCTTTTTTAAAAGATAATTTAGAAAAGTGCTTCTAAACGATATACTGCCTTTTTCTAAAGATAACGCAGTCTCCGAAAATGTAATATAAACCAATTTTTATAGCAAACTAAATTTACTTACAGAAATATCTCGAAACCATCAAAATAATATCAATAGAATAAAATACAAACTGAGCACATCTTCCTTTCTTCATTATGGACTTGACGTCAAGAGAAAAATCCCTAGTACCATGGAACCACGGGTAATAAAAATAACCCCTGGACCCGGGTCGACCCACCGGGACCACGGGTAAACGGTGCAAATAATTATTCAATGAATCAAACAATTTGGTTGTGGAAGCCTTGTAATAATAAAACTATGGGTTCAAGGGTGAATTTATATTGAATTTATCTTTCTACAATATTATACATTAGGTTTAACAGTTACCAACGCATTCCCGCGTGATGAACCCAGATGTATCATTAATATAAATTATAAGTATTTTACATCTCCGTGCAAAATATTTTGCTAAAAAAATTTAATTGCACTTTAGATAAAATCAAAATTGATTATCCAAATGTATGTATATCAGTTCTAAATTTGACAAAACATGACTTATTTTATATTGTCATGGGTATTATCTACCAACGAACTCACTCGAACATTCTACAAAATAATCATACATTGTTACCTTCTATGAAATATATTTATATCATAAGTGTAAATTGAGTTTCAACAGAAAATAACATCTTTCCTCACACTTTACCCGCAATAATTACTCGGATTGAGTTGAAGTAAATGGGATAAACAAATATCTAGAATTGATGGCTGCGGACCTAGAAATAAGAGCTAATTTTCAATAAACTCACTGTGGCTTAAACTGTTTGGCTATGATATGAAGTGCATAGTGAAATTGCAATGATAATAATTGTCTAAAACTCCCGCAGCCTGAGCCTTTCAAGCCTAAAGCTATGTAACGACAATGCCATATACTATTTTAGCTCGACTGTTTTACAAAAAAAGAAGAGAAATGACTGTCTTTCCTACAGGCTAGGAATAATTTGGCTGATATAGGTGCTAATTCTGTTGTACACTAAAACCTGACTTAATTTCTTCATATGCAATCAACCTTGTCTTCTTCGTAACAAGGTCTATTTGTTACTGGCATTTCTCAACGCCACTAAATTTCACTAAAACCTGTCAATGTATACTCAACTTTATTTCCACGCTGCCAGAGTCCCCATTTATTCAAATGCCGTATAATTGCCACGCAGCGATAGTCCCCAATCATTCAAATGCCGTATAAAAACTTGTTCAAAACGAACTAAGATGACGTTATTTTAATCAACACCTACGAAGACGCTTACTAAAAACACAGAGCAAAAGAGATGGCATTCAACGGATAGCGGCTCTCGCTACGTGGTATTAAAGTTTGTCAGACTTAGTCGACAAATAAATTGCTTATTTCGATAGCGACATATGTTACCTACTTGTTTAAATCTGAAATAAGACCTTGTTTCTAAGTTTACAAGGTTTACGTCTTATATGAAGAAAATTTAGTCAATTTTAGATTAGAGAGTGAAGTAACAGAGCCATGCAGTTTTTCCAAATGGACTGTATTTGACTTAGTTAAGTATATCGTGAATCGAGAGTTCTATGCTAATTCGTTGGACTGAAAATTATACCCAATTATTTATTTAATACATTTTCTATAACTTTATCTAATAAATATGACGTGTATTGGAATTGATTAAACAATCATTACTGCTAGGCATCTAATCAGCCTTAAGCAAATCACCCTTTTGGCAAAAGCCGTCACGCAAATCGAAGCTATCAAATTATAAATTGGCTAGGATATCTCATTTCAAGGTCCATTAAAGAGCCGTATTTACAAATCAGATGGTCCCAGTACTACTGGCTGTGAAGACGACTCGACTTTACCATGTTGTCAACGATTTATATTGTACGTTTATAAAGTTGCTTTTAAAAGATTCATGCTAAAAATCATAGCGTTACAAATGAATGTAAATGGTTGGTTTCTTACAATTTTTAATATTCCCCATCCTTCATCCTTCTTCTAACAATAGTTTAACAAAAAGATTAAAGGTCAAACGGAGACAAAATGACTTGAATATGGTGTGAAGGTCCTCTGTGTTATTAGAAAAAACATTTTAATGTATACAATCCTTTTTTTTTTTATTGTATAGGGGGCAAACGAGCAGACGGGTCACCTGATGGTAAATGACTACCGCCGCCCATGGGCACCTGCAACTCGAGAGTCACAAGTGCGTTGCCGCCCTTCAAGGTGGGAGTAGGAGAAGAGGGAGAGGGTAGGAAGAGTGGAAAGAGGGGGGAGAGGGGAAGGACGGGGATAAGGGAAAGGGAAGAGTTAGGGCCTCCGGTAACCCCACTCACGCAGCGAAATGCAATGAAAGCATTGCTTCACGGCCGGTTTTCTGTGAGGCTGTGGTAACGAGCGGAATTAGTCGGCCCATACGTGCCGAAGCATGGCTCTCCCACATAAGAATCCTAAAGTTACATTCTGTTATGTATGTATTTTGTGAAAGCTAACGATATTTTTAGTGTTAAGATGATGGTAAGTACCAATTGTCAGTCTTTCGGTGTGGATCTCTTCGGGTTTATTCTTCCGGTTTAAATACATGTAAACCAAGAAAAAATAAACTTTTAAGATCTTCACAAACTTAAGAGGAGTAAAGGATATATTGCCGTATAACCCAGCAATGGTTATTTTCTGCGTGAAATGGATGGTTGTGACACGGAATGTCATTTTCGCAAAATGTCACCGCAAAAAAAATAAACACTTTCGCACAATGTCATTTTCGCAGAAAGGCAAAAGTGACGTGCGAACGTGACTTTCTGCGAAAATGACATTGTGCGAAAGTGATTTTTTTTTTGCGGTGACATTTTGCGAAAGTGACATTCTGCGTCACAACCAAATGGAGGCTTTGCAAAACAAAAAGACACATTCTCTTGCTCATAACTCTAACAATAATATGATATCAAGCCAGTGTCATAGTACTAAAATGGAACGTAATTGATAATATTGTAAAATTCATTGAACATACTGTACATTATAAATCGCTGCAACAAGTTGAGGTAAAGCCGTCATCCATCGCAACGGCCACCTAATAACATCGAAAGCGAAAGCAACAATACAATATTCGCGTACACACACAGTGATTCCTTGTCTTTGATTGTCTTGGCATACATAAATCAACGTTCAAACGGGCGATAGTAATAAAAATACTCTTCAATATGTACATACATTGCTTTTAATATGTACATTGTTGTGTGAGGTAGCTTCACTGTTGCTGGAATGGAAAAAGTTTAACAATTTATGTAATTACATCTTATGAATTGTGACGTCAGAAAAAATGTGTAACTTAGTAATTAACATATACATTAAAAGCGTTAGTATCAATTTGTGCCTTATTTTGTGTGATTGTTATTCTTTTTTTCTAATAAGGGGAAATACACATTTACACATTCTTGTGCCGATACTCACAAAACAAAATACAAGTGTCACAGAGACAGCTTGTGTTGTTTTGTAAATCGAAACATTACAAAGATGCCACCTTGTATTGTAACACCTATAATGTGGGGGAATAAATGATAAGAACGTAAATTTTGAGAACTTAAGTCAATAACATTAATTAAGAACAAAAAAGGCACAAATTGAGATAAACACTCTTCTAAAATAGAAATAAAATAATGTCAAGTATTACCAGCCTCAAAAAATATAAAAAGAATCAAAATATTAGTACAAAATAGTGTGATTACAACAGTCTAGCTACACCACACAATGACCTACGCAGCGTGCATAGCTATCACTTAAATATTCATAAACAATACTGCGACCATTGATACACAGTCCCAACCACAATAATGCATTAGAAACTTTATTCTACCTTACTATACAAAGGAGGTAAACATTAAACTAAATAAAAAAAAAATCATTTTACTTTATGTAATAATCTTTAAATAACATAAAAAAATAATCGAATATCGTTACAACAAAACTTTCTTAACTTTTTTTTTCATTTAAATATGGAATAATTGATTGTGACAAGCGTTCGCTTGTTTGCTAACTAACGTAGTGGTCACTGTACAGTCTTGCACCCACTGCGACGTTTATGGCTGTTACCATACATAATCAACACTGGTATTCACAATGACGTTGCTGGTTCCGGCACACGGGCGCTTACTTAAATTAAATGGCATCGACATCCTCACCTGAAATGAGGAAAAATATTAATTAATACATTTCGAAATAGGAAATTCGAATAAAGGTTGTGTCAGACACCTGACGGGGCGGGACTGCGACAACAAGGCGTGAGCAGTTGTAATTGGTTATAAAAAATTAACGTGTTATGTTTAAGGGTCGACACTCATTATTAGTTTTTGTCAGGGGAACATTGTAGGTCTATACATTTTACAGAACCTTTGGTGGAATTTTCATTGGTTGCGTCTGTGACTAACAAATTCGAAAAATTGAATAATATTGCTGATAGCACAGATTTACAAAGAGCTACTTGGCTGCTGATTGTACACTGCAGACTGAAGAAAAATTTAAAGCTTGTTTTTGAAGACAGATTCGCAGATGGTAGCCAGCCTTAGCCAGCAGCCAGATTTAACAAGATTCATTTACTCTACAGCTTAAAACTAGGAGAATCGTAAAAAACGTGAGGCCTTCGTGTACACGTACCGTGGCGCGGTGCGGCGGCTGGACGCCGCCTACTCTGCAGCTCATAACTTGTGGTTGCTAGTGAGCCACGTGAGCCCCTCGTACAGTCCGTCGCCCGACGTCGCACACGACGGCTGGACGTACCAGTTACGGTCGCGGATACGCGTCAAGCCTAACTTCTCCTGTATCTCATGTGGTTTCATTGCTGAAACAAAAATATCACTTTGTCAGTCAAAAACATTAATATTGTTGTAACTTATTATAATAGTCAAATGCGTGGTGTCTTTGGAACACCCGATTGGACGAAGTTCCTTTCGCTATAAATATATAAATATATTTAATCGATTGAATAAATTGTATCAAAATATTGTAAACTCGAAATAAAAAACGCGCCATCTGTGGAAGTTGCGGGAACTAATACATGAAATGGTATACAACCAACATCAAATTACAGTAGGTAGTATCGCGCAAAATCCACACATGGCGTAAATAAAATAAATCAACACGCGGTCAGCATTTGTCGTTGTGCTAACACTTTTTTCCGTACAGCCCCCAATCCACTGAGCGTCTGAAATGTAACGTGCGATAAGTAACTTCTTTCCAAAAATATAAATGTAATGCTATAAAAATTCATAAAAACTTTAACTTTACTTTCTAAAAAACAACTCCCAAACTTGGGAAATACATATTCATGTGTCGAGCGAGACCTGTCAGTGAATATCATAAAATCCTGTTCTATGAGGGTCTCCACTCCGTGCAGTTATCTGTTCTTTAACTGATCACTTAATTTATCTAGACGAATATAATAAAGCAGAAGTTTTTTGTTTGTTTGTTTGTTTAAACCATCTCTCTAATCTCTGTTACTACCAGTCGGGCTCTTCAAATTATTTTTGTACTGGATAGAGTATTCGTTGAGGAAGATCTAAACTATGAAACATTACGCTACGACCCTTAGGAGCGCAGCAGTGACCATAAACGCAAGTAAAACGGGGCGGCTAGTTACACTATTCGTGCAATTTATGCACACAGTCACATTCTCATATAAAATACAACTTCTACACAAATATATAAAATTGGAGGGTCTGTTTGTAATATCATAATAACAGCTTTTACTAAATGCATCTGATTACACGGTACTTTTACGAAAAAAATCAATTTTAGCAAGTGTTGTCTGTCTAATTGTTCCGACTAATCTCCGGAACGGGTGAACCGATTTCCATGTGATTCTACTGGCAGATACCTAAAGTTATATGCAAAAATATATTTTAATTTGCAAAAAGAATTAGGGTTTAGTGCAAAAAACAAATATGTACACGCGACCGAAGCAGCGGCGGGCACAGCTAGTGAATAGCTATAATATGAAGTTCTTGTAATATAAACAAAACTAATATAAACTACAGATCTTAATGGTGTTATCAAATCTAATGTCGTAATGACCTTCGACCTCGGGAGTTCTGCTCATGAATTTGTAATCGTTTACTATATCGATTAGGTCAATAAAAAGTAGATGACGCATTCAGATCATTTTCCATACGTCAACTGCTTAACTCCTATGAAAGAATCTAAATAAAAATAGATAATTAAACAGGCATTAAGTCCGCCTATGTACCAAATGTGCATCAAGTGTAAATAAATAAATAAATAATTATAACAAAAGTATAAAAAAAAACAGATAAAGTATTTTTCGATTTTATGTATATTTATTTAGTAGGTGTATATTTAGTCATATATATTATGTTACTAAGCTTACTGAGCGGTATTGTCTGACATAGACCATTAAATAAAGGATAAAAGTTGCACTAAAGTTGGGCTTAAAGTTTTAAAGAAAGCAGAAATATTGTATACTATATTTATTAAAAAATGTGTGACTCATCGTCATTTAGCCACAATGGGGCACTAATTGCTATAGACCTACAATCGGTAATTCGTCAAGTATTTAGGTTGAAGTGTTCACACAAGTGACTGAAATGTACAAGTCGCTGGTTTGCGAGAATATTGACCGAACTAAAAATCAATAATTTTTAGAGAATGTCAATGAATTTGTGATTTCCGCCAGAGGGTTTTGTCTCAAATATATAATGAACTTGTCGCTTTCTAATGAATGATAGCACAAAATCGGCGTTGCATCTCTGTTCACGATAAAATTTCAAAGATTTATGATCGATTGGCATACTTAGTCCAATTCTGTGGCCAGTGCAACCTGGTCGAAACGTTCAGGCAATTTAGACAGATATTCATGATAAGATTATCGACTATGATGGGATTGAGGTAATGAAATTCACTTGGCATTGATCTTCACACATTACCTGCTCTTTTTAAATCCTAAATCACCTATTTAGGATTAAAAAAAACTGTCACAAAATATCTATGCTATCACAAAACGTAAACATGAATATTTTTCATCGACATTAGGTATGTAATACCTTTTCGTGATCGCGTTAATTCCCGTTTAAATACATAGTTATATCGTGGAATGCGAAAGTTTAAAAGTTAGCTTAGTGAAACTGTATTTTGAATTACGTCGATATTCTCGCAAACCAAAGAAATGAGAGTCCAATGAGGGTCAAATACTTTCTATGTAGGTATGCACCATAGGCTCGTCACTAATTACGCACATGGTGATCTTTAACCCACATTATTCGGGACAATGATGTGATGGTGAAAAATATCACCTTATGAAGTCTAATTAAGTAATATTTTTCTTTAACCTATATTAATATTGTGTATGTAGGTGAAGGGTCCTACATGGATTCAGTTCGTCTATTAAAAACATTATTTCACCATTTTTAAAGTAAATATTCTAAAGGGACATACGCGTTAGATGATATACTACTCAAAACAAAATAAGGGCCACTAGCTTATTTATATTTAAGTGCGCTTTAGTGAACTGATAGTAACTGATGAGTAGTATTCAATTAATATTACGAACTCTTTGGTGTCTGTTAACTTAATAAATGCTTAATACCTGTTCTGTGTAAGTCTTAGTTCACACTAATATGACTTTTTCCTGATCTCATTCATTTCATTTTTCTTTACTGCTTTAGTGAGACAGCAAGAAAATTTAGTGGCCTGTATTTTGTGTTGAGTAGTATAGATAATTGGCAAAACCGGGCAGTCTGGCCTGGCTGTTACTATGTTATAGCATACACACATATATAGGTAAGAAAGATGTAAATTTACGGTTTCGAAGGAAAATTATCGTTTTTTTAATATTTTCCATTAAATTTACAGTTCATTGTGCGATAAGAATCATGTAGCAGTTAGATGCCGTTGACTGGGAGGCGCAAGTGTTAGTTAGGTGTTACCAGTTAATAAAATCTCCTTACTTTTATTTAATACCCCATCATGTATTAATTTTTCATGATATTATTTTTACTTGATGTTTAGAGTGCTGGAAACGCAAATTAATGTTTTAATAAATTACTAAAAGTTACTTTATAAAACATACCATCGGGCAAGTCCTGTTTATTGGCGAAGATGAGTATGATGGCGTCGCGCATTTCCCTGTCGTTGATGATTCTATGTAACTCCTGGCGCGCTTCGTCGATTCGGTCGCGGTCTGCGCAATCCACCACGAATATTAAACCTTGGGTGCCTGAAACATTTAATATACAACGTAAATACTTAATTATAGATAAGAATATATATTACTAGCTACCCGGTCACGTGTTGCTGTGGCTAGGTAAACTGCAAAAAAAAAACTATCCTATCTCTCAAATTGGACCAAATTGTAAAATCGAGAACAAACAACGTGACACGATTTTTTTATATGTATAAATTATAGAAGATAGACTATAGAAGAAGAGTCTTAATATGTTAAGTTTTTACCCTGCTAGCTACAAAGCAAAAATTTATATTCATACATTAACGACCGCAGTTTGAATGTGTGCCCGTATACCACGCTTATTTGTATAATGTGTCAAATGACCCCAACGGACGCGATTTTCTTATACCACCAAAATAGTACAGAAGCTTGGCGCGCGTCTGATAAATCCCATACTGTAACCATGAATTCGAAATCATTTCAGAATTAAAGCGCAACCGAAAGAAAGTTTTGTTCCAATCGCACAGTACGCAACCTGCGTGATCAAGGCATTGACATCTCTTTCTTAATATAACGCATTATAACATTATTTAAAAAAAAACGTTGCTGCAGCGACAGCAAAGCGCCTTAGAAATAACTAACTTATGTATAAGTAGACGTGTCATCAACTTGTTATCACATTAACATATGCAAAATTTATATTTAACTATGATAAGGTATTACTCACTCCACCTTTTGATTCATTGATAGCAGGTATCGGTGAAATCGTTTTACATTCATTTTAAAAATATCATAATCAGTTATGACCGTTACATATTATAGTACTACAACAATTTATATAAGTAAACAGATAAACAATATCAGGTAGGTATATATTTGATCATAATCAAATAAATATTTGCCTGATAGATCTGATTTGATAGATAGATACTTCTTAGAGATTTCTTATTTGTTGGATACTTCTTAAAATACGTTTTTATACCTTTGTTGGATACTTCTTAAAATACATTTTTATACATTTGTTAGTTACTTTTTAAAATACGTTTTATACCTTTGTTAGATACTTCTTAAAATAAAGTTTAGACCTTTGCTAGATACTACTTAAAATAAAGATTTAGACCTTTATTAGATATTTCTTAAAACACGTTTTTTGTTTTAACGTTTCATAATTATTAAGTGAATGATTTGACAACAGTAAGGCGTGACGTGTGACATCATGCTTTATTATTTCATATAAAAACCACGCTACTAATGTTGACCGCGGCTTCACTCACGTTAATATAGTTACCCGTATTGTGTTTCTGGATTAAAGGTATGTCGCCCGATAACATACATCAAAATACAGTAAAAAAGTAAGAACACGCACCTGTATAATAATGCCTCCAAAGTGGTCGTATTTTGTCCTGCCCCCCAACGTCCCATACGTTGAATTTGACGTTCTTATACGTAACAGTTTCCACGTTGAAACCGACCGTAGGTATCGTTGTGACTGACTGTCCTAATTTTAATTTATATAAAATAGCTGGAAGATTACTTGTAAGGAAATATTATGAATAGTATGACATAGTTATACGTTTTTTGATACACAGAGGGACACAAAAGTATATAATGGTACACAAGGGCTGGCCAGGTCCACTCCACAGTGTAGGTATAAAGCTACAAGTACACGACGAGGTCGACTAAACGTGCGAAATATCAGTGGGCTGCCGCGCACCGGCCGGGACGCACGTTTTTCAGTGCTCACTCACGCGCTATGTCGCGTCATCCGTTCGTATCTAGACTAACGAATTATTAGTACCTAGCCTGGGTTTGTTTGTTCACACAAATAGAGTAATAGGCACATAACTTACTGGTAATTAAATATTCAGATTAATTAATTCTTTAAAAAAGAGACAACCCTAACGTCAGAACAGATAAGAGTAACGCGATAGAAAGAGAGGCAACTTCTAGGTAAATATAACTGTAGGTAATTAGCAATGGGTGACCTAAATTGCGACTTTATTGTATCGGAAAAAGAGCCGCTATTTATTTCAATGATTTGGCGGAGTGGGACTTCTGTACCTGTACCATTATGTATTCTGGGACACTGGTAAATAATAGAACTCAGGAGTACACATAAGTACTAGAGGTACGTAGTGCTACACAAATATACAATTACAGATTTCTTTTTATATGCGTATCATTACAGATCTCTATAATTATATCCAAGCATACATAATTTGGTCTATCTAACTTTTCGTTTCGGGTTGTACCGAGAACAGGAGACAACGAAAATTATTTTCTTCTGTTCTCTTGCACCAATTCTAAGCCTGTGAATTACGCTTAATTCAAAATTTGATGTCAGAATTCGAATTCACACTATTCATCAATTTATAGACGCGTAGTTCGTGACAGAAACAGTACTTGTATACGACTTTAACTTATTTCCCACCTATAACCACATATAGGTTTTAAACGAGTTGACTTCTAATCCAGAGAAAGTATTTTTAAGTCCTCTTTACAGTAATTTCTATTTTAAAACGATAAAGTATACAACCTATTAAAATAATTCGACCAAATTTGAATAATATTCATATTTATGAATATTTAAGGAAAAGATAATAGAGTCGGGGACGTTAAGAAAAATACTGGTGTATTTAGCATTTTTTTATCGAGCGGAACGCCCCACGGGTCATCATCACCAGGGGTACTGGTGAATGGTACTTACTTGAATCGAAAAGGCTAAAGGCGCAATTACACTTGGTCGTTAGCTCGTATTCGGGTGCACGAAAGACGTTACTCGAAATCGGGCACCCGGTGCATTAATTACATTGTTTTGCTCGAATTCTGTCACTGGAATACGGGCAAACGACTCTGCGCCCGCGTTCGGGGAGGTACGTGGCTGCAGACATGGGTATAGGTACCCTAGTAATGAAGTCCCCTAGAACCCCGGTAGACCTTGGCCGCCTCTGAAACAGAAGGCAGCCATAGCATTGCGTGCGGAGGGCCTTGCCTTGGGTCACTAGTCACTACAAGCTCTGACAAAATGCCATCCTATCTAATTTGCTAGTTAACAGCTTTTTAAAACAAAAAAAATATTTTTCAATTTTTTGTTCACCGTACTGCAATTTAGAGTATTGAGTGGATTGTCCGCCTTTTCCGACGCAAAGTATGTCATACTCTCTGTCACAAAAAATAAAAGAGACAAAGCGGAAAGCACCCGTGTCTATTAAAGGCTATTCCAATTATAACAATCAACAATTCATATTGTTATTTTGCTGAGTTAATTTCTGAAATGTCATAAGTGGAACGTTGTTTTACAAAGGATACTAGTCTTTCCGGCAGCGTCGAGCCCCAACATCAATATCCTCATCTCCTTATTGCCGAAGATTTTTGACAGCAACTTCCCCATGATGCTGAACTCTCCTCAACCGCACAGCTGAAACGATAGAGAAAAATTATTATTTATTGGTAAATACATACAAATAAGTTATGTATTTAGTGGGTAATTAAAGTTATTGAGGTATGTACACCATTCTGTTGAAAGTTCTACTACCTATCATTGCCAATTGCTAACTTGGAATAATGAGAGCAGAGCTGACTAACCATTACTACATCACTACATATTATAAAACAAAGTCCTCCGCCGCGTCTGTCTGTGCGCGATAAACTGAAAAACTACTGAAGGGATTTTCATGCGGTTTTCACTAATAGACAGAGTGATTCATGAGGAAGGTTTAGGTGTATAATTTTTTAAGATTTTGTGTAAATTGATTGAAATATGTTGATGATTGTTGAAGATGTCTCTGCTACGGTTGCTAGTAGTTTAATAAAATTATCATCAGCAATCGATTTTATACAATGAAATCAGAATACAACTGTATACCTTGTTACAGTAATTCCGATTTTCTTTTTCTACAAAAATCGAATTAAATCGACTGCCATTTTATCTGTGCTACAACTGACCAGTGACCTTTATTTTCAGCAATTCATTTCTTTGTATAAATAGGGTATTAGAAACACTACTCTTAAGCTTTTGAGAAGATATAATCGAAGACAAAGTAATAAAATATATATAAGCAGACCAAGTCAATCCACTAACGAATACATTAAGGTCGCCCAATATTTTTTTCTGAATAAGTTCAATCAATGTCCGTGTATTGAATGAGATATACCTAATGTATATTTACTGTCTATGCAATAACTACGTAATAAAACAATTTATTGATAATAAATACAATATATAGATTATTTTACTTTGCATATCAAGTACAAAGAAACAGTGAGAGGTATAATCTACTGGCGTCTCAGGCCCAGCGCGATTAGATTTTCATCCCAGGTCGCGCACCTGAAGGACATGCGAACGTGAAGAACATTATAGAGAAATCTTAGGTTACCTTAGATTTCTCGAAGGTTTGTAAAAACAAACAATTCGCACTAGGAAAAAGCTCTGATATCGAGAGAAGGCAGAGTCCAGCAGTGGGCCCAGTTCATAAATGGGGTTAAATTGATGTCAACTGCAATCGATGTTGTAAGTAATGGTTAAGTGAATACTCATATAAAGAAAAAGTTAGTTTAGTGTTATTGCTAAATTTAAGTTTACCAAAAACTAATAAGATGGCGTTTTTTTCTTGGAGTTTTTTTTATCTAGGGAGCAATATTAATTGAACGAACCATTGAATCAACCTTTACAGAAATTCCTAGCGGAAAGATTTGTTTTAATTTGTTCGGCCGCAGTTAGGTTAACTTCAAAAGTGATAAGTGCTTTTTGGGTTAGTTGCCAGGTCGAAAAGTGCTTATCGACCAACATAAACTCAGTCCATTGTTTCATCTTCAACTTTGTTATGGAAAGGCAAAGGCCAAATCTTAAGTTGTAGGATTTTATGAAAATGGTCTTTATCTTTTAGGCAATAGCGTTTGAATTCATTTTTTTTATTTATTAATATTCATTACAAAAAGTTGCAGTAAACCATATACTTAACAGAGTAATATGTAAAATATTGGCCATAATAACAAAATAATTATTTACGGGTTAAAGTTAAAAAGAAATTTTGTCCCATTGACCAGTAATTTTGGGTCATTCTTATTTACGTACTATTATGGAATGTCATACGATATTCTGTATAAGCGGCTGTTGTTGCCCATCATTTTAAGAGACGTGTATAAAAGGATAAACTAATTAGATCTGATAAAAGATTCCAAGCAAGTCCATTCAGTAATCAATTAGCGGTCATTATGAAAACATGTTCGATCGATAGCAGCATACAGCACAGTTTATGCCAACATCTTTGTGAGAATTTCATTCTTATTAAGATGCTGTTATACCGGTTATTACAGAAAGGTCTGGTCAAATTTTAGGAGTGTTAAATGATTAATTTAGCTTAAAAAAACAGAGCTTGGAAAAAGAAAAAAATTTCTACGGTATGTAAATGATGTCAATTTCAAGGTTTTTGGTATTTTATTTTTTTATACAAATATTTTCCGAAAAATCTGAATATTCCATCAACAGCCTTGGTATTAAATACCAACCCTCAACCCTTTCTCTCTTACAAAATATTAGCTTAATCGGTCAATTTTCAAGTTCAATTTGTCAATTGCAAAATAAGATTTCTGTATTAAAAATCACGAATTTTCCTAAAAATTTTAGAGCTTTACGTTATTTACAGGGTCTAGTCTACGACCCTATAACATGACTAGACGAAGACTAGTCATAGTAAAGAAGTCACAAGTAGAAACGAATGGCACCCCAAATAGTTCATTTTCCGTTTTCCGATTAACAAAATTCAGAAACAATTGTCTAAAACATATCGAATTCTACGATAAGACCAGCTATTACTCCAACATAACATAACTATTACACAACATATAAAAAAAACATATATTTTGTCATATTTGTCGGAATAAAAAAGAGTATAATTTTGTTTTTAACTAACAACCCGCCCCGGCTTCGCACGGGTAGCAGAGACATCTTCAACAATCATCAACATATTTCAATCAATTTGCACTACACAATTATACATCTAAACCTTCCTCATGAATCACTGTCTATTCGTGAAAACCGCATTAAAATCCGTTCAGTAGTTCTTCAGTTTATCGCGACTTTGTTTTATAATATGAAGTGATGTACTGAACGTGTTCCAACGAAGCAGATATTTCATATGCCAACGTAGAAATGCGGTCCATCCTCGGGCAAAGTTTAATGAAATAAGTTCAGGTCCGCTTTTATATATCGCCGATCAACTAGTTGTGCAGTGGTTTTATTTTCTCTTGTTGTTAATTTGAATTGGTACAACATATATTGAGTAAAGGAATTTTCTCTTCAAACTTAGATACTAGTTGACTTTTCACCACGACATAGTGTCTGTGCATCTATAAAATAAGGTCGTCTGGAAGAGATCGCCGTGGGCCGTGAATGACCGCCAATTGATATCCCTAAATGTTTGTAATCATGTCAGTACTGTTTATCACTGAAATATTATACAATAAAGAGAAATAAATAAAATAAAAGTATTAGGTTTTTTTTGTAACTACGAGGTGACTAGTATTAACTTTACCTACTGATGTTCGATAAATATAATAACAAAATGATCAAGTGATCAAGCTTCATGAGGACTAGCTACTGAAGTCCTAGTCAAAAATGTCAATCCATCAAAAAATCCATCCATCCATCAAAAAGCAAAATTAGGTTTGTTATTAAAAACAGGTCCACTCGTATTACGTAAAATTTGATGAAAGTCTATTATTAACTAAGAATATAAAAATATTAGTGATATCTAACATTATAAAATATTAATAATCCCGTATTTGAAAAACCAATATCGTAGTCATGATAGATGATAGGAATATTTATTATCATAATACTGACCATCTACATCAGTTCCATTACGTAATTACTTAAGAGGGAGAGGTTGAAAAAATCTCTACATACTTTATATCTCGGGGGAAGCTGTTCTTGCGTAATATTTTACAAGTCATCATAATTTTTTTTTTAAATTCAAAATCGTCCTTACGTAATTACTTAATAAATGGTCGCTTGCTACCTACAATGTAGTAAAACTTCTTTATTAAAAACACTTTTGTAACATGTTTACAATACTTATTAAGACCTCAACACCTTAAAAAAGAAGTATGCAGATTGTGTCTGCACATGTTTTAGTAATAATTAGGAGTTTAATACCCCTAATTATTACTAAAACATGTATAGACATAATTTCAAAGTTTCGTCAACATAATAATTGAAGTTGAAGCCTATTTAGTTTTGCTGCCAATTACGATATAATCCGAGATTATAACGTTCAAACACTCGTGAATGAAGCTTTGGTATTGATTACAATTCTCGAAATTTCTATATTTGGAACTCGACAAAAGCGACTTGTAAATGTTGATTTTCTAGTGATCTCTCGTAACGTTGAGAACGCAAAACATTCTTACCTCGCAAACGACAAAATAACTTGACAACGTTAACAATGTTACATGTTTTGTAAAATAATATCAATAAAATGAACGAAAAGCTGTCAGTTTTGATTCGCCATATAGATCAACAATGAACAGTGATGATGCTAATCACTGAAAAGGTGACGGTCAAATTCTCAATTTGCGTTTGAACGCCCGTCATAATCTACAAAATAAGGGAAAACCCTGCGGAAGGCGTGGTTTAATTTCTGGTTAAAAATAAACCGCACCGGGTTTCTTCACGGTATTTATATATGATGTACCTACCTACAAAATGGGCTATTTGCGCTAAAACAAAATCAGTGTATTTGTAAAATGTATTATATATAGGTACTTCAGATAATTCTTGTGAGCTCTTCAGCATTATAAACCTGGGTCACTAATGAGTTTTCCCCTTCGTCGTACACGTGTATGGTAATATTATATACACATATTGTTTAAGCAAAAAATAAATAAACCTTTTAAGTCTTGAGTTTTGAGCTTATTTACATAAATTATCAAATTTTATAAAAACTAATTTTGAGTCGGCCCAGAAAGAAGAAGAATCATCAAAATCGGACATAATCGGATAAATAACAGAGCGAGAGCTGAACATACATAAAAAAATATTTACATATATAAAGGTCGAATTGAAAACCTCCTCCTTTTTTCCATGGGTTAAAAATAGGATAATATTCATTTACGTGAGGACTAAAGCCCAATTTACAATTATCCCATTTGAATTTGCAAAGCGCTAAGTAGGTAACTTGGTATGCCACTTAGTGCAGTAAATTTGTATTGTGTAAACCCAACTAGGCGGTTAGTGTTCCACACTCGTGGACCTGTATTGGCTCGAGTTATTGTATTAGCTAGGGCATTGCCTTAGTGCTCTTCAAATTGGATAACGTACATCGGCCTTTACAAACATACTAACTCAAATAATATTTACATACTCATAAATATTCGCATTGATAATATTAGGGGGATCAAGGGTCGCATTGGAAGGAAGCTAACTCAAGTTCTGCGTCATAAACTGTGTTGCAGTAATACCACAAAATGTTAGAATTTTGTTGAGAATAATTAATATACACGTATGACTGATATCGTTACACTGTTTTTACATCCTGGTTGTATGGCATGTCCGTGCCCGTTGTGTTTTAATGCATTCGACATTATCATCAATCAAATCGGGAACGCTATCGGAAAACGTCTATCACGCCGAACCCCTCGGTAGATGACGTCATGGCCGAAACCTGGGCCGCGTTATATTACAAGTGGTAGAAACTTTTAGTCATTAAACTGAACTACAATTTGAATTTTATTTCATAGTAGGCGTGCCCCGCGGCATCAGATATTAAAAAAAAAGTTTGTTTTGTATAAAGGCCGCTCAAACATTCATAATATGCATTTAATTTTGACATAACAATTCACTTTAATTTTATTTATTTGTAAAGGTAGATGTTAAGTTATTCCGTAGGTATTGAAAACACGCGGAGTTTCGTAAAAGTCAATCTAGTTCTGTGACGATTTAATATTTGATTTCAGATTTAACATTAAAACGGTTTTACGTAAACGGCATTTTTAAAACAGAAACTTGTTTTTGGCGGGTTAGTGCACCCTTTAAATTTCAAGTTTGTAGAGTGCCACGTCCAGAGTGACCAGAGTGATGAATGATCTACATAACATACTTCAAAAAGAATATACTATGTTACGAACAACGTTTACATAAAACAAACAAACACATAACGTAACATTCACGCGAACATAATGACGTGACAAGGAAATCAGCTATTACTTCAACATCCCACATGCAACCCACCTTCAAAGTACTCAGTCGATTCGACGCCCTAGATACGAAGCGCTAAGCTGAGCTAAATATAGACAAGGGCTCTATTACAATGAAATCTTATGCCGATAGCAGTCCGTTCGTCTTTTAACAATTAACAGAAAAAAAGTATTGAAGCTTACAAAAATCGACGCGTGTGAGGGTTGATAGCGGTATTTGTTGCAATTATCCAAATAATTAAATTTGCTGTTTGGATGTGTGTTAACACGATACTATATTTTTGAAGTGAAAACTTCTTTAGACACGTTAGGCACTTTTGGTATGGGGAAAAAGTGGGAACTGAACTCGCGTGACCGTCACGACACATATACAGATGTGTGTGTGTAAATATATGTGTGTATGTGTTTTCACTTCTGACGTGCAGTTCTACGACTGACAGGTTTTTTTTTTTATTTTCGAGTGCCTGTTTGTTACGGCTAATCGCCGGGTGGACCGACCGGCAGATAGTTGGTGTTATAAGAAGTAACTTAGGCTAGCTAAGCTATTTTAATCAATAAAATTTGGCTCAATTGTTAAAAGATTTCAAACTGCGCTAGTCGATATTAAAATTTGTTCCATTATAACTTTACTCGAAGAAATTATTTCACCGTTTTGACACAGTACGTCCAAAACTAATTAAAGGAGAAATACAAAATTGGTTTAAGAGTCATCATCTAAACAAAATATTTTATTGCAACACTAATTATAACGAAAATTCAGGTGTTAGGAAGAACTAAAGAGAGTGTAAAATCTAGTGTATATATAATTTAAGTATTCAAAAGTTTAAAATAATATTTGATAACTTTTAAGTTTCAGGAAAGATTAGTTCATTAGTTGGTAATTTCGATTAGTCGTAAAGTATGAACTGGTATAAATAATGCCTACAATCGAACAACACTAGTATTTTAAAGGTATTATAGGCTGCAGAATTTACTAGAAATAAATCGATAATCAAGAGCTACTGAAAAACCAAGTGCGAATATATTAGATGCTTTGTTTGTGTACATAAGTACTACATGGCTTCTTTTGTCTGGCGAGTTATTTCTGTATATCCGAAATATAATCTGGCAATTACTTTTATAATAATAATTCATATTAAAGAAGAGACTGAAGACAAGTTGATAATAATTCGAGCTGATAGCAATTGAAGTTTCTTCTACTTGATGTTCAAGACAAACTCTTCAGCCTTATTAAAAACTAGCAGCGCCCCGCGGTTTTACCCGCGTAATTCCCGATGCCGTGGGAATATCGGGATTAAAAGTAGCCTATATGTTATTCCAGATCTCTAGCAAGTACCAAGTTTCATCGCAATTCGTTCAGTAGTTTTTGCGTGAAAGAGCAACGAACATCCATACATCCATACAAACTTTCACGTTTATAATAGTAGTAGGATAGACTTTTAAACAAGACAAGTATTTATATATATAGAATATTTTCAGTAACCCTTCTAAAGTAAGACCTAAGCTTTTCAACTTGTTTAAAAAAAAAGGTTAAGACTGCAAAACTAACGAGAAGTTTCTAATGGGGCAAACCTTACCTTTCCTAAGAATTAATGATTGCCAAGCGTAAAGTAAACTGTGCTACGAGATACGGTAAAAAAATTAAAACTCTCGAAGCAAACTTGATATTAAGAGCTTCGGAGTAGTAAAGCTCTGAAACCGTGACGGCCTGCCAAGTTGCTTACTCGTTAATCAATGTATTATACGAATATATACATAATGAATATACTAAACTCCCTCCAGAATTAATACCACATTACCTAGCGTCATTGGGGATAATGTAAAACTAATGAGAGATTGAGTCGGTCGATTAAAACTTTGCCTATCAACATCCACTAATGAAAACGGTGTAAAAACAATCCATTGATTATTTTAAAATGCATGTTTCTTTCTGGAACTGTTTGTTAACCTTTTACTAATAAAACAACTGTGGTGTCATATGTTGAACGCTGGAAATAAAACATTATTTTCTCGTGACTTAATTATCATCCACGAAAGTGGAGCCGCGGGCCTAAGCTAGCGTTTTTTTAAATTATAGAAATATAAAAACAACAGCAATCCGGTCCAATCAACACACTTATATTTTTACGATATGTAAACATGCGAGAATCATCACACCGTAGCTAATGGTCGGCGAAATCCTATTATAGTGTTCCTTACGCGTCCATTACACAGTAGGTTTTGATGTCAGTTTTACAACAATCAAGACTCTGACTGACGGATAATTTAATCTATCGTCTAATACAGTAATTGACGCTTGCATGATATTGATTGCCTAAAATATGTATAGTTTGTTTTTACAGCATTTAACCATAAGTCATGACTGTTGGGATTGAGTGACGCTGTCATGAGCGTGTAATGGACACCTTAGACAAAGTTTTGCTTGACACAGAGCGAAACAAGTATTCAAGAACGATAGAACGACCTGCCCACTTTCATTTATTTATTCAATAAAGACCTTCCGTGGTTAGTGTGGCAACACAACCGCCGCTATGTCGCCAAGTTAAGCCTTAGTGCACAGCTTTGCTCATATCATCTCTTCTTTGTACATGTTTGGTGATGCATTATATCACCAAAACCATGCATTTATGGGGAAACTCACAAAATATTGTGTAATACCTATGAATAGAAATATAAAAGATTAATTACGCACATGTGTAAATTTCTCGTAAACCGTTTACCTACTTAGAAGCGTTGGGTTATAAATACCAAGATGAACACTCGTAAAGTTTCTTGGGAGTATGTATGTCACTTGTGTGAAACGTCAAATTAAAAAATTTAAGTACCTACATAAGTGGCGAGATATGATACAGTTCAATGAAGAGGTGGTCCAGTGATGGAAACAGAGATATACCTGGTAAACTAGCAGCCAGGTAAATTCAATAAACTTGAATAGTACTTATGTACGTAATAAAACGAATCTTTTTCAAATAGATTTAAATACGATTGGATTCGATCGGAAGCAACGATGTGCAATTGTGTCGGACAATTATGTTGTATTTTAGACGGCAAAACTATTAAAATACCTAGAGTGTTAGCTCACTTGAATCTCTTGCATTCTTGCACTCTCTTGAAGTTGTATTAGAATTACGAACATGTTCTTTTATCTCACTAAGGCTGGTTTCTTGTAGACGTACGATTGTTGCAGTACCGGACGTCCTTCCTTCCGTTCCGTCTTTGTATGCAATGATGAACTCCTAATGACATAATTTCTTTCTTGAATCAACATTTAGTTGCTAACAGTAACTTCATCAGATTATTGTAGCCATTATAGCAGGCGATTAATGCTCCTTGACTACTCCTTTCTTCTCATTTGCGCGATTACAAACTTCTGTAGTTAGACCAGGTTGTCGGTCTTTTTGGGGCTCTAACTACCCGTAACGAATGCAACAGATGTTGGTATGGCAACCGGGACCGACAGCTTAAAGTGCTCCCCGAGGCACGGAGGGGTGTCAATGTGTTAAGAATGGTCACTCATGCTAAGACTGACCTGGTTAATATTACGTAAGCGTGTAATGTGCTTACCTACTCGTTACCACTTAGCCACGAGTCGTCGTATCCGTCCGTCCGTCCGTCCGTCCGTCCGTCCCCCCAAATGAACCTAACTAATATATAAAATAAACCCAAAGAAAAGAAAGAGGAAGAAACCTAAATAATATAAAAACACACATATCAAATGAAACTAACAATTCGCAATATCTAAATTAAAATAGGTAGCAAAATTCGGGATTCTTGATCCAAGTCATTTTTAATTTTCTTGGAAATAAAAAAGTTCCTACGAAATACTGTCTAATAGGCATATTATATTAGGATTAAAATAAGGTCACCTTGCGCTTCTTATTCGACACATACCTACTTACTTAAACTTACTGACTGGGACGATTTTAGACAGACAAAGAAATGGACAAAAATCTCCCATTTTATCCATAGGAAATTATTTAAAATACCTTTCCATGTGTTGTGTACTTATTTATTATAAACCTTGCAGTTCAGCCGCGGCTTCGCTCGCGTGTACATATTTATATATTTGCGCGAAACCCTAATTCTTTTTTCTGTTTCCAAAATAAAAGTAGCCTAAGCTTATAACACCAGCTATCTGCCAGTTAAACTTCCTTTTTTTAAGGCATAGGTATCGTGCAAATAACTGTATGAGCTTAAATTAAACTATTATTTTGACATTACAAACAGACACTTCAATTTCATTTATTTGTATTGATATTCAACAGAAGTACCTACTACCAAGTAAGAATTTCAGCTTATATCGCAACCACTATCTACTCTTAAATAAAATATTTCAATCTTGTCGAGCCTACAAAGTTCATGAGAACATGTTTGATGAAATTAACTTTTGCGCCAAAATACTGCGTAATGTCCGCAAGCAAGAATTATAAATGGAAATGATTCATGGCTTCCTATCAAACATAGTCAATAAAATCGGTTATCTATATTCGAATTTCCTATAATTATTATACAGTACGGGCACAGATAAGATAATATTTCCCGAGGAAGAACGGCCTCTTAAATAATGGATTATAAAAGTCATGATTGACGAATGGTTGTTGGTGATTGATGAAATTATATCGACATTAGACGCTCAATCTGATTGACCGTCAATCATACCAAAGATTTTGCAGAGAATACACGTGTTCACTGAAGATTATAATATGGATGTATTTGAATATTCATAAAAAAGCTTGTATTGCAATTTTGATTGTAATTTTACTAAATAATTATATTTAAAAAAACGCAAAATTAGAAAGCGTTGGATGAAAGATTAGGATCATAAAGGGATCACTAGCCATATTTTAGGTGACATAATTTTTTTCAGCTTTTTTCGGTAATTTGATTGAGCTGTATTTATTTTCTTTTTAACATCCTCTAATGAAGCATTTAATTGGTGGTCTTCTTTAAATTGGTAACAATTTTGCTAAATTATTGATAGATAGAGATTGCCCCTAAGCGGATAAAAGCATATCTTACTAAATATAAGCTTAAACGATACCGACTATCCTCTTTCCAAGCACGACGTAAAAACAAAAAATATAAGGTAGTACTAGCTACCCGGCCAAGCGTTGCTGTAGCTAAGTAATTTGCAATAAAAAATATTGTGACTATAAATTGAGATAAAAACTATCCTTCCTCTCAAGTTGGACCAAACTGCACATAGTGTGCAAAATTTCATTAAAATCGGTTCATTAGTTTAGTTTACTTCGTCTGTTTGTAAATTTTTCCCGTTTTTGTAACATTTTTTATTGATGCTGCCTTTGTTATATAGCCTATAACCTTCCTCGATAAATGGGCTATCCAACATTAAAAGAATTTTCAAAATTGGATCAGTAGTACCGGAGATTACCACGAACACCCAAACTCACAAACTTTACCTCTTCATTATATTATTATAGATATATAGATAGATAAAAATATTCGTCTAACAACTACAATTTTGCAATAACTAACCGATGGAAAAGGGATTAATCGTATTAAACAAAAGACAGAAGAGTCGATTGACACGAGACTCGCTATTGGTATTTGGTCGATAAAGAGCATGAAATTTTAACGGTGGGCCATGACATCGTAAAGGTAAAAACGGGGGTAAGCACGCATTCTCCGAACTAGGCCTGGAAGGTCTGAATTGGGTCGCCTTTGTATCTTTTATAATGTCATATATCGGCGATTGTATCTAAGGTCTGCTATGGAAATGTTTTATATTGTATTTGCTTCCGAAACGACGTGTGTTACAAATAAAAATAATAGTAACTCGCAAATCTTATAGCTAGTTTAGGTAGACAGCAAAACAGATGTAACGTATAAACAAGACAATTCAATATTGAACGATAAATACAACAATAGGTAATTTGCAGTAGTTTTGAAACGGATTTCTTATTTATTGAATTGTTAAAATATTTATAGTATAATCAAATAAAAAGTAAATTTTTCAGAGAGTATTGCAAAACATTGGAATGTTCTTTCAAGGTTAGGTATTGAAAGTAATGAATAATAATAATAACTCGACATATCTCACACACGGCCGTCTGATCTCAAACTAGGCAGAGCCTGTATTATGGCAACTAGACTGCTGATAAACATACTTATATATTTCTAAATACATACATATTAACTTTTAAACTTTCGCGTTCCATGATATAATTATATATTTAAACGGGAATTAACGCGATCACGAAAAGACACGTACATACCGTACGTGTCATACGGTATTACATACAGGCAATTCAGAGGTATGTAATACCTTTTCGTGATCGCGTTAATTCCCGTTTAAATACATAATTACATATATATTATAGATAAATTACACCCAGACACAGAACAAATTATCATGCTCATCACACAATTATTTGTCCTGGGTGGGAATCGAACCCACGACCTCTGGGCTCAGCAGTCAGTGTCACTAACCACTAGACCAACATGCCCGTCAATCAATGATTTTTAGAAATTCGAGAATTCTTTGTAATAAAGAATTTATCTACATGGTACCCGTAATGGTGTTAGCATTTCCAAGGAGACGAATGGTCTTAATAAATACCCCCACTGCAATAGTACCTACTTCAAACTAGTATGATTAATATCAAATAATTAATTAATTTTATATTAATTAATACAAAATTACCCTAGTCGGTAATTTCAAGTAAACAAACTTCACAGCGTTAAAACAGTGCGTAACTTATGTGTGATAAAAACTGTGTAATTTTTTTTTAGAGGAAATACAGTAGAACTTAAAATTCAAAACTGTATCTGTTTACAAAATTTCATCAAAACCGTTAAGGCCGTTTCCGAAATACCCGAAATATAAAAAATACATACATACAAGAAATGCTCGTTGAAAGTAATCAAACTAATATTATAAATGTGAATTTTGGATGTATGGATGGATGGGTGGATGGATGTTTGTTACTCTTTCCTGCAAAAACCACAGAACCGATTGCGATGAAACTTTGTACGTAGATAGCTGCAGACCCAGATTAACACGTGGGCTACTTTTTATCCCGATACTCCCACGGGATCAAGACTTACGCGGGTGAAACCGCGGGGCGCAGATAGTAATTTTATATATCTTACTAGCCGGTTTGTAATAAATAAATAAATAAAAAGTAGCCCACGTGTTAATCTGGGTCTCCAGCTATCTACGTACAACGTTTCATCACAATCGGTTCTGTAGTTGTTTCGTGACAGAGTAACAAACATCCATACATCCTCACAAACTTTCACGTTTATAATATTAGTAGAATTAAGAACATTATGTTGTAATAATGTCTAGAATGAAGGAGTAATACCAATTAGCAACAGTAAGAGCCGGTGAAGTATATCCGACATTATCCGATACTGTAGTTAGTTCGCGCTTATATACCTACCTACTGACTCAGTTTAGTTATGTTGGCACTCTAATGGGCTGTGAGATTATTATTATAATTGCAATTTGTTTAGTACAATAATTGTACATCATATCGCTTCAGAAAGGTACTGAAACTAATGAAGACAAACATAATTAATACACTTTTAATATTGACTTTTTAGAAATACATAGAATCCATTTTCAGAAAAAGACGTCTCATGGCTGAGTTGATCATCAAGATGATAAATATAGTGTTACATATGATTCTGATCCAAACGACCGCTGAAAGCTATTAACTTAGTTATGTTATGACTATGACACTTTGTCATTTGCAGGACTTTGGAAGTATCTATCCGTGTTTCGAAGAACAAACCTCAACCTCTCTATAAGCATCCCGTACAGTTCTTACTTCTGTAAGTAAACATGTGTAGTGTCAATAGTACGTAATATCCCAATAATATAATACACGAACTTTTTCTAAAAATAGGTCTGAATAAATAACGAATTGCAATAAATAAAGTTCTGAAAAAGGGACCAAACCATGAACCCTTGCTTCCTGCGGCACTACACCGTCCCGAAATGACCCTTCTATTTCCGTCCGATTAACGCCAATGCCTTGGGCGTTAACCATTTCCACGTCATTTCCCTTGGAAAGCCAATTGAATGGTACAATGAACTGCACGCTAACTCTTGTTTGTAAACCTGATTAGGCGAATCTCAGAGAGCGACCGATCACTAGCAGGAAAATAAATTCAATTACGTTTTCAGGCTATCAAATACAAAAAAAAGGTTCTAAATGAAGATAATACTATAGCATACATATAAAACGGAAATAAAACCGGATTTAAACTTACTAGGAAGTGCATACGGGAAATATGCTTTGAGACATTCGGCTTAAAATGAGCTACGGTACACTACTACGGCGTAGTAACATTGCCCTTGGCAAAACACAACACATTGCCTTTTGTAAAAGGTAATGATATAACAACAGTGACACTGATTTGTTAATTTTTAACGTAGATCAAAAATTAATAACGTACCCCTTTCTCACCGATATATGTACCTCTCGAATCTCACTACACCACACATTTAGGAGCTCGTAGTAACTAGTCTGGCCTACTTTAAAAAAAATGCAATTTGTATATTAAAAAAGAGGCCGTGAATTTCAGTACCTATTGTTTAGTTATTTTTTTAGATACTCTCAGTATTACTTACTAGCTGCGTCCTGCGGTTTCAATCGCGTAAGTTCCGGTGCCGTAGGAATATTGGGATAAAAAGTAGCCTATATGTTAATCCAGGTCTCCAGCTATCTACATACCAAGTTTCATCGCAATCGCAAAGAATAACAAACATCCATAGATCCTCACAAACTTTCACCTTTATAATATTAGTAAGAAGTAAGATTACTCTACCTACAGAATTGCCAACCAGTTTTTGAATGTAAATTCTAACCTATATATTAGTGTTATATCATTGTGGCAAAAATTAATTACATGATTTGAAAGAATACGTCCATTATTGATTTTGATGCCCGCTTATTGCAAATATTTGAATGCCTGAATAACATGTACTTTTGTGTTAGAATGATGTAAATGAATTTAATCTATATAAATAAAAATCAATGTTTCTATGTTTGTCCTCTATGCGTTCCGAAACCATTGATCAGATTGTGATGAAACTTTGGTAGGGTGTTCGGGGGACACCTCCTGGCCCAAAATATCTATTTAAAAAGTAACAATGCAGCTAGTCGTGAATAAATCTAAATGGGTTTGTTGGCGTTTAAATTCTAACTCGTTAGTTAGAATTTAGTTATGCTTGACTATTGTCATAACGAATAGCATGCAAAGTTAATTTAATAGACTCCATATTAATTACATAATTATATTCAAAGTCCCGCACAACTTGATATTAGTACTGTTTTAGTTTTGTGTAAGTTTAAAGTTTGAAGCGTGGTGTAAGACGCTTTAAAAAATTTGCAAAATATAGTCAAATAAGCATGTTCATATTGTTCATCTTTGTTTGACTACTATTAACTGAGTAATTCTCTTTCGCTGTCTCCAAGTAAATAAGGGAATTATAACGTCTCTAGAAACAAGATTTTCTAATTTTGAAATTGAATTGAAAATCTCAGTGCAAAATAAAAATGTATAAGTACATTGACGTATCGAACCGTTTCAATAAATTTAGAATCCTTTCAACTGAATTGTAATATATACACAAAATCAATTTACGCGAGGATCTAATGCTTCTCCCCCCAGCAAAGTGGGCGATGTAGCTACCCCTGAACCGCCTACGCGTTTTGGATCTACGCCAATTACTATCGAATCGTACACATTTGAGTTTTCTTATTGCATTTTAGAGTATGTCATATTTTCAGTTTATTTAAGGGTATACGAGTATATTTCAATGTTTTGATAAACTATGATTCAACTTGTTGTTTGATTTATATTTATTTGTGAAAGAGAATATTGTTATACGGATGGAAATTAACTGTTTTGTATAAGTAGGTAATGCAGAAATATGATTAGTGTAAAATCAGTAGTGGTATACAAATCACAAGTCAAATATGTATTTATGTATGTATTTGGTTATGTCGAAGACTTCTTCTCTGTGCGCCCTGGGCAAGGGAAGCGGCAACACCTCTTTTCTTTGGACATGATTGTACCCTCTGATTGGCAGAGGATACAATGGAAAAATAGCTAGGCGTAGAAGGGTTCGCCGTTCTAGGTTACAAAATGATGGTCATGGTCCGGCTCTGTCACTTCGGCCTAAGACGTGTGGTTTTGGACGGTTCGAAATGGTTGGAACACCGAAAAAATACACGTATTTTATACAAAGACATTCATACAAATTCTTCCTTTAAATCAAAATGAGACCGCAACTGATGATAAATTATTCAAAGTGTGTAAACTAGTAGCAGGGATGACAACATATATTCAAAACATACTAATATATTGAACGATTCAAGTATAGTCATAATGTACAACACAAACGTATTTAACTCGACCATTATTGCCAAGTAAGGTCAATGTCAATAGGTAATCTAAATGTTATGAATCATTGTGTTGAAGTAAGCAATTCAATAACACAAATCGATGAGTTAAAATACTTCTTTAGCACTTTACCAATTTATCTCCTTAAAAATGATAATCATCTGCTAGTGGAAACATCTACAAATTCGTCTGTGGTATGAGATTTTAGTTTACGTCTACGTTGAGTATCGAGTCGAAGAGAGATTCCTCAATAATATTATATACATATACTCAAATTTGTATCCCCGAACAGTGGGAGAACCATGCTTTAACATTGGGAGAGCCACACTTGCGTTGTATTCCCCCGAGTGAATGAGGTTACCGGAGGCTCTAACCCTTCCCTCTCCCCCCCTTCTCCCACTATAAAGGCCGGTAACGCACTTGTGACTCTTGAGTTGCAGGTGCTCATGGGCGGCATTACCATCAGGTGACCCGTCTGCTCGTTTGCCCCCCTATCCCATAAAAAAGGGGTAAACAGGGGCGTATTAAACAGCCACATTTTGCCAGGTGTAATTTTGTTCCACTGATGTAATAGGGGGCAAGTCTATTGCCGGGCACTTTAAGATTGCCCCGATGGAAAAGAAGAGCACTTTAAGAAGGAAGAGATATTGCTTATAAAGAGGGATTGAAGGGTGTAAGCAACAGCTCAAGGAATAACAATATTTAATACGAGTATAATAAGTTCTGTTACAATCACCTTATACTGTATCAGTATAATCCTCCCGTTCATCCCTAGTACTGCGTATTGGCGCCCAGCGTGGCGTACACAGCAATACCATACGCAAGTCTATTTGCCAGTACAATATAGTAAGTGTATATTGGACGACAGCCAAACAGCAGGCTACGTTTGAACCTTTACATAACTTAGCTGGATTTAAGGAAACAACATTTAAGACTTGCGATTTGTTGAATGAATTTGGTTTTGTGGTCTTTCAACATAAGTGTTTCTACACTGAAACATCATTAAGATGGGTTTCTGAAATCACGTTTTGATATTGACTTGTTACACTATTTTAATCGAAAACTAGATTTTACAGCGTTTTCGACAGATGAGGTTTAATCTAACCTGACGTAAACAAGAATAGCACAGAAACAGATACATTTGCCTTTTGATGTCTTACATTAAAAGGATAAAATTAAATTAACGAAGCGTAAGCTGGGTTATCTAACCGTAACAACTGTCGCAGATGTTGACTGCCGCGAACGGACGAAACGGATTCGATTGTCACGCATTGGTATTCGGATGTATTTACTTTCATTCGATTATACAGAACAACTTGATATTTTAACTCCACGATTCCACCAATGCCGATGCCAGGTTAAATGGAAATTGTCGGTTAATAGAGTATGCGGTGAGATAAGCAAAGTATACCTGCGTTTTGCAAGACAGTCTGTACCGATTTTCCTAAATCTATCTATCGCGTTATCTAAATAGCGCAATCTTTTCAGGTCAGGTTAGGTCAGGGAATTTTAAATGCACTCCTGCCAGATTTAGAAGATATCGCCACGTTATCGCGTCATTTCCGTCTCGCGTCTCGTCTCTATATGTCCTAAAAAAAAAGATTGATTGTCACCATGTAAAGTACGAAGTTCACTATTACGATTAATATTTATATTTGAAACTAGATCAATTCAGTTTTTAACTTAGTATACTGAAATGGCTAGGTGTAGCAACGGCTGCAAACTATGGTATGTAAAACCCATAATTCTTAATATTTTTCAGTTACTACGAAAATAAATCCTCTAGGCCATTGCCAAAAATGTTTATTTTATTTTTAGCAAGGATCTATACGAGTATCTGCCTACATGTAGCCTTTTGGAATGTCATAAATAGTCTAAAACATAATTATATATGCAGGTGTGGAAAAATATGTTAGATGATAAAGATTTTTCCCTGCAGGGTCTAAACTGCAACAAAAAAAACCGGCCAAGTGCGAGTCGGACTCGCGCACCGAGGGTTCCTTAAACTATTTTTATTATATGATGTAACTAAAAATATACGGTTTTCGCAATTTTTCCTTTATCTGTGCTATAAGATGTTGCTTCGTACCAAATTTCAAGATTCTGAGTTCACGGGAAGTACCCTGTAGGTTTTGATTCCCTTGCGAGTGTCGAAAATTTGCGGCATAAACGGCTGTATCTTTTGATTGCGTTCGCTTAGAAGTTTGATTTTTTCACAGCTGCAAGTAGACTTGAATATTTGATATAAATTCCAGCTTGATACCTCCACGCGTTCCTGAGAAAAAGGGTCGTGACAGACAGACAGACCCACGGACGGACAACAAAGTAATCCTATTCCGTCCGGTTCCGTTTTTTCCTTTCGAGGTACGGAACCCTAAAAAACAAGAAAAGACTTGCAAGACCCATCAAGTGTTATTTTGTAGGTTCAGAGAGAGCTAGTCCCTCAAATCGAAGCTCCTCAAATAAGCTTCCATATAGATACTTGTCCATTGACATTACGTTACACGTTACAAGTTGAATAATTTTAAATATGTATCCGGGATAAAACGTAATATAGATTAAAAACCATTACAATTGGTTTCATTACCGATTCATAAATAATTATTTTCGGGGTTGGTGCTTCCTGAATGTAATGTCACTTTTTATTCGGTAAAAACGTTTTTACAACTGAAATATTTATTATTATCGTAGAAAGTTGATATTCCTCTTATTAACGAACTTAGTTTTTTTTTAACCGACTTAAAAAAAGAACAAATCTTTGATCACGTGATTGTAAACGGATGTAAAGGATATTTTTTAAATCGACACAACTAGGACTGAAACATGTCAAATAAGACCGTAAATCAAATTGTACCGCAGACTTAGAGTCAACAAGCGTCTATATTCATTGTATCAAACTGGCCGTAAAACAGAAAGTCACAGCATATTATATTTTATACACATAGCATATCACATTTTACAGTTTATATATTAGCCTTACAATAGTCATTTTAATTAGTCGAAAACTAACTAATTATTTAATTAATGTTTTATTGAGACTTGGAATATGTGAAATAACATTAAAGATCAAAAGGTTCTCTGTGCTCAGCATAATATATATTCTAAAGTAAACTAAAATAAAATAAACTCAGAGGTAGATTTCGTGTTTTTTAATTTTTTTGAAAATCTGCCCCCCAGTCCTCCCCTTTGGGGAAATATCCCCCATTCACGAACTTAACTTTTTGCCCTGTTGATCTTTCGTCCAAGTTTGAAAGCAATCGATGCATAATTGCAACCTCTATCGAGCCGGTAAAATTGAGGTACATACATACATACATATTTATAAACTTTTTAATTGGCGGTTGTTTTGGGGTCTAATGATCATAACTAGACCTCCCGTGAAGAAACTTTTGGAAAACTCGACAACCGGTACAAAACCAATAGGTAGACTTTCTTCGAAATCTACCTAATAACTAAAGTCACATAATAGCAATATACCTAATGTCAAACTAAGTTGTCTGATTCTATATTTAAATATGTCAGTGGAAAAGGTAACATTAGTTGAAAGTACTAACTTCAAATAGAAACGTAACTGGGCTTCTTTACAAAGTAGGAGAACCTGTCTACTAACACGATTCCTTAGTAGGTTAGTGAGAAAAAAAATGTACGCAGAGGCCATGACCGCCGCAGCGGCCGGTTCGATAACGGTATACCATCCGACTACTTGGATTACTATATAATCGCAACTCATCAAGAGGTGGTAGTGGATTATAACGTGGTTGAATTGAGTTAATGAATATTCAGAGATTCTCGAAACCGATGTACATGAATATTTTACAAGAAAACGCACCTGCACCTAATTAAGTAATGATAAGATATTTTATTTTTCATCATGGTGAAAGCAATTTTTAGTTAAGCTACGAAGGAAATAAATAATTTGTTTTGACACTTAAAGGGAATCAGAGCTGACGGACAGTTAAACAAAGAACATTTACGTATACTTACGTAAGTCAATGCGGTAGCTCTTAAAATAGCACCTTTGGTGTGCATTACAAAGTAGTCTGACGCCAGTTTTCAACTAGGCCATTTGGAGTCTGTCCTAAGAAAAACCTGTCCAGAAGTCTCCATCTAACACAAATGGGGACACACAGATTATATTTACGGTAATTTCGTTAATAATGTCTGGAATACATTGCTTTTAGCGAGAGCAAGACCGCACATTGCACTTATGATATATTGTGTGTTTAATTATTGTCTGAAATGTCGTGTACAATAAAGAATGTTCTACCTATTTATCTACATTCTATAAAACTTCTCGTTTATATGCTTAATATCTGTTCTGTGTAAGTCTTAGTTTACACTAATATGACTTTTTCCTGATCTCATTAATCGTTGACAGTGAATTTCATAACAGAATCTTATATTATAATCAAAGCGTGTTTTCTATTTCGTAACTATTGTATCGAGTATAATACATAAATATTATATGAATATTCTAAGTAGATATAGAAGTTTTTACAACACGAATGAGAAATTAAATTATTTAAAACTATACATGTCATCTTTAATTCGATCATGATCTATGAAAAAATACGAAAACAAAGTTAAATGAATTTGGATTTAAAATATCAGAAGCCTACTAAATAAGGTAATAATAATAAATAGTTTTGAATTGAAAACGTTATCTCTTCTGTTATTACTAAAGCCAACTAACATCCAAAATAGGACAGCAAAGCAAAATGCAGCCAAAAATAAACCAAAGCTGGAATCACGGACAGATGTTTCGTTTCGCTTTGGAAATTCACTAGTTAGACCAGACTTTGGACAAACATTTATCGAACGACGTAACTAGACCAATAACATCATATCGATCTGTTATAAATGGAGGACACCTCAATCAATTTTCTATTGCTAATGGTCGTGGTCAAATCTCGAACAATTGAATAAAGAGTGAATTGTTGTAAGAGAAGCATAAATAGCTTTTTTTATTTTTATTTTAGGGTCTCATTATTACATATATATTGCTAACTAGTATATTTTAAATACGTGTGAAGCTTTATTTTTGATAGCAGAAAAATCGTTCGAAAATGTTTACGAAATGAAGCTACAATTTCTCGAGATCCTGCTAAAATCCATTAGAAGCACTTAACATACATGCTTTATTAGTATCATTTCCAATTAAAGCTGCCACCGGTTCATGGATCCCGAAAGATATTTCATATATTCACATGTGAGACGTATCTGAGATATTCTCATAAGCAATAACACCCTTCCGTCACGACAATTCCTCGGTTTAACCGCAGAATTGCAATATCTATTCCAGTCCGGGCGGAGACAGAACATGTGGTACTCTCTAGTATTAGGGCAAGATATAACTTAGTCTGGGATGATATTAATCTTGTAATCAAAACAAGAATAGTTACCATGCTAATTTCAAAGAATCTAAAAATAACAAACATCAATAATATTTAAATTTAAATCTCGCAATTCTTTTAACAAAGCAAGTATAATATGCATTTAAAAGTTATCAATATATCACTAGCAACATCGCAAGCGGGAGGACATGTCGACATAAAATATTTTATGGCTATCGTATTTTACAACTTCTCAAGCGAATAGTGGCTTCAATAAGCCTTAACGCCTAGTTTACTCCACGGCACATATCGTTCATAAATGATGGCACTTTCGTCGACTCTGGTTCTTAGGTTTTGTATCTAGTGTACTTAAAAACTATGGCAGCCTAATTTGAACAAATTATTCTGTTCCTTGAAAAATTGTCAGTTATTTTTCACTGTCCATAAAATAATGCGTAACGGTGACAGATAGATTGAATTTTCCGGACGTAATGGACTTTCTAGACATGTCTCTAGATATTAACTGATAGATCACCAAAATAAAAAAGTAAAAAAATAGAGTTTTACTTTGTCTACTTTATATTACAAGTTTTCTTAAGGTAATTACAACACAGGCGTTTAACCAGAACATTTGATGTTTTATATTCAGCGTTAGCATTGACTTTCCCAGCGGATTGACGCGGATGCGGGAACTATTAATGCATTGCTTCATACGCAGAAATATCTATAGAATAGTAAAACCTAGGTTATAACTTAAAAGTGGTTTTTCTTGACATTGCTTGTCATGGAAAAAACCTGTGCGTCATAATTCCATAACTACTTACAACACTTCAAATGGTCAACACTACCATCCTTCTCGTAATATATATTTTAGCTTACTACAACATTCGGACGAGGTCCATTACTAAAATATTATTTTTTATTCCCGTATTATTTCCGCATTGATCCAAAAATATCGGTTTCATAAATTACAGCTTTAAATTTTGTACTTAACGGTTTCTTTTTCCAAAGGTGTACGTACTGTACATAAAGTTGACTAGGGTGACAACAGCGACGATGTCTGAAAATGAGGAAAATCAGAGAGGATGTTTTATGATGTCAGCTACATCGTAACGGCCGAGATTGTGGATGAGAAACTTCTCGGTAACTGCTAAGTACCTACTGACGATTTTTACAATGATGCGCTGACGTAAGTGTGTTAGGTACTTATACCAATACACAATTCACAAGATTACATATTAGATGTATGTTATAGGCAAACCGAAAATAATTGATAACTGTCTTCCTTCGATTTATTATACATATTGAAAATTGTCAATTGTAAACTTTTTAGTAGTTGGCTATACCATTGAATGATACACCATACACATTCATAAGATAGGACCTTCTTTTACAAACAAGAAATTTATAAATTGAGGTGACCTTTAAGGACACATCTTTTATCGTGCTAAGCACGTTTAAGCCGTGTCACGTAGTTGATATATTGTTTGAAGCAGGTTCAGAAGTTATCGTCTGTGCCAGACGACAGTAAAAAAAAAATGACGAACATTAACCAGCCAGACTAGAACGGCATAGAAATGATATAAAACGAAATTGAGATTTAAGGAGTTTATGGGTAGCTATTTCACTTTTAGTTTGAATCAGTAAGACACTAGTTCTACATAGATAACATATACATATTCCATGATATTTTTTATCCAAAAAATTTGATAAAAAATTAATGAAATCTATCACGACATATGTATTTATACGCTACTTTTCACATAGGGAAAAGATTTCTGTTTCACATTGCTAGCAGATATAATGTAGCTATCATGTGTTTAAACTGAATGCACATTATTACGAATAATAAATTTAGTTTAGAAAAATATAAAAAACACGTTTTAATGGCGATACGAGCTGAACCGAACTCCTGGCTTCATTATCAGACCATCGTTATCAAGCCCAGCGGGTTGGACTCGTCAAAACGAATTAAATAAGCCCAAACTCGAGGGGCTAACTAGTGGCCACTGAAGAGTTCCACTA
This sequence comes from Euplagia quadripunctaria, assembly GCA_963859945.1. Lineage (NCBI taxonomy): Eukaryota > Metazoa > Arthropoda > Insecta > Lepidoptera > Erebidae > Euplagia > Euplagia quadripunctaria. Next base: position 21,484,099 of record OY982561.1, read on the forward strand.
TACATCTTTTGGCTCCATCATCAGATCAGCTCCAAAATGCCAAATTATAGTATTGTCTACATTTACATAAAAAGTTTCATTTCGATACGCTAATTAGAAGTAGGTTAAACTTGACTTGCCAGATTTGTTAACATATTTAGTTAACAAGTTAAGCTAAAATAAAAGTGTATTAAAAATAGTTACAATCGGTTTCAAGAGCATTCAATGGTAACATCAAAGGACGTGGGTTCGACTCCCGCTCAGCGTAAACATTCGTATGCATGAATGTCTACTTGCATTGGTCTGGATGTTTCCATGCATAAATAATACTTATATACGTATATAACGGATATTGGTCTGGATGTTTCCATGCATAAATAACACTTATATACGTATATAACGGGTGTAAGAAACAGCCTGTTGAATCTTAAAATAGTAGATTCAGACCATCATTTGAGACGAAAGTCATGAGAATTTTTTGCAGGAAAATTCATTTTCTTTTTACATTTTTTTGGTTAATAGTGATATCACAATCAGTAAACAAAACATTTTACCGAAAAAATCAATAAATACCCTATACGGCCATGTTTCCATGCATAAATAACACTTATATACGTATATAACGGGTGTAAGAAACAGCCTGTTGAATCTTAAAATAGTAGATTCAGACCATCATTTGAGACGAAAGTCATGAGAATTTTTTGCAGGAAAATTCATTTTCTTTTTACATTTTTTTGGTTAATAGTGATATCACAATCAGTAAACAAAACATTTTACCGAAAAAATCAATAAATACCCTATACGGCCATGTTTCCATGCATAAATAACACTTATATACGTATATAACGGGTGTAAGAAACAGCCTGTTGAATCTTAAAATAGTAGATTCAGACCATCATTTGAGTGGAAAGTCATGAGAATTTTTTGCAGGAAAATTCATTTTCTTTTTACATTTTTTTGGTTAATAGTGATATCACAATCAGTAAACAAAACATTTTACCGAAAAAATCAATAAATACCCTATACGGCCTATAACTGCAATGTAATCGATTAAACAACATTTGTGCAATCAGGTGCTTCGACGGTGCCGAACGTTTAAGGTCATTCACAGTACCGCACAAAAATGATACCTACCTATAATGCGTAGCGCAAAATCAAACTAATGACTGTAAATCCTTAATCTCGCATTTTTATGACGAACTGACTTTTCCATTGTCATAAGTATCTAAAGAAAAGTCCGTTTTTGTAAGTTCTTCGCGACGGTGATACCAAAATACATGTATACGCTGGAATACGGATAAACAATCCGTATTCCAGCGCCATTGTATTATATAAGCTGTGCGAACAAATGTTGTGCAGTTCTTATTTTCAACAACATTCGCCGATTTTAGCAGTGCCAGCATGAAGGGATCAGCTATGTTAACGCTGAGTAAACAGTAATACTATCATCGGACAACTGTTTTTATAGATGTGGTCGTTACGCACCCCTTCAAACAATACCCCGCTGGTTCCACAGTTCACCCAATTTATGGGGAGCAAAAGGGAGACCATATTGGGGCTGTACATACAACAAACAGATCGGTCGATCAGGAAACAATATTAACGCATTGTGGGTGTTGTCAGTGTTGTCACCTACAAATGGATTTAATCCATTTACTTCTTTATTAGGAAAATAAGCAAATATTTCGAATAGATTTTGTTAACATGATAAAAATGTCAAAGATGCTTGCAATCTTCAAGTCATTATTTTTAGGGTTCTGTTCCTCAAAAGAAAAAAAAGGAAACCTCATAGGATCACTTTGTTGTCCGTCTGTATTGTCAAAACACTTATTCTCAAGAACCCGTAAAGGCATCAAGTTGAAATTAACATCAAATACTTATGTCAGCGGTCCCTTAAAGTTGTAAAAAAAATCAAGCTTCTAAGTCAACGCAATCAAAAGATACGGCCATTAAACCTTGGATTTTAATAAATTTGAACATTTCCGCAAACAGATAAATCAAAACCTATAGGGTACAAAAGGGTAAAAAGCAAGGTCTGACAGCACAACTAAAGGAAAAAAAATTGTTAATTTGTTGTTAGGTATATCACATTAAAAAAAATAGTTTTTGTGATTACAAACTTATATTTTGCGGTTTGAAAGTTGGCTTTGGCGTACATCGATGGGAAAGTAATTTAGGACCGCAAAGAGTTTTTCTTTCATAAAAGATGAACAAAAATCTTTAAGAATTGATTGCAGAGATGGACGTACTATCTACATACAAGTTTGTTTGCTTATGGAACCCTCGGAGCGCGAGTCAGACTCGAACTTGTCTGGTTTTTTTTTTAATAAAACTATTGAACTAACAAACGTCATTCTTTGTCAACAAATAGATACTTAATATGTAATGCTTATGTTTCTTTTCAACTTCAGAGCGTCACGCTCAGCTTTCAGCTTTTTATTCTAAAATAGCAAAGCAAATATAAAACTTAGCTAAACCATATGTATTTGGGTAATTTATAGCTTCAGTCGTATAATCTCAAATGCATATTAGGTACCCTTTGTAATATACCCTTCAAATGCAATTAATCATTGACTCGGTACCAGAATATTTCCAACTAAATTTGGTAGTATGCAATGAACTCGAGCAGGTGCACGTAGTCGAAGTTAAGCAAACTGCATCACGAAACTTTGTTCCCTGCTACAAGCCAAATTTTGAAAACCCGATAAAATTGGATAACGCAAGTTGTATCGAATATGCAACGGAAGAGAGTGTAATATCGAAAAACAATAGTGGATAGGTCTTTGGTTGTCAAAAAGAAATAAGGGAAATTTTAAAATCAAACTTAGTTGTTATTTGTCTTCGGAAATTCTACTCATATTATAAACGTGAAAGTTTGTGAGGATGTATGGATGTTCGTTGCTCTTTCATGCAAAAACTACTGAACCGATTGCGATGAAACTTGATATGTAGATAGCTGGAGACCTGAATTAACAGATAGGCTACTTTAACCCGATATTCAGACGGGATCGGGACTTACGCGGGTGAAACCGCGGGGCGCTGCTAGTTAGAAATAAAGCACTGTTATACTATCATCATATGTTAGCCTTGAATATGTCTCTAACTCAAGTACAATGTTTTAATTGATATAATTTTCTTTCACTTTCATTGTAATTTTTAGTAGACAGTAATAATTGTACTGAACTACTGAAAATTATAATGAAAGTACCAACAAACATTCATACATCCTCACAAACTTTTACGTTTATTATAAATCAAAGACCCCCGCCGCGTCTGTCTGTCTGTCTGTTCGCGATAAACTCAAACACTACTAATCGGATGTTCATGCAGTTTTCACAAATAGATAGTGATTCATGAGGAAGGTTTAGGTATATATTATTTGTTAAGTTTTTGTGTAAATTGGTTGAAATATGATGATGATTGTTGAAGATGTTTCTGCTACCCGTACGAAACCGGGGCGGGTTACGTTTATAATAGTAGTAGGATATTGTATAACTATCTACAAGAACATGATTTATTTCAATTAAAAATAAAATTTGATTCTGAACACAAGTAAAAAACACTTTAAATGTAGCGGTTACAATTTTAGAGTACTTAATTGTAACTATAAAACACGAAGCTAAAATTTACCGCTCCCCTTCAAGTGTTTCTTTCTAGACCAAAGATTTAAACCTCAAAGCCATTTCCTTGCTACTGCACTTTGTGATAACGTTCACGATACCTCAACTTATGTAATGTCCCACTTAGTTCTGCCTTGGTAGAAAAAATTGTGTGTATAAAAATTTTGTATCACGCTGTTTGTTCGCGATGAACTCCTAAACTAATGAACCGATTTTAATGAAATTTTGAACAATGTGTGCAGTTTGTCCAACTTGAGAGGTAGGATAATTTTTTTTTTATTGCATATTACCTAACTACAGCAACGCGTGGCCAGGTAGCTATTTGTATATAAAACTATGTACAAAAGTACCAATGGATTCACCCACAAAAAGAAATAAATTATATTTCTGATTAACTGTTTTCCTGGCGGGATACTTTTCCCACCAACGCTTTTTCTGGGAATCCTTTTAAATAAATATTTCTATTCTCTAATACTTTTTTTATTAAAGGAGATTATAAGTCGTAAAAAGAATCATATTTAAATTTATTTATGTTAAATGGAAATCACTTTAAGGATTAACATGTAAATCGTGTTACGTGGGAATGAAGGACTTGCGAGTTGTTAGGAAAATAAATGTTATTTCTCGTGTTTATTTCACATAAACCGACCTTCTCAGACAGCCTATGTAACTTCGCTTCCAAACCAACAGTCAGCTACATAATATAATAGGTCGGAGAAAAAGTCTTTTCGTACTGAAAAAATCTCTTTGGTTGTACTGTTTGTATCTGGCTGGTTTTAATATCAATAAATATAGGACATTATCTGTTTTATTTATATGATTACTAGCAGCGCCCCGCGGTTTCAAACGTGTAAGTCCCGATTCCATGGGAATATCGGGATAAAATATCCTATGCGTTAATGCAGGTCTCCAGCTGTATACATACCAAGTTTCATCGCAATCGGTTCAGTTTTTTGCGTTAAAGAGTAACAAACATCCATCCATCCATCCAAACTTTCACTTTTACAATATTAGTGGGATTATCCATACCAATATTCCCTGCTTTACTGAAAGGATTACAAATAATTAAACAACTGTGTCCTACTCCATGTTGAATTTACCATAAGGTTAGAAATACATACAATAAGTGGTAGAAAACAATGAGATAAAGATAACTTAAAATCTAAAGGGTCGTGTGTTAATTAATTTATTTTAATTAATGTAAGGTTCGGGGTTCCATTTGTTTCTTAAAAGATTATTAGCTCAGTAACTTTAATGATATAATAAGAAAACACACTGGCAGAAGGCAGAAGGCCTCTCATCTGTTTACATCTTGAACATCGAGGCCTACGGGGCTGCATCTGAGGTGTAAAGGTGATGGAATCTGTAAGTACCTGTTTGGTGGTCTCAACCTTCATGAACTGCTCTCTCAGTCTCGGGTACTGTCGCCAAAGCCTCCGCCGAGTATACAGTACAAATTTCAGATCATATTGCTTAAGAGATTCATCAATAAATATTACTGACCACAGTAACTTTTAGTTAAATTAAGAGATTGGACAAAAATCAAAGAAGATAAACCCATCTAAAACAAGCATATCTCAGAAAACAGGCAGGTAGCCAAGTAGTGTGAGAAAAATAAATATAACCAACTTACATGGAAAATCCGATTTGGAAAAATCCAATAACCCACGGGCTAGGCTGAATATACTTTCATTGGGTCTGAAATCAAAATCACGAGCATGAGATGCGACATCGACTTTTGAACAACCCTTAACAAAGATGAGCGCAACATATAAGTACACCACACATCCAATATTCACTAGAATTTCACCCAAAACTTGTTCCGAATAAAATACAAAAAGGAACGAAATAAGGCGACGACCAATAACAATGAGGTGCCTAAACAAGAATATAAATGTCCCCTTATGTTCGTGGTGGACGTTTGGGACCTCGTCCGGAGTGCAAGAAACAATTTATAGAGTGTTCCGTTTAAAGATTCAGCAATGGTATTTCGCAGCTATTACAAATCTGATACGTAGTTGAGACGGCGAGTGTTTGTAGCTTAATGAGATTCTTATTCATTGTCCAAAGAATTCGATCGGGTATCCAGTCGTCGTTTCGTAAACAAACATTTCTGAAAGGTCATTTCCAGGTTTTCAGTGAATCTACATAGACGGTAATCAATGACATGAGGAAAATCAAGGCAAGTAATTGTTTGGAACAGTTTGTATAACATGAATTTGTAATAATTTACGTCATGTCTGAACTGTTCTTAAATAGACAAAGATTCGTAAGCTGGTTGCAAACTTGAGGTATAAAAATCTGGGTACAAAAAAATCTACAAAAACTTGACATTGTAAATATTGCAATAAAAGACATATATAATAGACAAATAATTGAATTCTAATCACAATATGATAGTTGTTAAATCATTCAACACTCGTGATCACCCTTACCCTAGAACCTTGGGGTCAGTTCCCAGTTTAACCTGTTGTAACAGATGATATGGATCGAGTAAGTGACCTCCGTCGACCCAAGCATTCACAGTAATTCACACGGACTATAAGACTGAATGAGTCGTTTCACCTAGGTATAGCCTAGGTGAAACAACGAGCTATACATGATGCATTATTATGTATTATCTGATATTTGATACGTACTAAAGTTTATAAATATGAGAGACCAATAATTCCTGCGCTTAAAAAAATAGTTCTTTATTTCTTTCTGTTAACTTACATTAGAACAAAGTTTTAAATTTGAAGTACTTTTGATACGATCTTTATTTCAACAGTGCACAAAACTTGATTATTTTTACTTGACTAGATAGTCCTTGATGTTGCGTTTGTAAGGTTGTCTGGAACAGATCGCCGTGAATTGACATACCTGAATGTTTACATTGTTTTTGGATTGTATCTCACTTAAAAGGTGTACAGTAAATAGATATAAACAAATAGAGTTTTTCGAATTCCTGTCCATGTATTGCACAATAAACAACATATAAAGATAATTCTAAATAAAGCTTTCACACAATAATGTTAAGGAAGATCTTGTAAATGTTTACAAAATTTAAATTTACGTCACAATTTTTCTGGAATTGGAACATTCCCTGTAATTGGAAGACAAACAAAGTAAACTGTCGTATACAGAGATTACGTGCAAATGGCATTCCCGTCGTTCGAGGTAATATCATGAAGACACAAAGAGAAGGATGAAGAATGTCTTAGGTTTACATCAGAAGATTTTAAATCACACCGGTACGAACCAGCTCTTATATACCTTAAACAAAATATCCAATCTTTCACAGGTTATCATCAAATATGCAATTTTAGTTTCTGATTGGAACAGAGGTACTTCCAACATGTCAGTGTCAATCGGCGATAACATCTGTAACTTTTGCACTACGTAGGTATTAGGACAGTGTGTACAACAACTGTGCGACTAACATTTCATCAATCATCGATCATTGATAACTTTTTAATTGTTTTGTTCATCAAACAGCTCATACAGTAAATTAATTATACGAAGGGTAAAAGTGCTGATTCCGTTATGATTTTCTATGCGAAAGTGAGTGCATAACGCTCACTTGCAACAATAGTAATGGGAAGCCCAGATGCGACTGATGACTGGGCTTACGTAATCTGATTTAAAAAAATGTGTCACGACTCACCGTGACTAATGCTTGTCAGAATAGGTTGAATTGACGATCCAATATGAACTTAAAATATACTTTAAACTTGGTTCGGCACTTTTTTGTGTAAACTACGCGATATCTCCGATATTGTAGATCGATTTTAGTCATATTTTTATGGTAAAGGTCAAAACTTCTATAAAACGTTGACAAGTACTAGAGATTCGAATGAACCTTATGGTTAAAAATATATCCATAAATAAAAATAGGTAATAAAAGGTTTTTATAACTTTATTTAACCAAAACGAAAGTCAAAGTGGCAATCGATTGACCTTGCAAACTGGTAGTAATAACACTTGATATTAGCCTCTAACCTCGTGAATATAATCTATAATCTTTAAAGATTTTATTAATTACCCATTTTGTAGAGTTATTAGTCTTTGCTGTAATATGAATGTAGACAATTTGAGACAGCGCGTGTGCATTGTAAGTGTATATTTATATTTGCATAAACAAATTGTGGTTGGTTTTATGGCTAAGCCGTCGGACTTGCGATCAACGCTACCGACGCGACTCTACTCAATTACTCCAGAACGGCTGAACGAATCTAGATGAAATATGGCACATAAGCTACGTTTTATCCCGGAAAAATTTACGATTCCCGTGGGATATATTTGAATATCCACGCAAACGAAGTCGCGGGCAACAGCTTGTTACTAATATTCTTGTTAACTCCTAGTAGTCATTTATAAAAAAAAAATTAAAGCGCTTTTCTAAGTGCAACCTCAACAAGATAGGTACAATAACACCGTAAGAGATGAATAAATTTGTTATATTAAATGATGTAATACTTACATACATTTTATCTCAGTACTTGATGTCAAATAGAGCATCGATATCGTCTTAACAAAATAAAACGAAGAAATGATTAGATTACAAGCCGGAAAGGACAACTCGTTTTGCATTTTGTTGCGATAGTAACAAATATTATTTATGTCACTTAATATGTAGGCCATAGCAGAATCCCAAAGATGGAATTGACGAAATAACATAAACACGGGACGTGAAGCTATTCCGCATGATATCTATCGTGAATCTACGACTCATGTTACAAGTGCACACAGTTACTTAGTACCAGTTAAGTATATTCTTTAAAAATATATTTATTACTCACGTGTGTATATTTCGGGGATGCAAGACTAGTTTCAAACTCGACGGGACCCTTTTTCAAGTGGTGAAGCAACCTGGCGCGTCGGTGTCAGACACCGCACAAAGGGAAAATAGTCGAAAAACCATAAAGTTTTCCTTACAAAATCCTAACTGTCGTTATATTACACATATTTGTGATAACTAAATAGTGAACAAGTTGCAAAAACCACTGGTCGGTTATTCTGTTATCAGCTGATACTACAATACATATAGCTATATGTATTGTATAATATACATATAGATGAGAACATCGTACAGGATGTATTATCGTGGATATTATCCACGATAATACATCCTGAGCGACGATAACCCTGAGGTTGCGAACACCGGACATCGCCAAACAATAATCAGGGCTACCTAGAATTCTAATATGCCTATATAGGTATACGAAATTCATATGAATATACGTACTTTTATTTTATGAAAGGATTTAACAAGAAACGACGGGAGAAGGTTAAAGGCTCCTCGTATTAATTAGCTGTTCTTCATTTTTTTATTGACAGTGGACAATTGTTTTATAATTTCGTAGAGGACCACGGAAAAAAATATTAAAAAAAGTTAGCCGTGTATTTCTTTTTTCTTGTAATCTTGTGTAATATAATGTAGAAGATAAGAAGAGAAATATTGTTTTCCGTTGAGAGTTTGTAATTTATTTAATTAAATTCGTTCAACTGTTTGTTGTATTAGAAAATGTAGTGCTGTAAATGCGTTTCTGTAACGATAAAAACAATGACTGAAAAAAGAAAAACCTACTACCAGATACAACTGGCATCTAAGAAGGGGTAACAAAAATCGTTGGCTAAAACTACTTTAAAATTGACTAAAATGCCCACCCTTATTAAAAATGCATTAGCAGCAACAAAACCAATAACAGCCTTTTATTATTTAAACCAACAAACCAACAAGTAAAAACATGTAGCAATTCAGTCTTTAAAATGAATAGACAAGAGGCTTCACACAACTTTCGACTACACGTTATTTTCTTTTCAAACATTCTTACTTTCACCAAATAAAAATAAACTATATTTAAGCCAACCAGGTAGTAACAAGAATAATCAGAAGTAGAACTAACTCTTTGAAACAACTCCTGATGGAGTAATCACGAAACAAGTATTCCTAAAAGTTCCTGAAACTGACGCTTGTGTTACTTGCTTCGTTAGCCTTTACTTCATCGTAAAAAGTATATTTATCATTCTTCAGCGACTTAAACTTGACTTAGATTTTAAAAACTTGATACTCGATAACGTAAAAATATTTTATCGATAGCGATTTTATCGATTACGAAGAGATGTATGAAGAAATAAGTTGACAACATATTAACCCATGTTCAGCAAATTTCGTCCTATGGATTATGATAGAGGGACATCTGAACTGCCTTAAATTTTATTAGATAAGAAACCAAATCAAGCTGATTTTGTTTTATATCCAATAAAATATTATCAATCCATAGGCAACGATCTCGGGTCCTTAACGGACACGGGGTTAGTGTTGAAGTTTCAAAAAGATATATCGATCAATAACATAGATTTGTATAGTAATTTCTTAACGCCAAACAAAAAAAATACAAGCGTATTATTGATTGGAAATAATAAATGATAATCTGAAGATTTCATACTCGCCAAATATCACTTTAATATAATTCTCGTTTTCGTATCCCACAAGCACAACGCCTTAAACGAGTTTAATAAAACTGAATTTTATCCTTCTATACAATATGATGACGATGCCATACGAATTCCTTTGTACGAGTAATCCTTTCAAGCTTCAAGTCCTGATAGCCAATTGAATTTTACATAAAACTGGGTGACATTATTAACAAAACGATTTTAAATTGTACTTTATAATTTTGCATTCTACTTTGAACAAGTGCCGCCAACTGGACCTAGTTACAAAACTATGACCCTTTTAAAAAAAACTTTTTTTTTTTATGTTAATTACTTATTATCTTTTTCGTATTTTATATTATCTCGATTCTGAAAATATATTTTTTAAAGCCCAAAAAGACTTTCTTTATTTTCCTGTACTTCGACGGATAACCCCTAACCTTGAGAAAACCATAAGAATATGTCATTTTTGTAACACAGACAATACAAAAGACAGCTATGGAAATCATAATGTCAGTTCCTTTTAGATAATGACTTTCATGTAAATTAAAATGCAATGTTATTTCGATTTCAGTATGTAATAAAGTCTGAAATCACAAAGAAGCCTGAAACTATTATCATTCATGGAAGTTGTTAAATAGCAGACAATTTCTATAAATTCAATTCGCAACGACGCCGGTCTCCATAACACCGGCTGTAAATGGTATTTGTGCCATGGCCGCAATCGATGTTGATGGGCAGCAAAAATGTTTTGTCAACACGAAATTTGGTTGCTGAATACATATTGGCTAAAGCTAGAATCGTATTTTAACCACACCAACCGACAATTGCTCTCATTTCGTTTTAGAAAGTTTAGTTTTGTATATAAGATTTTTAAAATAAATTGGTTGCGGTTTACACTGCGTAATATTCCCTAATGGGTAAAAGCGCGATTGTCGGACACGTTCAGTTTCAAAAGGTATGAACGCGCAAAAGAGTGCCAGCCAAAAAGAAGCTTTATAGTTATTAGTATTGTGACGTATTTGTTACGTTGTGTATAACACTATTGAGGTTGTTAAAGCCGGGTTATTCATGGAAGGTTTTTATTGTCTTTTTATGTCATATTCTTCATGTGTATTTATTAATTAACCTCATCAAAATGATTATGGTAGCCTCAAAGTCAAGTTGGCGACAATGCCGATGTGGGCATGGTTAACTTTAAGCGCACCAACTGACAGATTGCGATTTCAATTAGCCAGTTGAAATGACATGAAATCTTTCGTTTTACATTTATTTACAACTATGCGGGAAACATGTTATTATAGTTTTAGTACGTTACATTTATTTAAAGGTTTTTTTTATTATGTTAACACGTAACAGGTTATAATTACTTCCTGTTTATTATGAAGAACGGACGGTTAATGTGAGATATACATTGACCAATCCCTTCTAATTTGTCTGATCCCTCACTGTTCAACGATGTATGGGATGGGACAGACCCTTTCAACGCAGTGGCCAAATAACCTTTTCTGACTGATCGATCTTAAACGGGATGAACCCTTAGTTGGAATTACCTTTACATATAAATATTGACCAGACCATTTAAACCAAAGGGCAATCAGTACACATACATATTACTAGCAGCAGGTATGTGTACGAGTTTCTTCAATCAATAGGATTTTATACTTAAATGACATAAAACTTACGTCATCGCTGTACGCATTTACATAAGTACATGCACTTGCACATATTGAATTTGATTAACTCTTTTATATTTAAACGATTTCATAACCATAAAACCCAACAACGGAACATCAGGCAAACACAATCACATAAGTCATATTAGTGTGAACTAAGACTTACACAGAAAAGATATTAAGCATATATAAGATTAGTGACTATTCGGTTTTAGGACCTTGTGTGTGCACCACATCAATCGCGGTTTCTACCTACTGAAGACGTACATATAATTCCGTGCGAGGTCTACAAGGCTATAAGACTTTAGCGGCACAATGAGGAAAATGGAACTTTAACCAGTCACACAAGAAAAACACATACATCCCTGTACTATTCGATACGGACTTTAGTTAGTTCATGTAGATGTTTATACATGTAGACGTAGATGTTAGTAGACGACTATATTGATAACCAAACCATAAAGTATAACAAAAACGTTACGTAAAACCAGTCCAAGGGGATCCACAGAGTCGCTATTTTCTTGGTTCTCTCTGTACTTCTCAAACTTTCCACACACGACATCTATACTTAGGACATCCTACAGCATTCCTTTCATCTGTTCTCAAAACAAGTCTATACTAGACATGCGCTTCTCAACTTTTCCTGCGCCTTTTAACTTAACGGTATAGACATATATAAATTTTCGCAGGATTTGTCAAAGAGATTTGCTTTTTGCCAAATCTCTGCTTATTTTTTCTGTGTCTGGGTTTAATTTATCTATAATATGTATTTAGTTATATATAAGTAGGTATGTTTATAAGCAGTGTGGCTACCATAGTACAGGCTCTGCCTAATTTAGGATCTGAAAGCCGTGTGTGAGGTGTCTCGAGTTATTATTATTTAGTTGCTAATCAAATTCAGCGAATGATAAAGACTACTAGGTTAAGAGTGAATTAATCGATTGATTACAATCGATTAGTGCACTCTCATTACAGTAACTACACAAGGCTAAGATTAACACAAATGACATTAAAAAAAATTTGAAAGTCCGAAAGACAACAAACAAACTAATAAAATTCATCATATCATTGATGATGCATGCCTAAATATAATAAGGACAACGGCGAATCGACATCCATAAAACTGGTTCCTCTGTATTATACAAATATGTTACATGTCAATTCTCGAAACAGTCAATTGCATATTAATCCTGCGATATAGAGATTTCATCACACACCGCACATTGGGGTCACACTAAAAAAAATAATTCTAAACCGGCTACAGTCTTCAACTCTTGACCGATTCTCAATTTTTTTCACATAATCTTGAGATAATTACCGATAAACGTTCTTTGCCCGTTTTATAATTTTCTCATTTACGAATTACTGACCTAATCTCAATTTTTGTGCCAATAATATGATCATTTTCTCAATTTAAAAATTATTAAAAAAAATACAATTGATCGCAATAGTGTTCGTAACCGACAGCGCTTAGGTTCTGCGCATAAAACGTTTAAAAAAAAATCGACATTTGACAAAAATTGAGAATCGGTCAAGAATCGGCTGGACTTATTCTGTTTTGAACATTTGGTTTTAGTTTGGCTCCAGTGTGCACCGTCGCGATTACATTACGGTGAAGGCATCACTGCACGTGTAGTTACAATCATCCTCCAATGATTGTAACTGCACGTGCAGTGATGCCTTCACCGTAATACAAATTTCACTGGAAACAATTATTTCCATGCGTAATGCAAAGAAGATATAACATAAATACAAAATCAATTGAACAGTTGAAATAAATTTATCGTAATTGACCTTGTCCCGGTTACGTGGATCATATTGGTTTAGTTAGATAACTAAAAAAACTCGAGTGGGACGATAAGATTATTTAAAATCCATGTTTGATAGTATTTCTTAAAATAAACATTATAAAAAAGCATTTTTTTTTTGTTCTGTGTCTGGGTGTAATTTATCTTTATAAATATATAAGTGTGTTTATCAGCAGTCTGGTTACCATAGTTTAGGATCAGAGCCGTCTGTGTGGTATGTGAAGTTATTATTATTATTTTAAATAAGCATTTTTACGCATCCACAATCACCTTTCCAATACTTTGGTAAAGCGCACCGTAGATATACGTTAATAACCAACTTTTAAACTTTCACGTTTTGTGATAGGTATTCCATACCTGGGATTTGCCTAACGTTTAGACCAGGTTGCACTGGCCGCGGTGACAGGCTGACTCTGTCAATCAGGCAGTCAGCCTATGATGTCAGTCAAATCAAAGGTAAGCGGCGATAGTAAGGCGTCGGACTTGCGATCAAGTGGCTGCGGGTTCAAACCCCACCCAGTGCACTACCTTCGTGAACCCACTTCTAACACAAGCGTTAAGCTTAGTTGGAGGGGTGAACAAGAATACTAGTAATGTGTGACCCACAGTGCTAGTATTCTTTATTAAAAAAAAAAAGTATTAAATACGCGATCGCGTTAATTTCCGTCAGCATAATTGTACATATTATTAGTTACTAACCTTTGATTTACGCGCCGAGTAAAACGGTGTCACGAATTAAGGTTTTCCCTAGATGCTTTAGGAAGCATTGACCGCAGAGTGGTTAAACTATTGGTGACACACGCCGACTTCGTCAACTTCGGTCGACTTCGGTCTCAGTATTTCAATACTCACTAGTCTTTAATTTTTGCAAGGAAACCGGCTTACTACGATCTCTATAAACTTCTCGAATATTTGTGAGGTCTACTAATACGTAGATAGACTATGGCTTTACTGACAGGGCCTTATATTAAAAGTCTCTATGTCATTAAATCAACTAAATACGTATTGATATGTTAGTAAAAATAGTCAGTTAAATAAGTATAGTAAATAGCAATGGACAATTGTTTGACAATTTATTATATTATTTCAATAAACTCTTTATTGATATAAAATGCATACTCTAACAATAAACATAACTTCGAAATTTTTTAATATTATTATACCGCGAATACAAAATGACGAAAGAGGTCAAACAACCAAGACTTCAAAGTTTTAGAAGGATCGAAACTACTTAATATTTGAAACGATTAACTATGCCAACCCTAAACTACCAACTTTCCATTTTTAAAAGCCACATATTGCCATAAACAATTACGTAGATTGCATGTTCTAAGTTCAGCACATGTGTTGGGGTGAGTGAACTTTACTGTAAGCGTCCCCGAAGCTCACTCGCTGATGTAAACATCACTTATTTGAACTTTACTACCCAGGGTTACATGTTTCCTTTGTCAACCAAATTATTTTTAGTTTAGTATTTTGAGTTCTTAGATAATTTTAATTTACCCTTACCCTGTCAACGAATAACACGAAAGTAACAACAAAACAAAAAATATCATTAAAACACAAAAACAAATCTGTTCATCACACTGAGCTGTTTGAACGGAGAGCTTTCCTTATCGCTTTGATAACGAGCACAGTACGATTCCTAGATTAACAGCGAAATAAACGTGTTTCTAAGCATATAAAGATAATTTATGTGGTGGAAAATATACCTGTGGGCGAGCATAGCGAAAGATCCAAGGCACTAGCAAGTATGTAGACATGTCAACTGTCCTACAAACATCAACATTTCCGAAAATATGTTTCTTTTCATAATTATTGCTAGCAAATTGATTACGAGTAAATTTGTAATTTTACACCAGGCAGAAGATAATTAGGTAGGATGCTGTAGCAGATGATTACAGCATCGAGTATTATCTCATCCCAAAAAAATCTATTTCTAACTTGGTTATTGCAGATAAGCAACTGGAAAGTTAAAAAAAAAACATTATAAAAGAAAATTGCGAAGTTGTGGCACAAACACTTAATTTTTTTCTATATTACGTAATATTTAACACCTGAAGAAAACAAATTGGCCAGTTATTAAAAGAAAGCCCGGCCGAAGAGGGAAGCAGAAGCTAAAAATAAACTTATTGAGGCCCTTTAAGTAGCTTTACTTACTTAAATCTTTCTCTGACTCTTATTTAAAAAAATATATTATAGGTATTAACTATTGGAGTATTTCTTTTTTTCTGAAAAATCAACTTATAGAAATTTGAAATTTTTAGAAGTCAGATTAGTTTATTTCTCAAGCCAGTGTTAAAACCACTTTTTTATTGGGATTAAGTATATTTAGCATGCCGATTGACTATAGACTGCCGTACAGAAATCCGCTGTTAACCAGCTTTAATAT
Organism: Euplagia quadripunctaria; assembly: GCA_963859945.1. Taxonomy (NCBI): domain Eukaryota; kingdom Metazoa; phylum Arthropoda; class Insecta; order Lepidoptera; family Erebidae; genus Euplagia; species Euplagia quadripunctaria. Next base: position 21,499,994 of record OY982561.1, read on the forward strand.
CTTAGTGCTGTTTTCCTGCTATTGACAGCTGCTTCATTCAAAACATAAACAAGAAAGTATAATGTAAACACTTGCAAAAAAAAGCAGGTATAACTGTGCCATAAATAATTTTTAGAGTAAACAGATCGTCCTCCGCATGTACGAAAAACATATTAACTAGTACACTACTATATATATATATATCATATACTATAATCAATTCATATACACTAGATAATAGATGTTGTTTACGAGATTGAGGATGTCACAAATTATACAAATGAGACGTTGGGAGGACGAAAGGAGTTGTCAAAAATGTTGTATTTTTGTTTTTGAAAAATTCCAAGTGATAAATCAAATATTATTGGAAGATCCTAAGAACTAAGAGTTCCATATAAGAAACAGAACTTAACACCCGCAATTTTGAGAAAATAGTTTCTTTACTTTTGCTTTTAGGCTGAATACCAACAAAACTTTTGCAATCCGTGTTCAACAAAAAAAAAAGTTGACAAGGCTGACATTTGTCACTGACCGCTCTGTACTTATTGACGGTTTTTTATCATTGATAAGATTGCTATAACGAGGATGAAATGGAGATATCTACAAATATAAAGAGAAATTGATTATTAGTTATTTCAGACGAATGGAGCCACCTATTATTGCTTTTAGGACGTGAAGAAAGTGCGTTATTTAACTTGGAATATGGATATTGTTCACGTGCAATGTTTTGAATCTATAAGAATTTTAAAAGCATCATGGTATCTGTGGATTATCAAAGTATGAGTTGTTTCAGTTGTTGTTAATGTTATTGAATATTATTCTCTGCAAATACGTGTCACAAAGGCGAGGAGATACAGCAGACGGTGACAATAAATATCATTTCATTCTTTACAGAGATAAATGTTTTTGCAATAGTTGCATTACATATTTTGTGTTGCCAGCCACCAATAAAAATATCTACTAACATAATTTTTACTTTTTCTCTTTACTGGAGGTGTAAAAAAAAAGTATAAATTTATTGCCATAAAACCAAAAATGTAAAGCAATTGTTGTGTATGTGTAGAGAAACTAATTGCGCTACTGTTATGATAATTACCTTAGGTTACAGTGAGTTTATTTAGATATTAAAAAAAAAACTTTCATATCGTATACTTTTTACTGTGGTCACACAGTAAAAAGTAAACCATATCTCATTCTAATAAGTGACTTTTTTGTGTACAGCAAGAAATATAGAGCCAAAAATTATACTTGTGAAACATTTGTTTTTTACATAATTACAGTTGTAAGCAATTATATACATACTCACAATCTTCAAAGAATTCTCAACACAATTAAGTTTAACACCATCAAAATTATTAACTATTTTGGTGTTTATAAATAATGGTACGAAATATATGCAAGGGATACATTTTATAATTTCAGAAAAAAAAATGTATGTCATGACTGGTTTAAAAGTACGAAAGCAAATACTAGAATTGTTTTTTATATACTACTAGATTTCGCTCACGGCCCCGCTCGCGTAAAAGTAATTAATGATGAAATGGGTGAAATAGATAAAATGGATGAAATAGATGAAAGGTACCCCCATGTCCTTTACCGTACCTACTGACAACGTGTGTGCAATTTCATGATGATTGCTTGAATAGGACGTGAAAGCGTAACAAGCAAACTCACTTTCGTATTTACAATACCTACTAGCTGTTTCCCGCTACTTCATTCGCGGGGAAATCTTGGTGAAGTCTATCCCAATAGAACCGTGCATTTGTCCGGGATAAAAAGGTTATGTGTTATTCCAGACTAAAATCTGCCTCTGTGCCGAATTTCATGCAGATCAGATCATCCAATTTTGCGTGAAAGAGTAACAAACAAACATCCATCCATCCATCCATCCATCCATCCATCCATCCATCCATCCACCCATCCATCCATCCATCCATCCATCCATCCATCCACCCATCCATCCATCCACCTATCCTCACAAACTTTCGCCTTTATAATAGTAAGATTAGTTAGGATTTTGGAATGATTTATTTTGTACTAGCAACCCGCCCCGACTTCGCACGAGTAGCAGAGACATCTTCAACAATCGTCAACATATTTCAATCAATATACTCAAAATCTTAACAAATTATACACCTAAACTATCCTCATGAATCACTCTGTCTATTAGTGAAAACCGTTCAGTAGTAGTTTTTTCAGTTTATCGCGAACAGACAGACAGACAGACGCGGCGGGGGACTTTGTTTTATAAAATGTAGTGATACAAAATAAAATCGTTACAAAATTTAAAAAAAGACGCAAACATATTATTTATTTAAGCAATTCCCGTCTCTATTCTACTATGTAAAAAAAAAGGAAAATGTTTGAAACGGTCTCTAGGTTAAATGGTGAATTTCCCGGGCTAACAACCGAATAGTAACGCTTGAACGAAGCGTATACAACTTCGCGACTCACTTCATTAACTGCAGATGACCCGGCTACGCAGCTAACCAGTGATTGTATGAACCGAGCTGGGGAACGGCCTCAATGAAATCAGTGTGGCAAAGATTTATGTTTTCCTCTTCCACTAGCTCAAAATAAATTGGAGCTTGGCTGTAGAAACCAACGTTTCTAGACAAATACGGCATTTTAGGGCTAATAATGATAACCTCGACAAGGAGACTACAATCACAATGTGGAGGAGGAGCAGGAATACTTAAAGGTACCGTTTCTAAATAAAGTAGGTATAAAGATAATTGCATCATTTCTTTTAATTATAGCTTAGAGATAGATCATCGTTGCGAATCTTTCCCAATGAATTATTTCTTGTTTTCTAATTCGGTTATCTCGTTATGGAATTAGACAGTACAATTAATAACATACGTACTAATAAAATGGGACATAATAGAATTCGCATTACAAACATGTAATACAAAAACCCATACATTCAATTGGAGTGTTACATTTATCATGATATACATTCAAGTCAATTTAAACCAGAGTTAGGGTACAACAGATTTCCGATTTTAAATCTTAAACTGGGTTAATACACTGAACCAAAACCGCGATTAGTCAGTACTGCTACGCTAGAAGTGTTGTCCAATCGCGGTTTTTAGTGTACTACCCCAGTTCTATTTATTTCAATAAAAAAAAGAAATAGCCGATAGAATTTCTGTTCATTATAGTTATTACAAATTAACACATTACTTCTAACTCTTACACACAACACACGCATCGCTATAGATGACTCTGTAGTCAGATAATGAACAGTCTACTGTTTGATTTGAATCTGTTATAATGCTTTGTGTTGCAAATGAGATTCTAATCGCACGTCCAATAGACAGCAGTATTCCGAAATTGATCTCCTTCCTTGAGAAAAATTGATCCTCTTCGTGCAAATACTATCACTAAATGTTAGAAAAGAAGATCTAAATTCGTTTAAACAGTTTAAAACAAACTTGACGGACTAATTACAATGGCAGCAATCTGCCACACGCATTGTCGGATGACAATGGTGCGAAATAGAAAAGACTGAGAGGGCTAGGTTATATTATAAGTACTTATAATTGTGTACGAAATGTAGATTCGCGACAGTATAATATCAGCATGCTAAACCCAAGTAGTCTCAGATACAGTTACGTAGAAAGAATACACAATACAAAGTTCTTTATAAGGACAAATATATGCAGTCGAAGCCGACATCCCGGATGAGGGGGACCTTCCGCCATTCACATTCCAATGAGCCTGGTATGACTCTGGTAGGAAGAGAGTTTATTGCTATGAGTCTTAGAAATAATAACAGTATAACTCTAAAACGCCATACACGACAAACATAGAAAAAGTAAAGCTGTATTCGGCAATATACTTATACGAAATCCAGGGATAATGTTTTTGCACATGTCCCCGAAACCGTCCACACCAGACGATAGCATAGCAGCCCATAGCGCTCGTAAAGGAAATATTCAAGTTAAGATTAGACGCATTTGGTTAGTTTTGATAATATCCCGGGGGATACAGTAGCTATGTTCAAAGGCTTAATATAAGTAACTTTGATTTAGTTATGTTAACAAGAATAAAAAAGGAATTCAACATACGTAAAATCCGTTTCATCTTAAAGTTCAGAAATAGAGCAAGGGAGTCTTAATAAGAATATTTTAGTAGTCGTAAAAATCACATAAATATGTACCACAGAAAGCTAATGAACGTCGAAGAAAGCGAACTAATGTCGTTCTTCATCTAGGTTGGCAATATCAGAGAATCTCATAAATTATAGTATATGTACAATAGTAGTATATGTACAATAGTATTAAAAAAATACTGTACTTAGTTTAAATTTTGAACCTAAGCTTTGAAGATGGACTAGTGTTTTATATTTCCATAAATATCCACAAGAGAGCATGAACAGAAAAAATTAAACTGAAACTACATAATTTCATCTCATTTCTTAGAATAACGGTATCAATGAAATACGATTTAGACGGATAAGTTTGAAGAATTTTATCAAAAGTTACAACAGTCTGTGAAATGAGTACACTCGTTTGCCTTTCGATTCAATATTGTGTAGCAGAATCGTCTACCGCAAAACTACAAGTCTATGTTTACATATACAGACTACGGCGGTATTTGCGGATACGACCCTAGATATCGTACGTTAACTAAACACAAGACAACAGTATACACATTTTAGATGTAACACAGGTATGCCTGCGGGTTGAAAACAAGGTAAGCGGACGTAGAACAACTGTTCTGTTGCCGGCTAGAATACTAATTGGTTTAACGTGCTGAATAGTTAAGTGTACGTCGCAAGCCGACAGTTAAGCATTTAATCGCCTTTTACAGGATTTTGTTTTAAGTTTCAAATAGCTTAGTATTTACAGTTATGATGACAAAATATATAAAAAATAAATTAGGTCGTTACAGCTCGATAACTTCAAAATGTTTTACTAAGGAAATATTGATGTAATGTTCAGTGTGAAATAAAAAATATCTATACCTACTTCTTTGCACATAACAGTGCTATTGAACTGAAAAACAAAAAAGAACTACGCGTTCCGTATATAAAATTGGAAATCAAAAATATATTAAAACTAGCCGTCCCCGCAGTTTCAACTGCGTTTATGGTCACTGCTCCGCTCCTATTGGTCGTAGCTTGACGTTTTATAGCCTATAGCCTTCCTCGATAAATGGGCTATCCAACACTAAAAGAATTTTTCAATTCGAACCAGTATTTCCTGAGATTAACGCGTTTAGGCAAACAAACAAACCCTTCAGCTTTATAATCCCACTAATATTATAAATGTGAAAGTTTGGATGGATGGATGGATGGATGGATGGATGGATGGATGGATGGATGGATGGATGGATGGATGGATAGATGGATGGATAGATGGATAGATGGATGGATAGATGGATGGATGGATGTTTGTTACTCTTTCAAGCAAAAACCACTGAACCGATTGCGATGAAACTTGGTATGTAGATAGCTTGAGACCTGGATTAACGCATAGGCTACTTTTTATCCCGATATTCCCACAGGATCGGAACTTACGCGGATGAAACCGCGGGGCGCAGCTAGTATTAGTGTAAGTTTTCAATTCCATGCATGTACGTCACACCCAATCAGGGGAGGTTTAAAGTAACCCCAATACATTTCCATGTCGAATACAACCCTGGTATCAAGTAATAGATTAAAATTAAAACTGTAAAAACTCATACAGTTGAACCTCGGGAAATCCTGTGTGCGTCATGATACTACAGAATGTGTTGGGCATGATAAATAATAACGCGCGTACGTTATGGGAACGGTGATCGTGATTCAAATATTCCATAATGTTTTTAATTCAATGAAATTAATCGTATTTACTCATCGTTACTTGTTGGCGAGACACAAGAACGTTGACATGGAATTTTGTATAGTATGATGAATGTATCCGAGGAAGTTTTTTAAGGGGCTTCAGTATCGGAAAAGTGTTTGATCTTAAATGTGAAACTAATATTCAAGGAAGACTTAAAGATACGATGGACTGTGAGAAAGATGGCATATTTATAGGGTTACACGTATGGCAGAAAAAAATGCGTTGATGAAAGTGGTATGGTAGGTAACCTATCTCGAGTCTTTTGTCACTAAAGGTTAAGGCATATTTTTAAAATCACTACATAGTCTACATACTATAAAATTAAGTCCCCCGCCGCGTCCGTCTGTCTGTCTGTCTGTAGGTGAGACACTCCAAAAGTATCGAACGGATTTTCATATGGATTTCACCAATGGCTTGATTCATGAAGAAGGTTTAAGTGTATAATTCATTATGGTTTTGTATAAATTTGCTGAAATATGACTGAATATCTTCTAAGATTAACATAATTTTTGACATAATTATGCTTTGATACCCGTGCGAAGCCGGGGCGGATTACTAGTACATATTAAGTAAACCACTCAAATACAGAATTATGAGACCAAAGTCAAGACACCAAAATGTATACACGCACTCCTTTCTAACAAAAACGCGGTAGTAAAGCATTAGTAGAATGTTAAACAAACACAAGGCTCACCAGAATGCCTTATAACCACACCCATTTAAGAAGTTACAATAGTTAAGTAAATACAGAGGCGTGAATGTATATGACAGGTAACGAACAAGAACAAATTCGATAATAACGTTAATAATAATAGAAAAGACACCACAAGCCATTTCACCACTACACCGTTTAATAACCGTCTATCGTGGGAGAGCCATGCTTCAGCACGTATGGGCCCGGCTCAACCGGAATGATACCACGGCCTCACAGAAAACCGGCAGTGAAGCAATGCTTGCATTGCTTTTCGCCGAGTGAGTGAGGTTACCGGAGGCCCTAACCCTCCCCCCTCTCCAACTCTTCCACTACTCCCACCTTAATATTAGTAGAGTAGTAGACTCTTGAGTTGCAGACGACCTGTCTGCTCGTTTGCAATCTTATACCATAAAAAAACTCAAACTTTTTAAACTTTCTTAGATAAATTTTCTGTATCAAACAGCATACGATAGGGTTGGGTTTATTTATTCATCACTTGTGATATTAGATGCTTCGAAAACATAAAACTGTATTGTTAAACACCCAAAGATTTTCACTAGGAGCCACGTGAAGGACGCCCGCCTTTACCAAAGTCCTTGTGAAAATATTTGGGTCAGTCAGGTTATCAATCTCCTTTTACAATTTTCTTTTGAAAACTTGATTCAAACCATTGTCTTACTACAGTATAACCCTTTCTAATTTAAGCAATCAGTAGACACATTAATCTATGTTATAATTATATAAACATATAAAATCATTTGCTCTGACTGACGGATCAACGCACAGCCTAAATCGTAAGTCGTAGAGACGTGAAATTTACAGGACGTATTCCTTATATAATGTAGGCATCCGAAAGAAAGGATTTTTCAAAATTTGAAAAGGGCTTGGCCTGATCAACAGCATAAGGGAGACAATGTACTCAACGTTGTATAATGTGATAAACGATACATTTGAAAAAAAAAAATTACGAGGCATTGTACATTTCTGTACATTTCAGAATTTTGTAAAAAATAATTGCAGGATACCTACTTAGAAATAATAAACGTATGTACCCATAGTTTTATAGCAATAGGAAGAATATTTATTTTTACACAAAGCTGCAAAGGGATAATATAAATACAAGTGAGGTACAGTGTTATAATAGATGGTGTTATAGTAAATGAAAAAAGTTTAAAAATTTTATTTTATTTTATGACCATCAGTATTCCGTAAAAAAAAGTATTATTTACGTAAACAAGTAATAATATTTTTTAGGACGCAGATGGATCCCTTATAAAATAAATTCATACCTTAAAGATTAAAATTTATGGGAAACTTCGTAATTTTTGTAGTTAGAAATGTTAAAATTGGTTGATGAGCTTATGGTTGAAAGTAACAGTATACCTACTATATCCCGCTGTTTGAAAATTCACCCCGTAACTTAAAAACGCCTGACTGTATTTCACATGGGAGGGTTACGTTGCGTGTGTGTACGTCCCCTAAAATGGTTAAAATGTTGTTTATAAAGAAATATTGTCATAAACACCTCACGTTGCATCTTTAGCAAAATTATGTAGGAATGTTTTTGGAATTTGTTATCTCGATTTCCGTCAAATATTAACTGATTTCGTTACCATGCGAATTTGGTGAAAATGAGTTTCATTTTCTTCATGGGATCCGGGAACGATCCGTATAACGGGAAACATAAAGGTGAACGGCACGGGAGAGTACTAGCTCTCTCCTAGTCCCTTTTCGCCGCCTCTTAAACAGATATCACTTTTTCAGAAATGGATAGAACCATGGTGTTTAACGGGAAAGAAAGTCTACGCCTCTCCAGCCAATCCTCTATGACGGGGCTAACCGTGGTGTGATAATAATTGAGAAGGGAAATCCCAACACTCCCTCGGTTTGTAAACCTTAAAGACGACAACAGCCAAAAGAATTGCCATTGCCATTAACAATGAACGAAATGAATGAAAAAAATCCACCAGTTACGCCTAATTCTCTTAATTTCAATGTAGCGTGCCCTAGCCTACTAAAAGTTTTTTTTTTTGCTGTTTAGTGATTTTTATTTTGAACTCATTTTTTTCTATTAAACCTTAGTTCTTTAGTACGCAGTAGCAAGTAGTCTTGATTGATTTTTTGTGCCTACACTCTATGTCTGATGTCGGCAGGCAAAAGCGAAGCACTACATGCTGTTTTTATTGCTTATTAGCTTCGCCTCGCGGTTTCACCCGTAAGTCCCTCGTTAAGTTTACTTAAATTTTCTAATTTTCCGCGCAACTTTCTTAATTTTTCTTTCATAAGAACCTTCTCCTGACAATAACAATCACAAAAAAAATAATTAGCGAAATCGGTTTTAGACTTTTAATTTCACCTAATTTGTAATTCTTACAAATCCAGAAGACACATAGCTTCAATAAATTTTGTAGGATGTATTCAAGTAGCTGAAATCTCTACCTTGACGAAATTATATCAGCATATTAAAATTCCACCAATCTTAATACACAAATCGATTGCCTGTCGTGGATTTGGACTTGAAGTCGTGAGAGAAGGTTCGAAAATCGTGACATGAATGATGTTTCAAAGTAAATGAATATTTTATGTGTAAGAACTAGTGTTTTATTTGGCGCAAAAGTTACCTAACAACACTAGCGGGACTGAGACAATGTTTTATAACTAATTTTCAATATTATGAGGCAACTCAATTTTATATATTTATCACTTTGCGAGGAGCGACTATCAATTTACCGTTACAGTACGCTTCTCTCGAATTCAGCTCCATAAATATTAAATCAAATATACGATTAGGGAAGAAAGAAATTTGATTACAAAACTTTTCGAACAATCGAAAGCTTGTTTGTTGAAATACAGCTGACATTTTCCAAATCTAGATTTAAGTGTCAGGTAAATAAAATATATCAATACACTGATTCAATAATATATCAATTTTAAAGTAATATATACCTGTATACGTAACGGAATATTATATAACCAAGATACACTTACATCAACAAGACACCGCCAACACACAGGAACCATTCCACACTGTTGGGTAGCTCAACAATCCTACACTAGCGCTGATTTTATCTACCGGCACGCACACATAACCTGAAACAATGGAAATAAGTGTTAAACAGTACACGTGTAAGCATTCCTTGAGCAGCTTATCTTGAAAAAGCGAGATACTTTTATAAAAATCAAATCTAATCTCCCTTGTAAGAATGTAGGTGTGACAAACGGTGAATGAAGAAATATCATCCGGAATATTATTTTGAATTTTATTAATCTTTTTTTTTTGGACATGGAATTTGGACGCCATTGTGATAAATAATAATAACTGGACATATCTCACACACGGCCGTCTGATCCCAAACTAAGCAGAGCCTATATTATCGTAACCAGACTGCTGAAAAAAACATACTTATATACATATTTCTAAATACATACATATTATAGATAAATTACACCCAGATACAGAAAAAATAATCGTGCTCATCTTACAAAAATTTGTTCTGTGTGGGAATCGAACCCACGGCATCTGGCTTAGCAGTCAGGATCACTAACCACCAACCTGACCAACAGGCCAGTGAAACAAATGTAGGTTTGTGATAAACAAAAAATAATGTTTTGTTCACAAAATGGTTTTATTAAATACCTAGATGCAAAATGGTCTCAAAGTGACTGGTCGTGTTACTAGCTATTTACTTAAAATGGGTTACTGAAGTTAACTATAGCTACTTTTTGAAGTGAAAACTTCTTTAGCGGCGTTGTGCACTTTTTGGGATAGGTAAAAAATGTTAAACTCGCGTCAGGACACGTGACCTGATCGAAAATTCGAAAGACTGAGTCGAGTTTCTTATATTTAAAAAAATATGACATTCGAAATTTAAACATTTATGAGCGGCCAGGAGCGCAGAACTTTCAGTGTACCCTATGTATACATTTAGATATGTTATTACCTACTTTTTATTTTTAACCTATTTATATATATAAAGATGTGTGTGTGTATGTATATGCAAATACATTGTGAAGTTATGTTTTCACTTCTGACGTGCAGTCATACGCACTTGAGTTTAATAAATCTTTCTGGTTTTAGGCGCCCAGGCTCACATTATTATACTGAATTATTATTGACACGTCCTTTCAAACATATTTATCTATCCAGGCTGATAGAGCTTTCTTCAAAAGGTCGTCTTCGATTGAGAGGGAAAATATATTATTTTCAAAAGTTTTAATGAGACGTGAGAAAGGTCTTTAAACATTAAGTGAATAAATAAGACGTTACATTAAGCTAGGATGAAAACAGATTCTTATGTTTATAAAAATGCGCGTTTACTTTTTACACATTAAGTAGCAATATGCTATTAACTATTACAATACACCTACCTAGTATTTGGGGGTATTTGGCTGTGTATGAAAGCTGACAGTTACGATAAGTTAGTTAGTATCGCCCTCAAGTTCATAGTTTATTTAACTTATAACCAACGAGTTTAAATATCTATGTTTAAGTACATAAATATGTTGTTTATATTGACCGATTGGTGGTTTAGTTAGTATATGTAGTTTAGACCCTCTTAAAATCTACAGATTTACGATAAATTTATAAATGCGAAGAGCAGCATTTTAAACCATGTAAGTGGTTACATTACATATTTATAGAGCAATCAGGTATTGAACGCGGAACCTTCTTGGCGCCTTTCCAAATTGAGTTGCATTAAAATTTACGCTTTCAGTTCCTTTTTTTTCTGGTGCCTTATTTTAATTGAATACATTTGCTTTTCAGGACAACGTGTAGACTGAAATGATCATTTTTGTATAACATGTATAATGGGAAGAATTGTGCACTCAGTCTGTTAAGCATTTTGGGTGTTTACCTTCGTCTGATAAGAAGCTGTTTCGATTGATTGATTCGAATTTGATAAAAATATACTATTCAAGTTATAATAATATCATTAAACAAACGGATATTATCTATTGAAAATCTGTTATTCGGAGATTGGATTAAGGATTTCGATGTATTTTAAATTTGTCCGTCCTTCCCCTCTCCCCCCTCCTCCTCTTCTCCTACTCCCACCTTAAAGGGCGGCAACGCACTTGTGACACTCGAGTTGCAGGTGCCCATGGACGGCGGTAGTCATTTACCATCAGATGACCCGTCTGCTCGTTTGCCCCCTATACAATAAAAAAAAAAATTGATTGGATGTATTGAGATATGCCAAACAAAACGGCTGCTCCGATATTTGGTATAATAAGGTACTCGCGGGCTATTTTCCGCAACGCCATATCTATCGTCTGGATAATTTATCAAACCTCTGATGTCACCGATGACCTCGAGGAGTCCTCGGAGACCCCAGGCATTTGCCCCACTATGTGGCCACACCCGTGCACTTTGATATTTACTACATAATTACGAAAATTTAATTACAGCTAGCTGCTAGTAGGTAGGCACCTAGTTTAAGTTCAATATTGGTACACACTACTAAACTGTACAAACTAAATCTCAAGAAGGTAGATGTTCAGTAGTAGTTGAAAATACTATGTCATCATAAACCTCCTGCATATAAATAAGAAATTGCCATTTCTTACATTTCATATGAATTTTGGGCCGTAAATTATTATCCAAAGCAAAAGTTCTCTATATCTAAATGAAATTCGTGAAACGCATACAAAGAATTGGGGACAAATCTAAATCTCCTCCTTCATCCCTTCGAAATGAAATATCGACTGCGACATTACCTGTCCCTGTTTTTTTACTGAGATGTGAAAGAGATACTGTAATTGAGAACAGTGATGCAGGTAAAAACGAATAACACAAAGTATAATATGTTATAAATATTTAGCGTTTTAATTTTTTTAAATAAACTAACGTAAGAAATTGCTTTGCTGTTTTTTAAAGACATTTAAAGTACAGATATTTGCCTTTGCCGTAGAATAGAACTCACTGTTATTCTTAGTTACAATCAAAAACAAAACAATGAAATCACTGTAGGTACACAAAGTGGGACTCCACAGTAATTGAATTTCATACACAGAGATAATCCATGTTAGTTTAGTCAAAGTTTACTTTCACTTGACGCCAGTCGTATAATACGTATATCGTTAATCATAAATCTCTACTTGTAAATTTCTTACTTCCCAGCTTGTAAATTTCAAGAAATGTGCTTACTTAGTATTTGTGTGTTTATGTTAATAATATGTTAAAGAGATTCTGCAGTAGATAGTAGTAGATACATTTTAAGTGTACCTACATAACATCTAGCTAGACTTAATTTATACACGCATTTAACAATAAACCAGTGTCTATGAACGGTAAATAATAAAGTGCAGTAAACTAAAACTCCCTCGACATTGTTAAAAAACCGGCCAAGTGCGAGTCAGACTCACACACGAAGGGTTTCGTACCATTGTCGAACAAAATATTAAGATCAAGCCATAAAACACGTTTCTACTAGGGGAGCCCCCTTTAATTTTTAATTTATTTTTATTATTTGTTGGTATAGCGGCAACAATTTCAACTGTCTATCTATTACGGATCATGAGATACAGCCCGCTGACAGACAGACGGACGGACGGATCGCAGAGGCTTAGTAATATGGTCCCGTTGATTACCCTTCGGGTACGGAACCCTAAAAAAACAAGCCTCTGTACAATTTAGGAATATGTATTTATTTATAATGTATTTTGCAGCGTGTTCCTTAATATATAGTTGACTTAATTTTGGTGTACTTTATGTTTTGGACATGTTTATGAAATTTACATTATAATATCGTGCTGTGTAATATTCACTTTCTAATTAAAAACATATATTACCTTCAATTTAAAACCAAATTTCATATCGTGTAAATACGCTAACTAACTTACGTACGCAAAGTGATTCCAGAATAGACTTCATAAACTCATGACTTCTACGGCACTTTTGCATGACGGCATATTTGCAGAATGTTATACAACAAAAACACAGAAAAAAACGAGTTGAAATTATTTGATTGTTACTGTGAACTGTCCGAGCTTGCAAGATTGAATTTGTCAGGTACCGTGTTTGAGCTACATTTACATTTCTTTCATACACTTCTTTGTAACACATAATGTTTTGTTAAATCCTAACTAAATAAAAGATAAAAAATAAAAAAATGCGAAAGTTGTTTCTTACGCTTTCATGCTTTTACTTAACTACTGATTCATGATAATCAGTTTAAAAAAAAATTTTGCATACAACGTGTAACATAATATGCAAAATGAATTTTGAATACACGTTGTATGCAAAAATATAGAAAAAAACATAGGGACTAAGGCGAAAGTTAGTTTGTTTGTTACGCTTTCATGCTTAACTACTCATCCGATCATTATGAAATTTTGCATACACGTTGTCAAGGCTACAGGAAAGGACATAGGATACCTTCACTCATAAAAAAAACTGGCAGTCGTAGGACTGCACATCAGAAGTGAAAAGATGACTTACATATACAAACACACATCTGTATATACCTCCATATGACAGACACGCGAGTTCAGTTGTTTTTCCTCATACACTATCATCTTGTGCCCATACCAAAAATGCCCAAAGTACTTACCTAAAGAAGTTTTCACACACATCGGTATATGTATTATGAATCTAAGCGTGACGGTCACGCGAGTTCAGTGCTTTTTCCCCATACTAAAAGTGCACAACGTGCCTTTTCACTTCAAAAAGTACTGTTCCCGAGGGGTAGTGAATTAATTGAAAAAATCTATATTAACGCTAGCAAAGAGGCAAAGGAGTAATGTATAAAAAGTTTATAAGTGACATAAAAATACCAATATTATATATAGGTATGAGTTATTACCAAAATTACTTTATTTAAAAAACAAGTCACAATTTCACAGAACAAGTATAACGAACTTTAATTATAATTAAAGTTCGTTATACTTGTTTTATTAACAGCTACTGTCCTCAAGGTCAAGGTTGCAAATACTTGTTATCTGTAAACCACGCATTAGTATCAACTAAACTAAAATAACAGAAACCATACACAGATTTTTTTTCGTAAGTAGGGAAGTTTGTTCAAGTGGTACATTTATGAGAGAAGTCAACACCTTGGCAGTGACTAAAGCGAATTACCGAAGCCTTGGCAATTTTCCGCATTCCTACTTAAAAGTACAGTATACGGGAAAATTACTGTTTATGTAGTCTCAATGACAAAGATAACGACGATGACATTGTCACAGAAACGGTAAGACAGGGTAGTTTACATTAAGCAAAATAAACAACTGGTTACCTTTAAGGCCCATTCACACGTATCAGTGAAGTCACAGTTCCGGCACAGTATCGTCACCGTAATAATTATTCTTTCATACATTCTCTATGAACGCATTTACACCTGTCAGTGTCAGTGACGGCACAGTGCTCTCAGTGTCAGTGTCGGCGCCGGCAATCACGGACGTAATCGTCAACGACGATATTTTTTATCGGATCACGGACGCCGCTGCATCAAAACTAAAATGAAGGACGAGCGGTTGATCGAATTGGTTCGTGAAAATACTGTTTTGTAAGATTTGTCTCATGCAGAGTATACAAAATACAAAACCAATTGTTCCCCCAACAAGTATCTTTTTCTTATTTTCTTTTTCTTATCATTGCCAGTTCCGTATTATTGAATAGAGCCATAGCAAAAATCTACATCGCACACGTTTTGCCTGAAGATCCGTAGAGAAATGAGTACTGACATGTGTGAATTGAAGCACTGCCGCATCACTGTAGCACTGATACGGAACTGTGCCGGTACTGTGCCGAAACTGTGACTGCACTGATATGTGTGAATCGGCCTTTACAGCCACAGCACTAGAGATGTCACTGACGTGTTGCCAACTCTTATAACGTCCCAAAAAATCTCTACCGAGCAATTCGTCGTCAATAAGAGACACGACAATATTCAAGATCCCATCTAAACATTTTTTTTTATTGTTGCACGTCAGATTGACCTCAAACCGCCTGATTTAAAGCTAGAGTGAGGTCCAAAGACTGAGGACCACCATTATAGATACGGATGATACTAAAATGGTCGCCTTCAGCTTGACGGGCTCGAGAGATGCCATTTATTTATGCCCATATCAGGTGATTGGGTAGGTAATTTTAAAAATTTGCTTTACAATTTCAATATTTCAACATGAATCGCTACATACCAATCGTATTTTTATGATACTTTCACCATTTATCGACATTTATCGTTTTGTTTAATGCTTTTTATCGTATCTAAGTCTCATTGAAAGTATTTGTTAAGCAATGGTCATCCTGCGGTTGGAATAATGATGGTTTATCACTTAGTGTTTAGATCACACAGCAACCGTTTTCTCTGGTAGAACAAAACTTAGCACACATGGCCGTAAAGTACATGAATTAATAATAGGTATCACGTTCCCAGAAATGACCTCAGTAGAGTGCCCATAAATCAATAATTTTGTACCGAATATTCGTGGCGTGTCCCTAACCATTTTATAGCAACAGCCATCCTAAATATAGAACTTTCCCACGATATCACACGATACGTTGCTCCATGTCAATGACATTTACAAAACTCGCTTTTTTCTTTATAAATTATTTATTACATGTAAATATAATTAGGTTGTAAACTTGTAACGTGATGTTTTATATAGCTGATAGGATAACGATATAAAGATAACCCGTTTATAACGCCAAAATATATTTAAAAAACGAACATTAGAGCCTGAGATTCGCGCGTTCAAACCCACAAACTCCAGCTCTATATAAGTATAGAAATCTCTTTTTTTTCTGGTTTAACATATGAAACTTATTTCACAGCTAATCTGTTTACTGACAAATTACATTCTCATTACAACCCACAGTCATAGAAAAAGGGCGATGTCCTTTGATACCCGTAAACGCGTGTTTACCAGCTAATCGGCAATAATGACGTAATGATACGTGAGACAGTTGCTATCACGTTCTATCATTACTGGCTTTAACAAAGTTTATTCAAGCTCATATTATGCTCATAACAAATCTATAATTCAGTTCACCGTGGAGTATAAATCAAACTGTTTTGATATTAACTTCCCAATAGTTTTATGAGCTAAAATATTGAGCAAAGATAACAATTTAGCGTGACCCAAAGTTATAGTTCTTTCAGTTGAATAGAGTGAACATTAATAAATCACATGGTTTAATACCATTACGTGCAAGTCGTTGAACCGGTAAATTGAAGCCTTTCAAGAAACCAATGTTTGCAAAAAAACCAAATCAGTTAGAAGTTTTCTTTTATGAATTGGAGGAAACTGTATTTAGTTAATATGAAATGCTGAAGTTGAGTGACTGAGGATTCGACAATTGATTGTAGGTTTAGAACCCGATAAAATTATTACAAAAATGGATTCATGGCAATGAACACTAACAAATCAGATAAAAAGATGTTGAATTCAAACTCGATTTCGTTATATTCTTAGAATATTAAACCACTTGCAGTGCATAACGGAAAAAGAAAAATTAAAAAAATAATAATTATAAAATCGAAACACATGAACTAAACTGCCACTGAATAAATTAGAAATAAATACAAGAATGTGTGTAAAAGGTACCTTTAAACAAAAACCAATGTTTTATTCTAAGTATCACAAAACTTTCCACTTATTTCCACAATATTAACCGCACATTCACATGAAATATCACAAAACACAGATTTGTTTGCAGCACTATCCCCACCCTAGATATCACTGGTCTGTGAACACGCTGTTAATCTGTGCGCGAGAGCACACTAAGCTTCCGTCCGTAACGAACACCTACCACAGCACGACTAACAAAACACGAGCGAAAGAGATAGCGGACGTGAGATATTGCAGCATTGTTGATTGGTGGCCTTGTTTGGAATTGAAGATTGTGGTTTAATTGCAACGTTTTAGATGGTTCAAATTACAGAATGTTGTTGTCAAGTCAATTCCGAATGGTATAGAGGAACAGTATATTAGGGCTAATAATATTGATACTCTATTTTCAAAGGTGTTAGTGCTTTTTAAGAAAGAAAGATGTATGATAATTAAGATGTAATTATACCTATACTGTAACTGTCGAGAATCGATTTAATTCTCGACATCGGCCGCCAACGCAAATCGACTAAAGTCGCGTCGCGTCCCTACTGCTGTAATGCTGCAATCATCTACGCACCGGTCCACCGCTCAACATACATTTGTAACACCTTGTTCCTGCTTCCAAATACACCAGCGCGCCTATGTACAGTCCACAGTCTTTTATTTCTCGACCAACGGAGAACCCAACAGTAACTGCTATAAAAGTTGAACTGTTCTTATCTTTTTGTAGCCTTAATGTCAGGTAGTAATACTGAAATAATAAAGAATACAACGATAGGCTACCAATAAAAAAAATCGATAAGCCTAAATCAATACATGAAATAAAGTAACAGGTATAAGCTTACACGTTTTATTTTTTTATTTTATTATGACTACAGGTTCGCATATTTAGGCATAGACAGCGAGAACAGAACCGAGACATAGACAAGACAAGAACGTCACCTAAAAAAAGCTATTGAAAAATGTCTAGTCATATCATAAAAAAAGTAAAAGATAAAGACAATTTTATAAAATGTTTTACACTACACACTTGTTATGAGTTAATTATAAATCAAAACGCTTGTTACTTGTAACAAATTCCATTTATCGGTTGCCATCCGCTGTTGTCATACCGTCGCGCATGACAAACGAGACCCTGCGCGTACGCATGTTAGAATTGCCATACCAATGAAATTATCTGCGCGTAGAGATTGAAATAGTGTTGTTTAAAATGGACGATAGATGATTTAGATAGAATAACTTATGAAACGATAAGTAAAATTGAAAATTGTAGACGTTCGATTTGATTACATGTGCATACATATACCTAATAATATAATATTATAAATGTGAAAGTTTATGAGGATGTATGGATGTTTGTTACTCTTCGTCACGCAAAAACTACTGAACCGATTGCGATGAAATTTGGTATGTAGATAGCTGGAGATCTGGATTAACACATAGGCTACCTTTTTATCCCGATATTTATACGGGATCGGGACTTACGCTTGTGAACCGTGTGGCGCAGCTAGTACCTATTTATGAGATAAATCACTTTAAGACATGAGAACACTATGTATTATGTTATTTTTGGACAAATACTTTTTCAATTCCGTAGAAATTATGATGATCAGAGTCTTCGCAACTGCAACTAGAGAGTGCACATTGACTTAGTGAGGGTTGAAGTGATTTCAAAGACTACTGTAATAGTTTGCCTCTTAAAGTGACCATGTCCAGAACCCATAAGAAATTGAGCAATACCTATCCTCAAACCATACTGTAACGGAAAACAAAATATTATATTTAGGTCAAGTCTAATGAGCACAACTGGTTCATTAATGAGTATCCTGAAAATTATACCAACATTTTAAAAATATATTTTTATTTACATTTTGCAATATAATGTAACTCTAGGCAACAAGAAATAGTGCGTGCTGTGAATAAAAGTGACTAATCAGTGTGTAAACAATTTAAAATGCGAAGCTGGTAAATTAGGATTTAGCTTTTATTATTGTGATTACAATGGTTAAAATGTGTTAATTTAGCAGTATGACACAGTCAGTGTGGTAACAGATTATAACATTCAAATAGAATTGTTAGCATAGATCTATGTCGGTCAATAAACCATACTTATTACTTTTTCAAGTACACCGTTTTTACAAACGCGAAGTCAACTGTCAACTTTTGCGTTATGTACCAGTGATAGCCATTTCATTATAATTAAATAAATAGTAATAACTGTAAACCGAACATAGGTTTTATTTTAACCAAAGCACATATCTCTAAATGAGCTCATCAAAGAAGCGTACGTTAAAATGTGTTGGATATTTTTCTCTGTATAAATAACTGTTTCCATAAGACGAAGTTAACTTTGTCTAATGTAAAGAATTATTCAAGGAGATTGGCTGCAACTCAATATGATTACGAAATTCTCAAACTTATAGAACTAATATAACTAGGTATAAGGTACTGAAACATAAGAGCATGTGACTTCAATGGAAACTATTTATTGAACTTCATAAAACAATATATGAAATTGATTCCGTATTGTGAAGTTATTGATTACATTACGAACTTGATAAGGTAATCTGATATTTCAGACGGCAGCTGCCGATCAACTATAACAGTTCTATAATGTAAATTTTCAATACATTCAGAGAAATAGTATTTTGAATAATTAAGTTCAATATACGATAGCAGCAAGAGGAAGGTCGAACATGACCACATGATTTTGTGGTAATAAAGATCACAACTACTAGTAACGACACTCAACATTACCCCTTAAAACGTCGTTGTCAAGGTCGCTTTTGTATTAACTAAATTGATATGTACAAACGTTCCAAATTAATTAAACAGGGGTTATTTATATACGCTAATGTCAATCTGTCCTCTCGAGGATAGCAAGACATTAATCCTAACTAATGTATGGGTTATTTATAAGCCTACAGAGAATACAAGGTGGAGCATGCTTAGGAAGCCACATATATGGTGTTGTTACCAGTTTAAACTTTGCTATAGAGCGTAATAATAGCCATGTAGTATGTAGTTGATTAGATTATAATATAAACACTTACCCTATTAGAATTTTCCTGTAATGATATTCTAAATACTTTTATATCCTAAACAATATGAAAGATATTCTGGCTCAACAAACGCTTCCTGTTTATAATACAATAATGATATAGTATATTTTGTTGGCGACACATGATTTCACACTGCTGCCAACTTTCTCTAATGCCAATTCTTCCTTATTTACTATCTGCAAATAGACAGTTTAAAACCACAAAAAGGCTTCACGTAAACGTCAAAAAAATATTTCTTAATAAAAATATTATTGGCTTCTAATGAAAGCAAGGCTCCTTCTGTTAAATTTTGTCATAATTAGCTAAGCGTGAACCGTTCCTCCGCAAATACGTTAAGTCATAATACCGATTATGTCATGAGCATTTATGATGACATTCGATATGCGAGTGGTTTGATTGTAAGGCTTGCATGGTAGTGATCTTCTGTATGCATGACGTCTATGACCGTCGTTTCATGGAAATACTACTACTATAGTAGACTACAATATCGTTGAAACGTATGTTGCTTAATGACATGCCAAAAATAAAAATATTCTCTACTAGAAGCGCCCCGCGGTTTCACTCGCGTAAGTCCGGATTCCGTGGGAATATCGGGATAAAAAGTAGCCTATGCGTTAATCCAGGTCTCCAGTTATCTACATACCAAGTTTCATAAATCAATCGGTTCAGTGGATTTTGCGTGGAAGAGTAACAAACATCCATCCATCCAAACTTTTACATTTATAATATTAGTGGGATATCTATGAGTTAAATAATGCCCTTTGGAGCTTAAATTAGAAAAATAAAAATACAATATTTGTGTAAGATTAATTAAACATCTTGCCGATTGTCAGATTTTCGTAACACATTAACAGCAAGCTTCAAACATACATTATCTAAACATTATCAAGAACTGATAAAATAAACTATGTGCCTAGCGTCGGCCGTCTGTAAGTGGATGATGTAATCCTACTTTTTTATCTATAATTAATAACCTGCCCCGGCTTCGCACGGGCGGCAGAAACATCTTCAACAATCATCATCATATTTCAACCAATTTACACAAAACTTTAACAAATTATATACATAAACCTTCCTCATGAATCGCTCTATCTATTGGTGAAAACCGTATGAAAATCCGTTCAGTAGTTTTTGAGTTTATCGCGAACAGACAGACAGACGCGGCGGCGGACTTTTGTTTTATTATATGTAGTCATGGCCAAATATTATTTAAATTTAATCAGGTTCCTTCCTGTTTAATATCACAGAATTAACTTATGCACTATTTTGAATATATTTTTAACGTGGGAGAGCTATGCTTCGGCACGTATGGGCCGGCTCGACTCCGCTCGATACCACGGTCTTATAGAAAACCGGCAGTGAAGCAATGCTTGCATTTCATTTCGCCGTTTGAGTGAGGTTACCGGGGCCCCTAACCCTTCCCTCTCCCTTATTCCCGTCCTTCCCCTCTTCCCACTCTTCCCCCCTCGCCCCTCTTCTCCTACTCCCACCTTAAAGGGCGGCAACGCACTTGTGACTCTCGATTTACAGGTGCCCATGGGCGGCGGTAGTCATTTACCATCAGGTGACCCGTCTGCTCGTTTCGTCTCGTCGACAATACGAAAACTCATATTTGTGTTAGATTATAGCGCGAGCTAGGCTGCACTTTATCGCAAAGTTCAAACAGTCGTTAATAAATTCAAGATTGTCCCACAGTGGTCTTCGTTATCTATACTAACATAATAACGCTGCAGAATTATTTTGTTTGATTGTTTGTTTGTTTAACGCGCTAATCTCTGGAAATATCAGTCAGATTTGAATAATTCTTTATGTATTGGATACAGTAATCATTGAGGAATGTTATAGGCTCTGTAACATCACGCTAGGAATAGAGCAGTGACCATCTTTTCATAATAATAGCGGGATATTTTTCAATACAAAAAATAGCACGACGAATTCCTCTTCAAAGTATTACACGGTGATTAAACATTGAGTTGATCTATTTTTACGAACGATTTGGTGACGTTCGGTGATTATAAATTGTGCTGTCATCTATATAAATTCAGCCATACCCAAACGTTAATTGGGTAGCTTTTGTAGGTTATTGAACTTGTTCTTACTTAGGCTTTTCATCAAGAGATATTAGCCTCATTTATTTACTATCTTGGGTGAATAATTAACAAATTAAATAGGTTGAAGTACGAAGGTTACATTTTTAATAAAAGACAAACAGTAATACACTGTCACTTGTGTGACAGCAATAGTTTACACGAATTTATGTCTGTCACCTATGTTTTTTTTACATTATACAAGTACCTATTTACTTCCTTCAAATAAATATTCGTTATTATAATTGGTCGTTATTGACGAAACACTTTTACAATAAATAAACAAGTGAATAGTTACGGGTCAAACCGACCAGTCTACTGGATTTCGTGGGGACTTACTCCTTAGTAGTCTTCTACGGGATATCTAAGGAGTAAGGTCTCTTGACCGTAGGTTCAAATGAAAAGCCAAGAATAGATACTTACGTATCCCTAAGTTTCCACCACAAGAAGATTCGTGGATTTTTCTGTTGCATAATCAAATCAAATTTTATGATATTGTACGGTACGACAGAAGCTTGTTAAAATAATAATGACAATTTAAGTGTCACATATTATACCCTCGCGATTAAATGTCGAAATTCGTTTCATTTTCATTAAATGCATTTTTAAACAGCCTTTTTTACCGGTATAGTTAATAAAACAAACCTATTCCAAACCAACCAAATTATTACATTTAAAATAATCTAACATCCCAATGTTAGTTTAAACTGTAGAACATGATTCTTCAATATTCCATGGTAACTGTAGCGTAACATGGAACTGGTTTGGGGGTAACGGGTGAGGCTGACCGTTACCCTCGCAGAAGCAGGCCTGGGCCAGGCAGGTGGCGCGAAGTGTTCCGCGCGGGCCTCTGAAGGAATGTTGGCGAGGCCCCCCATACGCATTGGTGTGGCTGCCTATTATTTAAGAGGCGGCCGAGGTCTGCCGGGGTTCTCAGAGACTTCCTTCCTAGGGTATACCGGAGCCCCTTGCAATAACATTTGTGTCAGAATACCGGGTGGTTTTAGTCGGTTCGATTCTGACTTACCACTTCACCCGCTAGCCTCGGTGAGGTGATGAACCTATGGGTTTCTACTCGCTAAAAAAAACGGATGGTGTAACAATAGTTGCAAGACCAAGCAATTTATGTTTTTTCGAGATGAGAAAACAAAACTATCAACAACAAACAGCATGACTTTCTGGTAGTATTCCACAAACACTCACACTCCACTATTGGAGGCTAATTTTATTTGTAGAATCAGACGATACGGTCAAATGATTCCCAATCTGTTATATGCAGCAACAACATATTTCATTCAGATTTCAAAGATAGTCAAACTCAAACTATCTTAAATTGCATAGTACACGTTTCTCAAGCAAATTGAACAGTTCGATGGTTACAAGTAAATGTGGCTGGTTAATTGGCGTCAATTCGCACTTCATTGACCCTGGGTTAGGGACGTATGGTATCGAATGTCGAACACCAATGTCGATTCGGCAGAATAAGGTCGACTAATGTGGAGGCATCAGGCGATATAGATATGTACAGGTTTTTAACCTAAGACTATGATCAGATTTTTTCTTTTTACAGTTTAAGGACATGTTTATAGGCAACTACCTTTTAAGCCCCGGACGCAAGGAGGGATGACTGATTAACAAATTTCGATTAAGTTTTTTTTTGTTTGAAAGGTCACTTGATCCGAGGGTGTTCTTAGCTATAATTCAAGAAAATCTGCGCAGCCGTTCAAAGAAGCATTTTTGAGTTGAGGGTATTTTATTTTTTTTATTTTTACTTGTTGAAGGTGAATACTAAAGTAGTACGTAAGGTACAGTAAGTAGCCTGTAAATACTTGCAATGCAACACCAGAGATACTAACTTGGCTTCTCAACAGTAGCCTGTCCCACTTTCTGAAACCCTTTCCATCATAGAGATTGACACTGTCTAAGCTATCCAAAGACTTGATAGAATGCAATAATATTTTTGATATTTCTCTTTAATTGCATACGAAAGTCATTTCTTACTTCAAAAACCAGCTACTGTATAGGAGAGGAGTTGGACAATTCTGGATAGTACAGCTAAGAATACCTAAATCCTTTATCTTTGCTGTTTTTATGTATTTACAGGCTGAGTCAGCCTGTGACCACGGCCAGTGTAACCTGTATATGTAATACCTATTTCGTAATCGCGTTAATTCCCGTGCAAATACATAATTATATCATGGAACGTGAAAGTCTTAAAGATAGTATTGTAGTCATTTCCTATTTCAGTACAGCATCTCACCCGACCTTTTGTACTAGCGAAGGTTTTTTAAGCACTTGGCCATTAAATCTTCACCTTATACTTGAGATGATTGATTTATAATTGTAAAAGTCTACAGTACTATAGCTTCAAGCAAAAGTAAAAAAAATTCTAATTTGTATCCTGCTAAAATTATAAATGTGAAAGTTTGTGAGTATGGATGGATGGATATGTCTTACTCTTTCACGCAAAAACTACTGAACTGATTGCGATGAAACTTCGTATGTAGATAGCTGGAGACCTGGATTAACATATAGGTTACTTTTTATCCCAATATACCCCCGGGATCGGGACTTACGAGGGTGAAACCGCGGGGCGCAGCTAGTAAATATATAATAATATATATCTATTGATCTTAACATTTTTACACTTACTTAATAGATTTAAAAAAAATGGGGTAAAATACATCAATACTGTGGCAAACATTTGTATGTAGTGTTTGCCACAGTATTTTTATGGCTATGATGGCAATGTGAAAGTCAATAACCACCTGGCTACTTATAGATGAATGTTTGGAGGGAGCTATATTAGCTTATATACATTACATTAGATTATATATACAGTATAGTGGATTATATATATAGATTATATTATACAGTACATTTTTATTTTACATTGTGTTATGCAAGTTTATTAGTTTAATAGGTGTCATATTTAAGAATGTGACATAGACAATAGAAAATGCTAGACAAATATTATTAAAACACAAATATTTAGAATACATTTACTGTAAATGTAAAATGATTGGGTTCCTATTTGTTCTAGAATCAATTATCTAAGTATATTAACAATGGCCATCAATTAAGATTAAATAGAACAACATTATTGTTTGCTATCATATTTATTGATAAAGGTAATAGTTAAGTCTGACTTAACTACTGTTCAATATCTAGAATAGTTTAGATAAATAGAAATTAGGTTACCAATTACTTTAATAAATATTAGTAATATCACATGTCTCAGATCATCTTTTTTATTGCAAATTGGCAAACACATGCATGTTGGCAACCCTTTCACTGTAGAAATACAACACTATGCAATAATATTGCTGGACAACCACAGCCTGGTGGTTTCCTAGTCAAACAACTCTTTGATGCAGAAATCTGTTGAGTCCTATCTTCTACGATAATTCTTAAAGTATCCATTTATAATGGTACTGGACTATTTGAAATTAGAATGCATTGTCCTTTAGTATAAAATCTTTGAAACCAGAGTACTTGCACACAATTCAAGTTCTATTAATGATTTATTAACTAGCTTGACTATTTACTTATGTGTGTCAGCAGATTTTATTAAGCAAAACCTTATTATGTGGAGCTATCTAAAAGAAGACTGCATGTATGCTATTTAAAATAATCGAAACGCAACCTTTGGAATTGATAAAACTGAACTAGGAAAACAAAACATATCTATAATGTATAACTTAGGACAAGGCAAATTACCAATATTAAAAAATAAACAGACTTAACTTAAGGTACCTACCAGCAATTTGTAACTTCATTATTTTGCTTGTAATTCAAAAACTAACAAGTTTGTTTCAAAAACTTTTAACTGAAGTTAATCTAAAGTAACTTTAAAATCAATGTAATAAAACGCAAACGAGTTAATATTAAAAAAAAACTAAGCTTGCTCTTAATTTAACAACAGATATTGCTGTGATTCATCGGGCGGGAAGTCGGCATTATTAACTTCGCTAGGTAATGGAAAACTGGTTACGGATGCAGACTCAAATTTTAACAAGGTAATATCTATTTCCTAACCGAAGAGAATAAATTAAATTAGAAATATAGCTTAAATCCTTGTCGAGGACCTATATTTTCTCACAAAAAGAAATGTATTGTCATAAATGTCACGTTTTACTGCAAAGGCGGAGCCGAGCCGACCGTCAGCAAGCTTGGGCGATGGCGGTCAAGTAACGGCGGCTTCAATCTCTATTCATCAAACTGAACGTATTTTTAATTAACTTCTAAGATAATCTTTAACCAATAATGATGAAAGTAAGAGAACTTACCACATGACACCGATAGATTACATCAATTTTTAACATTCACTCACAACACAAAACACTTCGCATCCACGAATCACGATTTAGTTTGACAATGACAGGCGATCTCGGTTCGACACTAGCGCCACGTATTGAAACTTAACAGGAATGAAGTAAGCAACAAAACTAGGCACAGGCACATGTCTGAAACTGGTATCTGAATATCCAGATATTCGTAGAAATTGGTGTGCCTGAATATCAGGTATAGATACCAGCTTTCTAAATCTGTAAACTGACATTTCGTACACCTATCTAAACTAATTAACTAAGAAAAATAACATTTTTCAGAAAAGGTGAAAATCTAAACTGTCCCTGTACACTGCAAGAGTTTCCTATATAGGTTTATGCTTTTTATATGCAACTGGAAGAAAGATATTGTAGGAATCGTGTTTTAATAAATAAAACAAAATATAAAAAAAATTTGGGGTTGAAAATTATATTTTTATAGTTATTTCGATATTGCTTAACAATGTAACGTATATTTGTTTTATTATTTGAGTTGAGCCCCTGGTGGTGAATTTAGCGTCTAGCGTCAAGTAGTGGTGATATTTTTAAATCTGTTTTATCGGTCGGTACCTACCGACCATCGCATTCCTCATCTCAAATACCTATTTGAGATGAGGAATGCGATGGTTACAGAACTGATATTTTAAATTTTTGAGTTAGCTCCCTTTAGATCTAGTTGTACGATTTATTGAGCAGGTAATCCCTCTTTTTCTACTTTCGATATGAAGCGTACCATAAAATCAAAATCAAAAATCATTTATTTCAATTAAACCATTATAGATATTTTTGAATTGTCAGGAGTGGTAGTCAGTCAGACTAAGTCAGTCGTGAAGCTAATTGCCTGTTCCAATAAGTAGTCAATTCTACATAACCTGTGGTCATAGATCTGGTATGACTCCTTGGGTGTAAATTGCTCGAAACCGTTTTCAAGATGCCTTGCGCCGATTACTAAATACATATACAACTTCCCAACATCAACTATTGGGTCGCAGTCCACCAGGCATGATCAACTAGAGGTTGAAGGATCTATACTCTTTTAGAGGGGAATAAACCCGCAATTTTACTAGGCAATACATAAAAATACTATTAAAGTATTGTATGCAATGGTAATTTTTTTAATTCATTGAAGTAGATTCTATTATAATTAGTACTTTTATTTCAAATAATATAATCTGAACTGCACCCGATTAAAGACACAGAAAAGTACCCTGACGCCAATGATCTGGGCTTTAGAACCGCTGGTGGGTTATCGTTCTCTTCTTGGCTCTTCTGTCATGAACTCGAGCGTCTCAAAATAGTAAGTAGATGGTCTACGTAACCATGTCATTACTTAAGGGACCTTGCTCAATGACCTTGAAGATTTGATCTCTGTAATAGTATTTGTTACTTTGGCGCCGCCTACCGACAAACAACCATACTATAAAAATAAGAACTGCAGATTAAGCAAGAACACAGATGTGTCGCAGAGTTGTTATCGTTTTTGCCTATTTCATTCGCTCTTTGGGAGAATTAATTAACATTTTGTTCCTCTAGTTTTTGTAGTCTTGTACTCTCTCTAATTGAGCACGGGTGCTACTACATGACACCTTCTGAAGGTCTGATGATTACCAGGTAAGTGCTTATCGGTTCGCAGTAACGAAAATAGTTAGGATGACCTAACTTTTAAAATTTATCTAATTGAGCACGGGTGTTACTACATGATACATTCTGAAGGTCTTATGATGACCAGGTAAGTGCTTATCGGTTCTCAGTAACAGAAATTGTTAGGATAATCTAGCTTTTAACATTTACTTAATTGTGCACGGGTGCTACTACATAACACATTCTGAAGGTCTGATGATAACCAGGTAAGTGCTTATCAAAAAAATATATTTTCTGCCATAAGGAACTTGTAAAAAATGCTTGCGGTAAAATTTCAACATTTTGTAGACTGTTACAGAAATGACTTTGACATTCTGTATGGTTACCAACGACATGTAAGTGTACAGCTTGATGTCCTCAAAAAGTTTCTGAGTGCTAAAATCTAAAGGGGAATACTCTGCCAACTGAGCTACCTAGACTGTCGCGGATTCAAGTCCCATCCTGGTTGTTAACTTTTTCCGATTTAAATTTATAAGAAAAAGTTAGCGTAGTAATTGCTTAAAAAAAGTTCAATTTTGTTTCTTTTTTAATTTTTTAAACATTATTTTTTTATTGGAATACCAACCAAAAAACAATGTTTAATATTTTTTGTTTTATCGTGTAAAGATATTGATAAAAAATCGTAATAATTTATGGTATTTCTGAAAAATAATATATCTAAAAACACCGCAGTGGAAGCAAACGGAATAAAATACTGGCATAATTTGCTCTGCCCCCTCATCAACTATCATACTAGACAGATCATATGTTTCTGTTGATGCCTGAAATTCCTGATTTCGTAATCGGGTTTCTTAATTCCCTTAAAATACTAACTTCAGGCATACATACTATACCCTAGGGCCGGCACCTGGTTTCAAGCCAGCGTTCGGTGAAGTTTTCATTTCTTATATCCTTTCCGACTGATTTCAATAAAAATCTATCATGGTTTCCGACTTACCCAAAACAAAATGATATTTAGCAGATCCCACCTGGGCTATATCTATAGTTTGTTTAATAAGTCAGTTTATATGGGTAGGTTATAAGGTAATTGAAAAATAGTTTTAGCAACACTGGAAAAATCAGCGATGAATCAAACAGTTTTAATATTTTACACAAATAAGGAATCCGATTTTAATAAAAAAAAAACTATGCATTGCTCCACCACCTCCCTGTGCCGCTGGTACAGTGTTGCGAGGGATTTCGCCTTCAGGTCCCATGGCGGAGTTCGGACTAGGGGACTCAAAAGAGACCGTGCCTTTTTCCTCTTATTACCCTGACGGCCATCAGAACTCTCGAAAGATTCCACGCAGGATCCTCAAATGCTGTATACAACATTGTATCAGGTGACTAATCCTGGAAATACGCGTACGAACCCGAAACAAAAAACCAGTCACGAGTTTGGGTGTTCGAAAATGAGTTAAAGCCAACTAAAATTGTTCGTTCACGGAGTGTTGCAAAAAAAATGGTGGCCACGTTTGTCTCCAAAACCGGCCATTTTGCGACTATTCCTCTTGAGGGACAAAGAACGGTTAATGCAGGATGGTATGCTAGCATTTGTTTGCCACAGGTCATTTCCAAACTCCGTAAAGAGAACTGCAACCGCCGCATCATCCTCAACCACGACAATGCGAGTTCTCACACCGCGCACAGAACAAAAGAGTTTTTAGACCAAGAAAACATAGAATTATTAGACCATCCGTCGTACAGTCCCGACCTAAGCCCTAATGATTTCTATACTTTCCCTAAAAAAAGAATAAATTGCGTGGTCAGAGATTTTCATCACCTGAAGAAACTGTGGACGCCTACAAAACGGCCATTTTTGAGACGCCAACTTCCGAATGGAATGGTTGCTTCAATGATTGGTTCCATCGTATGGAAAATGTGTCAAATTTCGCGGAGAATACTTCGAAAAGCAATAAATACATTTTTAAATAGTAATGTTGTGTCACTTCCTTGATTCCCGAAATTTTCAGTGTAGCCCTCGTAGTGGGGTTATAAGAAGGGTAGGAATGTCGTATGTCCCTGCATTTTAAATCTGTAATATCTTCGAAAATATTCATTGAAATTAAATGCTGTAAAAGGCAGTTTTGCTAGGCTAGGCTATATTAAATGCACAATGTATTTAAGGTACTTAATTTGATAAGGATTAATGCTGTATTGCTTAAAATCGCTTCGTAAATAAGCCATTATTTCTCGTAAAAAGTAAAAGATATAAAATGGTTATTGTGTGTTATCCCTAAGAGATAGACATATACCATCGCGGACTTTTTTGTAGACCTTTTTAAGGTGTACAATACTGTAGTACATTATTTTGATCTATCTTGTAGGGTTCAGCCAGCGTTTGCAATGTAAACGCAAAAAAAAGGGGTTTATTTACCACATCACATTAGAAACCTCTAAAGTTATCAGTATTTCTTTACTATATTATGCATGTATTATACATATAAACCTTCCTCTTGAATCACTTTATCTATTAAAAGAAACCGCATCAAATTCCGTTGCGTAGTTTTAAAAATCTAAGCATACATAGGGACAGACGGACCGCAGGAAGCGATTTTGTTTTATACTATGTAGTGATGTAGTGATGAAGTAATTTTCTTTCCCACTTTTTAATAGTTTTGGCATTTAAAAAATCACAATGAACGCACCAATTAAAATAAAATATGAGAAACAATCCCACATTTTACAAGTACTTGACAGTAAGTAATGATATTTTACATTTATATTTTAGTGCATGCTGTATTGGTGCTGACATACATAATACATTTTTTCCTAAAATTACCCAAGTAAACTTACTCAGTCATTAATCAAATAATTCACATACAATCTACAACCCTACTCAGTGAAGACGTTAACTTTTAAAAGAGGAATTAATTAATTTAATTGAATAGGCA
Organism: Euplagia quadripunctaria; assembly: GCA_963859945.1. Classification (NCBI taxonomy): domain Eukaryota; kingdom Metazoa; phylum Arthropoda; class Insecta; order Lepidoptera; family Erebidae; genus Euplagia; species Euplagia quadripunctaria. The sequence continues at coordinate 21,531,049 of OY982561.1, forward strand.
CACGGCACACCATATATGGCAACTTTTGAATTTGCTGTCAAAGTCAAATTGTTTTAAATTGAAGATTCTCTTTATATCTGATTTTGGTATAAAAGTAAAGAAAAGAAAAAATGTTAGCGAGGCATTATGTTAAAATCTCAAGTTGTTCGAAAGCTCTTTCGCGCAGTAATATTATAAATAAAAAATATGATAATGGTCTACGTTTACATAATTTTAGTAAAAACATTCAGTTGAATAGGTTAGGTTTAATTTATGTTGTCCCCTTTTACGCTTTGTAGGTACCTAATAATATTTATTTATTATTATTTTGTATTCTTTACAGGCCAGTGACATGTGTTCGTTATAGATGCTCAGATAGCACAACTAATCCAACTTTAGTAAAAAAACTAAATACAAATGAAAATACAGTACCTGGAAAGATACCACTACTATCTTCTGAAGAAGTTCTTGAAAAATTCATGGCTAGTCTTAACACAGATATACACCAAAAAAATAGAGTATATAGAAATGATTTTATGCGAGTGGTGGCCAAAGTGAAGGAGTTGAATTTTTCTACAAAGAAACAAGGCTTACTTTTGATTCGATGTTGTGGGGACCTGATGCCCGACGAGGCACCACCTTCTAGGATGGCTTTGGTAGAACAGGTGTGGACTACCATTATGTAAGCAACTGCTCTATACTAAATTAAATTGTGCATTGATAAAATAGGGGCTCAGTTTTCCATTAACGTTTGTCGAGTTGGGGGTTGAAGAAAAACGAAACGTAAAACTGACTAGATAACAAATAAAATAGGTGAGGTTCAACTTATGTCAAAGAACCGAATTGATTTACCCCGACTCCACCTGGTATGAGTCTGTCCTAGCCCTAGAGTGTTTTTATAGAGCTGGAGGCGCGTAGGGAGAGCAGCTTCCGCCCCGTTGTAACGAGGCTAGATTGGATGCCTGAGATTTGTTACGTAAGGGTATAGAGGTTCACGGGCTGGTTTCCGCAACTCCACAACAAAGCGTATTATTTTGCGTTCAAGGGCGTAGAGGCTGCTCGTCTCGCAGCACCAGAGATGTTTCAGTCTCATATAGATACATAAATCCCTCTGAATCAGTCCCCCTATTTTTTTCTGTTGAAGGGGGTTCACCCCCTTTCGTAGGGGGAACCTCCTTCCCCTCCAAGGGGTCCTCCGTGTTTTTTACACTTATTATTAATTTTAATCCTTAAAATGAGGAAAATTTCCTCAGAATTAAAAATTAAAAAACTCGAAAAGAGGGGGCTCCGCTACTTTTCATTTTAAGGGGAGTAGTTCCCCTCCACCTCCTACCCCCACCCCTCCACCGCCCCTCAAATCGACAGACATCAATGGAAAGTCGTACCAAAATAGGTTCTAATTCATTATATATTTACTTATTTACAGCATTTGTCCCATCAAAAAAAACAATAATACATAATACAATATTCTTTATTGTACACCATAAAAAAAGTTACAACATAAAAAAAAAAAATTGAATACAATTGGCGGTCTTATTCATATTAGAGTGCATAGGGCTGTAATAGGGATAAGATAGTAATAAAAATTAGGTTCCAGTATGCCAGTAGGGTTTGAAAGAAACAGTACTGTCTAAATATAAATAACTAGCGGCGCCCCGCGGTTTCACTCGCGTAAGTCCCGATCCCGTGGGATTATCGGGATAAAAAGTAGCCTATATGTTAATCCAGGTCTCCAGCTATCTACATACCAAGTTTCATTGCACTGACAAAAACAGAGACTGAAAGAGTAACAAACATCCATCCATCATCCATCCATCCATACTTACAAACTTTTGCGTTTATAATATTAGTAGGATAATAATAATAAGTAATAGTATATTTAAGTGAATAAAGAGAATAATAATAATAATAACTCTACACTTCTCACACACGGCTGTCTGATCCTAAACTAGGCAGAGCCTGTACTATGGTAACTAGGCTGCTGATAAACATACTTATATATTTCTAAATACAAACATTATAAATAAACTACACCTAGCCACAGAATAAATTATCGTGCTCATCACACAATTATTTGTCGTGGGTGGGAATCGAACCTACAACCTCTAGCTTAGCAGTCAAGGTCACTAACCACTAGAGCAACAGGCCAGTTAAAATAACTGCTGCTGCTTATAAATAGCTGTTTTTTGTTGCAGGCCACATACAAAATTCGCATTAGAGCATTACAACGAGTTGCTGAAAGTGTACATTGCCAACAACAGAACTTTGACTGCTAGTTTATTTTTGTCAAAAATGGCACCTGTTTTACCGAATGATACCACTTATGAGCTTATACTGAGAGCTCTTGGAGAGGTAATTGTTACACATAAAAATTTCTTGCAAATTTTGAATGTAGCATTTTGTGCAATTTTTTAGGGTCTTGCCAAAAATTTTGCTTATTACTGTTTGCATTAAAAATGTTTTAATATAAATATTTTTTAAATGTAAAGACAATGGTATCTTTGAGAAATGATTTAACTTTTTAGTGTCTCAATAGTGGTAACATAAAAAAAAATATTTGCATGGAAATTAGTTGTACATTTTTTAGCTCTAACAGCTTATTTTTTATCCTCATGTGCAATATGAATAGTATATGATTTAAAACATTATTACAGGCTGCTGATTTGAACCAAGCAACGGAAGTAATATCTAATATGAAATCCCAAGGATTACCAGCTAATGAACACATATTTGCTTCTCTCATTATTTGTCAAGGAAAACTTGGGTAAATTACTCTTTGTATAAGTTTACATGCTATCTAAATAAATTTCCGATTTAATTATTTTGTGACCCATGAGAGCAAAGCAGTGACCACAATTCAAGTGGCAAGTGATGATGTGGGGCACGACTGATGACAACCCCTTCACTTACTGCAGCTTGTCAATTCCCCCAATACAACATAGAGATTTCAGACCAAATTCAATCGATTGAATTGTAAAGAGTTTGTCCATAAGACACCTAAAAACTGAAAAGTAAGCCATCCTCCAACAAAATGGACAGACAACCTTTTTAAAGATCTCAGGTCGTCGGTTGGTGCAGACCGCTTTCAACCTCTCCAGCCGGTCATCGTCGAGTGGGCAGGGCGGCAGCATGGGACCCTTTCCTTCCGACTGACGCAGGTCCTTTCCGGGCACGGCTGCTTCGGGAAGTACCTGCACTCGGTCGCTAGGAGGGAACTGAGTCCCGCCTGTCACCACTGCGACTGCAGTGAGGACTCGGCTCAGCACACGCTGGCAGTTTGCTCCGCCTGGGCAACGCAGCGTCGGGCCCTCACTGCAGTCATCGGAGGGGATCTCTCGCTACCGGCCATCATACGCTCCATGGCCGGTAGCGACAGGAATTTTACCGCGGTCGCGACCTTCTGTGAGGACGTTATCTTGCAGAAGGAGGCGGCGGAACGGGTCCGGGAGGACGATCTCCACTCGGACTTAATTCGCCGCCGGCGAACCGGGCGGCGGAGGCGCGCGTACCAGCGCCTCATGCCGCCCTGAGTGTGGCCGCGGGTGGATGGGACGGGTTTTCCCCTTCACCCGCTGTAGTGGCCCCCCGCGAGGAGGTGGCGTCCGCGTGTGCCTGGACGTTGCCTAATTGAGAGGTTGTTACCCGGAGGTGGTGCCCGCGCTTAGCGGGCAGGCGCTAGGGGGGGTCCGGATGTCTTAATAAAGCTGTTCCCGGATCCCTCCTACTTAAGGCGCAGTACGGCACACCGTGTGGTTTTAGTCGGTTCGATTCCGACACACCACCCCGCCGAAAACCCCGGCGGGGTGACGGCCCGAGGGGGTTTCCACACGCACAAAAAAAAAAAAAAAAAAAAGACCGCTTTCAACCTCATGTACGAGGACCGAGATGGAGTTTTGAGTCGTCGGCCGTCGTTGATGTCGTGCGGTGTTCCGCAGGGGTCTGTCCTTGGACCACTCCTATGGAACATGGGATACGACTGGGCCGTTCGAGGCGACTTCACCCCCGGGCTCGGCGTAATCTGTTACGCCGATGACACGTTGGTCACAGCCTGGGGGGTGAACTTTCAAGAGACGGCGCGCCTGACCACCAGGGAAGTCTCTCTAGTGGTCGTGCGTATCGAGGCGCTGGTTTGCGGGTGGCCCTGGATAAGACGGAGGCCCTTTTACTTCATAGGCCCCGTTGTGGTCCACCACCTGGTGCCTCTATCGAGGTCAACTCGGTCCTCGTACCGGTTCAGGCCCACATAAAATATCTGGGCCTGATCCTCGACGGTAGGTGGCACTTCGACAAGCACCTCCTGCAGCTTGTTCCAAAGCTGGTCGGCGTTGCGTCCGCCCTTGGGCGACTCTTACCCAAGTTGGGCGGACCCAGCGTCGCTACGAGACGGCTGTATACGGAGGTTGTTCGGTCAATGGCACTGTACGGTGCACCGGTATGGGCGGAGGCTCTGACCGCCCAGAATAGAGTGCGACTCTGGCGCCCTCAGAGGGTTATGGCGGTTAGAGCCATACGCGGATACCGCACCGTGTCGACGGAGGCGGCGTGCGCGTTGGCCCAGGACTCTCTCGTGGGATTTGGAGGCGGAAGTGCTCGCCGAAGTAAATTGGCGAACGGCGAGAGAATGATGTGGGCTCTTATTAAATAACTATTACCATTATTTCCTAGCTCTTCAACATTTCTTACATGTTGAGCTAAAACTAATTTATTTCCTTTGAACAGAGTTTGAGGTTGAAAACTTATGTTGTGTTTTGTTCATTCAAAATCGATTTTTACAATTATATCCATTTTTCTATATACTGTTTCTAAAAAAATCCTTTAAAAAAACTATTTGTCGTTCTTCCTATGTACCTTTAATTACTTTATTTATTAGAAAATAATAAAACATTTGTATGTCATTATTTGACATAATCCCGAACAGTTGCGCATGCTAAGTGGCGCTACTGTCGTGCACTATCCCAATACTAACCACTTATGTGATATGAATAAATTTATTTCAGAAATATTCAAAATATTCAAGAAGTGCTATCCATGATGAAATCTCTCAAAATAAATCTTACAATAGAAACATATACAGCAATGTCAAGAGCATTAGCCTACAACAAGAAGATTGAGGCTATGTTCGATAATATGTCTAAAGCTATTAGGCTAGGTTTTCAGTTCACTGAGGTTTATATTATGGAAATTGTCAAAACATTGTCAGGAGTTGCTTGCTATCACCCAATACCTCAGGTATGTAAAGTTTCTTTCATGTTTATACAGCTGCTCCATGATAGGTTTTTTTTTAATAAAGAATACTAGTAATGTGGGTCACACGTTACTAGTATTCTTGTTAACCCCTCCAGCTAAGCTAAATGCTTGTGTCCGGAGTGGGTTCACGCCGGTAGTGCACTACGGTTCGAACCCCACGTTCGAACCCGCAACCACTTGATCGCCGAAGTCCAATGCCTTAGCCATTACGCTATCGCCGCTTAATTTTTTTTTTCATTTTCGCCGATTTAATTTTTGTGGGACTTAGGCCACTTGCGACTGAAAGGATTTTAAGACCAAAATGTCTCACAAATGCACAATTTACTCAACTGATGTCGAAATAAAAAAGTTACTATTGCATATATCTTACTAATATTATTATGTTTGTGAGGATGGATGGATGGATGTTTGTTTCTTATTCTTTTACGCAAAAAAGGCTGAACGAATCTGGATGAAAGGCACAGAGATGTTTATAGTCTGGAATAGCACATAGGCTTTTTATCCCGGAAAATGTACGACTCTCGTAATTTCACCAAAATTTCAGAAGTCGCGGGTGTCAATAAAGTCTAAAAACGAAAAAAATAATTGTAGTCCCCAAATCCTAACTTCTTGGCTAATATTATAAATGCAAAAGTGAGTTTGTTAAGGACACAATCGATCATCATACATATTTGACTGGCCTGTTGGTCTAGTGGTTTGACCCTGACTGCTGAGCCAGAGGTCGTGGGTTCGATTCAAACCCAAGACAAATAATAGTGTGATGAGCATAAGCATTTGTTGTGTCTGGGTGTAATTTATCTATAATATGTGTGTATTCAGAAATATATAAGTATGTTTATCAGCAGTCTGGTTACCATACTACAGGTTCTGTCTAGTTTTGGGATCAGACGGCCGTGTGTGAGATGTGTAAAGTTATTATGATAAGTTATTATTATTATCATAAAATTTTGCATACATTTATCAGGAGGAGGAAGTCTGGAACAGTAGTTATTACAAAAATAATCGAGACTATAACTAAAAATATAAGGTGTTTCATCATTAAGTCCATCGCCAATACGCTTACGCCATGGGTTCGAATAATAATTAACTTAAGAATAAAGGCCCGTTTCAGACCTTGGCCTTGAAAAGAGACGTTTCGGGCCTGCTTCTAGTATCACGACACTCACTCAATGGATATCCATTGGCCTGGGTGCGTTGGTACATCTGAAGAATCAGAGAATGTTGTTTAGCTCGTTTATTTTGCCCTGCCTTTAGCATACATAACTTTTTCGGAAAAGCAAGTTCCCTAAGGACTTTATGGTGTAAAAAACTATAAACATTTTAATACTTACGGGTTCTGTTATTATTTTTCAGGATTCCTAGTAATTAAATTATTTTGTCTTTCAGGTCCTCAAATATCTTCCAGCAGAAACCTTACGAACGCCTTCAATATCACCGTACATGCAGAGTGTTACAACTATGCTGGTGTTCCAAAACCATCCGTTAGCTGCCCATGCGATTTACAAGTGTTTACCTTTGCCTTCATTTGGGCCTAAAGATGATAGAGGGTTACATGGCCGGAGTCTTGTCAGGGATTGTGTGAAGGCTGCAATAGTAAGAAGTATTATTGTTTTAACATAATACAAAGCTAAAAAAAAATTGCCTCTTAGTTTACTTTGTACTTGGTCCGTTAAAATTCGTTTAATAAAGCTGAGTTGCCTCCATACTCGTTGAAGAGTAAGGTGCATGTTTAAGATAACAGTTAGAAATGCGAGAATGGTGCAATTATTTGACGGAAGAACATGTTTTGTTTTTTTAGCTGACCAGGTGACATAGTATTTACGTGATCGGGCTTCTTCACTTTCTTCAAGTCGCAGTTTTGAAACGCGACTGTGTTCTGCTGTATGATATAGCTTTGGTAGAAATAGACAATTTTGACCTCATTCAGCACAACTTTTCGGGAGTGCTGTGTTATCCGTATTGCTGCTTTTTAGGTGTAGATAAAAGCAGAAATTGCAGTCTTCTACAGTGTGTTGCTTTACTAGCAATGTATACTGACGATACACCACTTTCAGCCATCAAGCATAATAGGTCTCATAACTCAAGATCTGATGGCAACAGGACGAAATCCCATTGCTTTGCAAAATGCAGCTGAAGCAGCTTTGCAATTTGGGAAGTCCCCTCTTGCCCTGGAGATGTTAAGTAGGATGAAACAGCTGGGCTTACCGGTCAGGGCGCATTATTTCTGGCCAATACTGCTGCATAACGCTAAGACTTATGGAGAGAAAGGTACTGTCCTTATTATTTTTGTCAACTTTATACCTATTTACATCCCTAAGGTTGCCTCATTGGTGCCGTTTCGTACGTTTTGCGCGTAATCGTGATGCTTTGTTCAAAATAGTTTTCGTTTTTTTTCTACTTGGTAGGCGGCAAAAATCGAATGACCAAGAATATAGACATCGAAATTAACAATCGAATCGAACAATCGAAACAACCGCAGGTCAGGCTCGCTCCGCACTGTAGGTATAAAGCTACAAGTACAAGGCTCCGTCGACGGGTCGGACTAACTAAGTGGGCTGCCGCGCACCGGCCGCCGAGCACCTGTGCAAGCAACGTTAGGCAGATACTCACTCCGATAGATATTACTTAACTATAATGATATGGCATTTTGTAATTGGCTGCTTAAATAGTAACAAGGATCAGAAACTCATATTTTACACACTTCTAAAGGACATCGAAAGGAAAAAAAATACAACCCTAACGTCCCGGAACAGATAAGAGTTACGCGATAGAAAGAGAGGCAACTTCTAGCTGAACACATTTAGCATCAACGTTATTAGCGCAGTGCAACCTAAATTGCACTTTATTGTGTCGGAGAAAGAGCCGCTATCTATTTAATTGATTTTACTCAGTGGAACTTCTGTGTGTGTTTTGTAGTCTGTGCTTTTAGGGATCTACAGACGTAACGTGACGTCATATGCTGCTATTGGGTATCATGTTTGGTTTTAATTAAAGAATCTCATTTTTTAAGGTTTTATACATCTAACATCTAATCTCAGAAAAAATGTTAAAAACCGTAGGAAATTATTCTATTATTCGAACATTACAGGTATAATTAACACCCTTGTCACCATGGTACTAATGGATGTGAGTATCGACTACGAGACGATCATGGATTACACGCTGCCTTTCGTGAGCTTCACATCTCCACAAAATTTAATGAAGAAGTTTCTAGATGCTGGTTTGTCTGTGACAACGGTTTTGACACCTATGATGGGGACGCTACTAGTTACGGGACAAGTCCGATCAGCGTCAGAGCTATGTGAGTTATTTGTTCACTTTTCTATTCGCGTAATAATATGATGGACATATAATGATGATATTATCACTGCAGTGTGATGCAAATATCCATCAATTCAGGTAACATTCGAGAACAGTACTTCAGAATGAAATGTCTTTTTCTGTATCCTTGACAAATATTATGTATGCAAAATTTCATGATTATCAGTTGAGTATTTTAGGCGTGAAACAAACCCATTCGTACTCCCTACCTCAAAGGCTGGCAACGCACTTGTGACTTTTGAGTTGCAGGTGTCTATGGCGACGGTAATCAATTACCATCAGGTGACCTGTCTACTCGTTTGCTTCTTTAAAAAACTCAGTAGTAGGACTGCACGTCAAAAGTGAAAACACACACATATACGTGTGTGTGTGTGTGTATGTGTATACATATACATACACACACACACACCTCTGTATATATCTGTAAACTAAGGGTGACGGTCACGCGAGTTGAGTGCTTTTTCCCCATACCAAAAGTGCTTAACGTTCCTAAAGAAGTTTTCACTTAAAAAAAATTAAAACAAAAATAAATGATTCCCTGTCATTGAATGCATGCATGACATGACCCATAGATATTTTAAGTCTATATATCTTTTAAAATCGTCCAACGCTTAGAAAAGAGGTTATGATCGAATGGCTAGACAGTTTTTCTTGAATTATAGCTAAGAACGCTTGATCAAGTCGCCTTTCAAACAAAAAAGGGTCTGTTGGTGGTAAACAATTGTCTGTGCTTATGCAGTTGAGCAAACCTGTATTGACACTTATACATTGCCAACCCTATTCTGCCCTCCTGTCCAACTTTTGCGACCCTCAAAAGCAGATAACATTACTATTGTAATAAAACTGTCCAACCACACACATCTAAATGTTGAGTAAAGGCAGTACTAGTATTGCAGTTGGACAGCTGCACTTTGCCCAGAAATCTGAAATGTCCTACATCTAGAAGTGACAAAATAAAAAATCTATTGCCCTGTCAAAAAACGCATTATGCTCCACATTGATTTTTTTTGAAAAGATTTATAGCCAGCCAGTGTTACTCGGGAGTGATGTAAGGCTTCTAACGATACCCCATACCTCCAGAACTGTTCTGGCATTTATAAGTCATGTTGGAATTAAGAAACTTACATACATACAATCTGAACCCTGAACACATTACATTCCTTTTTTGGGCAGTCGTGTGATAAAGAACGTTCTTTATTTTTTTGGTATAGGGGGCAAACGAGCAGACGGGTCACCTGATGGTAAATGACTACCGCCGCCCATGGGCTGCAACTCAAGAGTCACAAGGAGAGGGAGGGGAAGGGCGGGAATAGGGGAGAGAGGGGAGAGGGAAGGGTTAGGGTCTCCGGTAACCCCACTCACGCGGCGAAAAGCATTGCTTCACTGCCGGTTTTCTGTGAGGCTGTGGTATCACTCCGGTCGAGCCGGCCCATATCATAATTTTTACAATATGACAAACCACACAGGTGAATTATTCCAAGGCAAAGTCGACGCAGAGAAGCTATTAAAACCTCTTATGAAGGGCTACCTAATCAGTGCGGATGTCAAGTCAACTGTACACACATTAGAAGATATTACCGTAAAAACTTCCGAAAAGAACAAGGACTGGGTTGGTCGGTTTCTATGCAAGTTCATGGAGCATAAGAAGATTAAAGAGGATATTACTGATGTTTTGAATCTTTTGAAGGTAATTTTTAAGAGTTTATAGATATACACAAGCATGGTGTAAAGAGGACATTAATGCTAAAAGGCAATTTATTTAGTACTTTGCATTTCAACCTACTAATCTAAGAACTAGATCAGTAGGTACTTAATTCTCTAGTCTGTTGTGTGGATATAGGCTATTCCTTGATTTGGAAGGTGATGTTATAACCGTAGAAGTTTGCAAAAAATAACAAGTTCACGCTTTAGTTTTCGTCATTGGTGACGCTAAAGTTTAATACGAATAATATAATTAGAAATAACATCTAAGTACCTGCAACAGTTCGTGTTTTCTTTTATTGAATTTATAAGATTGTTTATCTGATCCTGCGCCAATCGCTCCCAATGGAATTTTAGCAAGTCTTTCAGTTGATTGGTTGTCGACACTCCGTCCAAGTTCTTTAGAACACGTTTCTAGAGTATGTCCCATGCGTGCTCGATGGAATTGAGGTCTGGCGATGCGTGGCGTGCAGGCCACGGCAATACCTGGATGTTTTCCATTGCCAAGTACTCTGGTCCTCCGAGCTGTTTGCGAACGCGCATTGTTATGCATCAGCGTCAAATCTGAGGCAAGACTTTGTGCAAATGCGTGAACATAAGGCCCGAGGACATCTTCAACGTAAGTACGTATATTGCCATCTACAAAAACGAGCTCAGTTCGTCTGTTCTTCATAATACCCGTCCAAACCATCACTGTGGAGCTACTGTAAGGGTGCACTTCCTTGACGCATCTCAGCCATTCAGCATTTCCGGGACGACCATACACTCTTACCCTTCTCGTATCAGGCCTAAATCGCATCGCAAATAAAAATAATTTTATCCTATTACTCTTGGGTCCATGTCAAGTGTTCCATACACCATTCGTTTCGACGGGCGCGATTCCCATGGCGTATAGGTGGGCACGTAATTGGGCGTCGTGCTCGTAGGCCGTATTCATGCAGCCTATTTCTCACAGTTTCGTGGCTAACAACAACAAAGTTTCAGAATTGTAGCTTTAAATCTATCTCCCGGGCGGTTAACATCGGCTGACGTCTTGGAGTCAATTGTATGTATCGGTCCTGTTGAGCAGTTGTACTCTTTCCACGTTCTGGGTGCTGGACTCAGCAGGATCCCTGTATTAACATAAGGCTGCCATACACAACAAATCACGCTCCTATTGACACCAAAATGCCGAGATACCTGGGATTGATTTCTTCCCCCTTGTAGCATTCCTACAGCTCTCTGCATTTCATCAGCAGTCAAATGGCGTCGCTCCATGACATAAAAAATGACACGCTACAATATTTTCTTCAGAAACTGTAATCTCTCAAAATGATAAAAGTGAGATAAACACCATATTTATCAAGCAATGAAAACACACGAAATCGGGTTAAAATTATTAGCTTTTATTTTAATGAAAACAAAACACTATCGAAAAGTTTCTATCTTTAAAATCAGCCAGTTTATGTTTCCGAGAACAAAAAGATTGTATACCAATTTACTTTTCTAAGAAAAAAATAAAATATCAAATAAAATAACATGCAGTTTCTGTAAATGATGCATGTTGCCACTTTTTTTGATGTGTGTATATTGAGTATTGAGAGTAGCTTAAATACTTTCTTTTGTTATGGAACTCACTTTCCAGTTGACTGTTGCTTCTCGTAAATGGAAGTCAGGTGGGTGACCCAATTCACCTGTAGAAAAACAACACTACAATGGATCGAGGACTGTCCTCATTTGGGCGACGCTCTACGTCTTACTCTAAATAATTCTTCCCACCCCTGTTTGGAGGGTAGGGCAATTTTTAACTCAAAGAGGTAATTGTATTTATATATTTCTAGGGTCTAACAAAATCATCATTAAGAATATCGACTATCGCAGGCGACTATTGTATATATCGCTTGCCAGACAAATATGGTGAAAAAACTGTATCACAGTTTAGAGACTACGTTATGTGTATAACTGATGAACGTGTCATTGATGACGGTGATGTGTTTGATCAACAATTAGTGGTCCATCCGGTAAGTAGTTGACACAAAACACTTTTTTTTGGCTGATGTAATTATTAGTGTACAAAGTTCTTATTGGAACAGTTCACTAAGAATCTGCTATTGTCTAGACATGAACCCAATCAAACCCAAGAATTAAAATTAAGGGCTTAAGACGAACAGATTGTATGTAAAAAGACAGAAAGAAGAAATCAAAATATTCATTATAATAATAATAATAACCACACATCTCACACACGGCCGTCTGATTCCAAACTAGGCAGAGCCTGTACTATGGTAACCAAACTGCTGATAAACATACTTATATATTTCTAAATACATACATAATATAGATAAATAACACCCAGACACAGAACAAATGATCATGCTCATCATCATCACACAATAATTTGTCCTGGGTGGGAATCGATCCCACGACCTCTGGCTCAGCAGTCAGGGTCACTAACCACTAGACCAACAGGCCAGTCATTATATTTTAGAAAGAACATTACCCATATTTTTGTTAACCATACTAACTATCACTATGGTCCAAATAATTGTTTGGTTGCTACCTCTATCAGAACCAAGACAGTGGACAAACTGGTTGAGCCGAATACAAAAACCATGTTTTTTTTTTAAGTGAAGATAGTTTATACTAGAATCATCTTTTCAGAAACAAATGAATGAGGAATCCCTCCGTGCTCATCTCGTGGAACTGGAAGCCAAAGGCATGAATACAAGAGGGGTGTTGAGGAAATTATTGCAACAGTACTGTAGGGAGGGCAATCTTAAAGCTGCGAGGAATATTGCCACTAAGTGTCAGAATGAAGGGGTAAGTCACTGCTAGAGTACATTCTGGTTATATTTTAAGCAGGGATGTTATGGAACTCCGTAACCGTAACCGAAACTATCGGATATCCGAAATAAAAATCTATCCGAAACCGTAACCGGAACCGATATAAAAGTTTCGAATAGTTTCGGATAGAGGTGGAGTCTAAATAATTAATTTTACTATAATATATACTTACATCTAGATGCAAATACATAATGTGTGTACAAGTGACTTTACAACCAAACGATAACCTAGAAATAATGCCAAATCATTACCTATCTGTATTTTCCTGTTTTAATTTCTTAAAAATCTAATATCCATAACCGAAACTATCTGAATTTTTGTTAACTTAATATTTAGGTATATTAATTAAATTATTTGTATTACTTGAGTACGTAAACATAAAAGTACGGAAGTTTCTTATCATGAGATTTAGATATTGTCTGTGCTACAACTGTGCACCAACTTTACTCTAAACATCAGACGGATAAAGGCAAGAAATTCATTTTTCACATTAATATTAAAAGAACACTTGTTCTTGTTTTTTTATTAATATACTATTATTTAAGTATTTTATTTGGGGTTTAACAAAGTGTACACGTGACGATATATAAGCTGGGGAGAGTGGTAAGGAGTTGACTTAAAAGTCATCTGTAAAAAAAAGTAGAACTTGACCGCGAAGGTCATATTATTTAAAAAACGGATCCCAAATGAAACTAATTGCTGATCTTTGCTATAATAATAAACTTTACATCATTCTACCAGTTGTTACTAGAAGTATCAAATAGACTGAAAAGTTTTCTATAAACAATTACAGATGTTTCTCTCAGCTGGTATGAAAGCCGCCATCTTTGATCTTCATGTCAAACTCGGCGAGCTGGACTTAGCAGAGCTAATGATAGCCGATCTCAATAAAACATCCCCCAACTTCAATTTGGACGAGTTCAAAGTTATTGACTTTGCAACTTTAATGGTGTATAAGAAACAGATCGAGAAGGCCTTTAATTTAATTCGTGAGCAGTCTAAAAAACGGTAAGCTTATGCTTTCTTTTTATTTTGTTTTATAGTGTTAGGTCATAGCTTTATATTATGACTACCGACCCGGCACAGCTCAGCAGCACACACAAATTAATTTTTAACTGACTTCTAAAACGAGGTTCTCAATTCGACAGATTTTTTTTAAATCTTCACTAGCAACCCGCCCGGGGTTCGCACGGGTAGCAGACACATCTTCAACAATCATCAACATAATGCAATCAATTTACACAAAATCTTAACAAATTATACACCTAAACTTTCCTCATGAATCACTCTGTCTATTAATGAAAACCGCATGAAAAGATGCGACGGGGATATCACGAGGTTCTCAATTTGACAGTTTTTCTTTTATATCTTCATGATTTGTGAACTAATCCCAATCATTCAAATTTAAATTGAATTGGTTGTACTCAAGGTTGGTTCCATTTAAATTTAAAAAAAAATATTCCACCTCTAAGAGTAGAATTTTTCACATACATATTTATCCAGGAGGGGATCCTCCTGGACCCTAAAGTCTTTCTAACTAATTCCAAGGAAAAATATCATGATATTTTGCATTGATATATTATTATGATTGCTATTTCTTAATCGCAGCAACATAAAAGGTGGGAGAAGCATAGCAATGAATTGCTGGCGACTACTCGACGCTACTGCAGCGCAGGGGACAGAAAAAGACATTCGTGATATGTTTGACCTGCTCATCCAGTGTAACTACTGCAAGCCTAGCAATGTGTTACTTGGACCTCTTGTCAGAGTATATTTGAAAAGGTAAGTAGACTCTGATCATGCTACGTGTATCTTCAAATATAATGTCCGACAGAAACGTCGAGAAATAATGGAGATATCTTGTGAAAATGGATGGATGGATGATGGATAGATGGATGGTTGGATGGTTGGATGGATGGATGATGGTTGGATGGATGGATGGCTGGATGGATGGATGGATGGGTGGATGGGTGGATGGATGGATGGATGGATGGATTAATGGATGGATGGATGGATGGATGGATGGATGGATGGATGGATGGATGGATGGATGGATGGATGTTGTTTGCTACTCTTTACGCAAAATCGGCTGAACGGATCTGGATGAAATTTGGCACAAAAATAGATTATGATCTGGAATAGCACTTTTTATCTCGCAAAAATGTACGGTTCTCGTGGGATAGATTTCACTAAAATTTCCAGCGAACGAAGTCGCGGGCAACAGCGATTATTATGAATGCGAAAGTGAGTTTGTTCGTTGGTTACGCTTTCACGCCTTAACTGCTCAACCGATCGTCATGTAATTTTGCATGCATGTTATCAGGGGGTACAGAAAAGGACAGGACACCATTCATCCAAAAAAGTTCTGTTCCCGAGGTAGGACAAAATCTAGTTGTGGTCAACTTAAATCATTTTAGCAGAAACACTATTTTAACTAATCCTTACTAACCCTAATCTTCTTATTGCAGTGGGAATCTCGGAGCCGCTGTAGATCAGTTCGAGCAATTAGCCAACGAATACAGCAAGACACCATTGAAACATGAACTCTTATGTAAAATCCTACACAGCATGGGCGACGGATCCGAGGAAACCTTCATGAACCTTGAAAAGAGCGATGGAAAGTACAAGAGGCTGGTACAGAAAGTGTTAGAAATAGATAGGAGGGTGCATGGGCCAGGAGATGTACAGGTGGGGTTAAAAATTAATAAGTTGTATAGTGTTTTAGGATTCTTATATTCAAGAGTGTGCAAGTCAATAAAACGTTCTTGCTGTTTCGCTTCTACTCGCGTGCGTTGTCGTTTAGCGAGTGAGATGTATAATGTTAATTCTTTAACAAGTGATTAGGGAACAGGTTATTTAAAACTAGAATTTAAAGTTTTTTTTATAAAGTGATACTACTGCTTCACAATATATAAACTATGCTTATTACATACGAGTATATTGGGGCCATTCATTTGCGTAAAGTTGAAATATAGATAGATGGATAGAGATATTTCAAGACATATAACCAGTGTTGACATAAACCAGTAAATAAATTAGCACGTAAAGAAAATAAAGAATAAATAAGATGTTTTTGAGCGTATTGCAAACACTTTTTATCGTACCTGGTAGATAAGGGTATTTTTTTAACAGTTTGGATTATTATTATGTACTATGTTACAAAAATAACTTAGTTTAGACACCATTCTAGGAAATACTATAATAATGTTGTCTATACTATTGTTCAAATTTCAGTTAACCCTAATAGCAGCATTAGCCGATGTAAGCTACAAAAAAACTCTCCGCAAAATGTTCCTAGACCCCAGTTTGAAGTTCCACCCAGATGCGCTAAGGCGTCGCTGCGAGCGGTTCGCTGATGAGAAGAAAACTCAAGCGCTCGAAAACATCGCCGAGTGTGTGCGGGATCTTAGACATGTTGATGTCGATGAGATTTATGAATTGATATTGGATGTTCATAGTACGTAACTTAAATGAACTAAAAACCTTTTTAAATTCCTAAGAGGTTAGGCATGATCGAAATACCATATAACATAATAATATTTTAAGTACATATTAATGTACGTAAATATTATTAATTAACTCAATAGTATTTTATGATTCGGTTATAAATATATATTTTTTGATGCGAAGACATCCGCAGGGGTTCGCAATATCGTAATTGTAAAACTTTGTGTAGTTATAATATTGAAATAGAAATATATATTATTTTTTCACCATGTAAGTTAGTTAAAAATAAATACTGTTCAACTGTTGCTTTTTACATCAAAATAGGAGGACATTGTATTTTTTAACCGTTTTCAAAAACGAGGAGGTTCTCAATTCGACTCATTGTTTTTGTGTATGTTACACGATATCATCGCATTTTTGAGAACCGCTTATAATAATATTTTTTTTTAATTGAATTGGATCTACTCAATTTGATACAATGATTTAAATGGAATCACCCCTTTAAATCACCATGTTAAATTTGAAAAAAAAAACAAAAATCGGTAGTCATGGGCTGCCGACAGAAGTGAAAACGAAACGACGAACTTAAAACGTCACATTAGCAGGTCAGTGACAGTAATTAATGAGGAGCTGACAGAACTCAATGTTTAGATTAACGCCCTCTAGTGGATCTATACATGTATTACTAGCCGTCCCCGCAGTTTCACTTGCGTTTATGGTCACTGCTCCGCTCCTATTGGCCGTAGCGTGATGTTTTATATCCCTTCCTCGATAAATGGGCTATCCAACATTCAATTCGAACCAGTAGTTCCTGAGAATAGCTCGTTGAAGCAACCAAACAAACAAACTCTTCAGCTTTATAATATTAGTATAGATTAGCGTGACGGTCACGAGTTCAGTGCTTTTTCCCCATAGCAAAAGTGCACAAACGGGCCTAAAGAAGATTTCACTTCAAAAAATACCTTTGGTTTAAACAGTATTGTTGTTTTTTAATATATTGTATAAATAAATAATTGTCGCTGAAATAAAAATGGTAACACTGCAAAGCATAACAAAAAGTATTATTGTGAATTAACAAAATTCCTTTACTATGAACATGAGATTATCAGTCCACGTGATCAACTATAACTCGGTAGCAGTAATGAGTATCTCACGGTATCCATTACTATTTCGTCCACCATGTGTGGGTATTATTAAGTTGATTAATTTTATTTTCTTTCTACTAATCTATTCTTAACTGTTCCTTAGTACGTGATGACAACTTCGTCGCAGCAAAGGCTCTCTGGACCCGTATGCAAGAGGCCGACATCACTCCTTCCAAGAAGTTCGCTGAGAACCTATGCGGATGGTACAAGTCTAGCAATAGACAAATACCTCCCGAATTTTCTCTTCTACTCAACAAACAGGTGAAGAAAGTAACGAAGAGTTAAATGGTATATGAACATGTTATAATAGCTGTCTTTGTTATGATCAACCATGACTGAGTGACTATCAGAGGAATTAAAACCGATGCAATTTTATGAAAAAATTCCGTTCCGATGTAAAAAGTTCCGATAATTTATTTATTTATAACCATATTATATATATTATGAAATTGTTAATAAACTAAATAACAGCTTCATTATAGAAATAGGAATTGAGTTTTATCAGCTGTTTTTTTTTTTCGTTGAGAGTACAATTTTATTCCATTGAAAAGTCCATTTAAAGGCGCCTTTACACATGGTTATCATACTTTTTAATATATTGTAGTTGATATTCGTGGCAGATAAGGGCGTGTTGTAATTATTGCAAATACCTATGCCGTCCTATCTGACACGTGTATCAAAACATTAAATTCTTTATAATACATTCTATGTTTTATTATTTAAATTTTATTGGAAAAATAAACTTATTAAAGGGTATATTCTCTACGTTAGGGTCACGCATGGTAAACTGAAAACGCTCTAAAATAGTTTTTCATTGTGTTATAAGTTGTAAATGGTAGCCAAATTAAAAGTAATTATTACCTTTAAATAGATGATAGTATAAAATTGTAATGTCTGTGATATTAAATTATTGACGTAATAAATTAGTTGGTTTTTAATTTAATATTGGCCTTCGTTAGTATTTGATTTCCAGGCAAGAGGTTTTTTATCTTTATGAGCTACGTCACGGAGAGAAAACCGTCAACCGCTGCATTTATTTGATTTTACTGTTACTAAAATAAGAGTAAGTACTGTAATGTTATATTATATATAAGGCCTATTGCATTTGCAGACTCGTTTGGCTTGTAGTTAAGCGTTGAGTTTGGCTTATTGATAGGCGTCCATTAGACGCTTATGCAAACGTCAACCATTGCCAAAAGTCGTGATCCGTATTTGAGTGCATTCTAGTCGCTTTCTCAGCGCTTTAATCCGATTAAGACACTTACCAATATTAATAAAAAGCTATAGAGTTTACGCCATGGTGCACGGTATACAATACCGTATGTGAGTGCATTCTAGTCGCTTTCTCAGCGCTATAATCCGAAAACAGTTAATTTTACAGAAAAACTGCGCAAGAGATATTTTTTGTAGACAATTTTATGAGGAACAATTTTTATAATGACCTCTATTGACCTCCGAGCAATAGGTCGCGAAATATTTGCGAAAAACTGATTTTCGTGACCTTTTGACCTTTGTAACTTTTTTAGCCGGCACGATATCGATGTCGATTTTTCACATCTTCATAATAACACCGTAATAAAGGTGTATACAAAAATTCAGCTCACTAGGAATTTTTCCCCAGATTGGGGTTTAAAATACCTAAAATGACTGGACTAATAGTAAATGTGATCGAGACCCTTTGACAAAAAGTTTTATTTATGCAATGCGTATCTGTCAAAACTGAATAAAAAAAATGCCTTTTATGATTGATAAAAAATAAAAAATCAATTTTACGTATTTTTTGTTTTAACTCTTCAGGTTTAACACATTGTAAACTTCAAAACTATAATTGATAACAAAATTAAATCACTAATAAGACTTGCTATTGTTCAAGTCTTCGATTATCCTCTTATTCAACAAACCCAGTTCCTCCAAGGCCTGTCTCTTTAAAGGTTCATAGTCAGCTTTCAAAGTGATAGAAGCTATATCTTCCTCTAACACGGTCTTTCGGGTCTCCAGTTGTGCGAGTTGGTCTTCCAGAGCATTTAACTTGGCGTACATTTCGTTGCCGTCAAGACTGGTCTGAAAAGAAACAAGAGATTGTTGTGTTGATGAGAAATGTGTTTAGATCAGCCAACGCCAAACCCGATGCTAATTAAGTTCGAAGAAGCCTTGATACTACAAGCTGCCTGCCTCATGGTGCCCTATGTTTATTCCACTTAATTGCTTTTTCTACCCACTTTTGAGAGCAATATTCTCAGCTTCAGAAGTAATCGATATACTTCATGGATATTAAAATAAATGATATGATATGAATATGAAATTATGTTTGTAAACTCTTACTTGTGAACAATAAAAATACATTATTATTAAAAAAAAAATGTATTCAATTTTGTTGTTGAAAAAAAATGTTTATACCCTTTATTATTGTACGTTGATAGTTTTGCTTAAAAAGACACCCAGACAAAGAACAAACGAGAAGAATGATACTGGTCAGAAGGAAGTTGACTGTTGAGTCACGGTAGGTAGGTTCTCGTTGCTTAACTTTAAAATGGAGGTTCTAGAGAAACTTGTATGGAACACCTACTTGTGACGTCAGAGCTTGCTATTATCAAAATATTTTCAATATAACTAGGTAGGTAAGCTGAAAAGTTTACCTATTTCTTAATTATAAACATGTTTGTGCTACGGGACTTTTATTACGATAATCAACTCTATCAATCTTATTGAATATTTTACACAAACCTGTAGTTTTTTAAGATTGTTAGTGGCCTCTTGTACGGCACTTTCAGTTGGCGCTAATTTCTCTCTTAACTGGCGTAGTTCAGTCTCCAACACTTTTTTCTGCTCCTCTCCTGTTGCAAATGTTTGAATAAATTGGTTTAGTAACGGTAAAGATTGGTAACTGCATGATAAGCTGGATAAACGTTTATCTTTCAAATTGTTCCATGTTAAAAACCCCGTCCGTAAAACGAAGCATATGGGCATATTGCCCTTTGTTTTATTATTCCGTTATTATGAGTATCGTGTAAATGACGAAAAAACAAACATGGACGAAAAACAAAAGAACAGCGAAAAAAATACTAGTAAAAACAGTAAAGAACACATGCTGTGGGGCAAGTGTTCTTTACTGTGGTTTTACTAGTATTTTTACAGGTTATCGATCTATTTGTCGCTCGAGCTTGTACCTTAAGAACGTGGTACCTATCTATTTTAATGTCTCATAAGACGAGAGACTCACCTTGATTATCTATGTTACAACATACCTTTATAATTATAAGACAATCAATATAAATAAATAGAATTGAAGTGTCTGTTTGTACTGGGAAAATAATAGTTTTTTTTAACTCATAAATTTATTTTCCACGATTACCTATGCCTATAAAATCAGTTTTTAAATTTTTTGCCTGTCTGACTTTGTTCCGGCTAATCTCCGGAACGGGTGGACCGATTTCCACGAGACTCACAGATAGCTGGTGTTATAAGGAGTAACTTAGGTTACTTTTATTTTGAAAAAGAATTGGGGTGCCGCGCAAAATATATAAATACGTACACGCGAGTGAAGCCGCGCGGTAACTGCTAGTATGTGATAATAGGTAACGAACCGTTTTCTCGAAGCTTTTCCAAATCAGAAAGTGTGACGAGTTCTTCTTTCATGACCTTGGTTTTCTCTGGCAATGTTTGTAATTCTGTAGCTAAACGTTGTCTAGTACCTTCTGCCTGTAATTTAAAAATATATCTAATACAAGTATGGTCAATATTTGGGATAGTTGTGTATATATAATCGAAAAATAGTTGAGTCAGCCTAATTTTTCTTTCCAAACTTCTAAATAGATATATCTTGGACAGATTTTTATACCTACCTTAAGGAATGTACTACTATTTTAACCGACTACATTCTTACTGACGAATGAAACAAACCCCTCCCCCCCCAAGTTTGTTAGAACATTCTTATGAGTTCTCACCTTTTTCAAATTACTCTGGAATCTCTCATAATCCTTAGTCAACGTATCAATAGACTTCTTGCTATCGTCATACTGTGAGATGTAGCCTTCTTTTTGTTTAAGCGAATCTATTTCACTCAAATCCAAATCAATATTAGAACTGCTGTGCTCCAAAGAGAAAACAACATCTTTTTCTAATTGCTCTATTTTCTCTTTCTCTTTTGTGAGGTTTTCCTCGTATGTTGACATGAAAGCGTCCATTGTTTCTTCTCTTTTCTTTAGTTCGCGATATTTTTGGTGACGATCAGAGTTGCCTTCCTCGAGATCCTATAACAATATTTTATGTATCACGCATGTCATTCAAATTAAATAAAGAGTCTTGCGAATAAAAAAGAGAAGTTGGTTTTTTTGACTTAACGAATATGGATTTTGTTGTTGTTGTTGTGGCCTATAATGGTTTTCTGCCAATAGTACACATTTTCCTTATGCTGTCGTTAGAGTTGGTTTTTGCCTTTAGGTACTAGCGCGAAGCGATCCCCGGATGTTGCAAAATACCGTCAAGGCGTTTGCATGATCGTTATGACCAGGTTTACTTTATAGTCGAATACGAATCGAGTATCCTAATCCACTCGTTGATTAGGATGCTCTTAAGATTCATACTCTCACGTTCGCTATAGAAGTACCTATATTTTTAATTTTTGTACTTGTAGACCCGAGACTTGTGTGACGAGTTGAGACTTGTGTAAAATTGTAAATTAATTACAATTTTTAAACAATTAATGCATTTTGTTGTGCTATTGTTTACTTACTTGTTCAGCCTGTTCTATTAACTCCTGCACTTTCTTTATTTGCTCTTTCAAGCTTGCGGCATTACTGTCTAAAGCTGCAATGGCAGCATTGTCTTCACGAACCTTCAAATGGCGGAATACATATTTAGTGAAAACTTGATATGGAGATAATACATATGTAAGTCATGCTCTTGTAGTCACCTGAAGTAATAGTTTCTCCCTCTCTTCCTGCGGATCCAAGCGATTGTTCATTTCATTTTTTATGTTGTCGCGTTTTTCTTCAGTTGCTGCCAATCGACGATGTAACTCCAGCAGGTGAACTTTAATCTGTAACTCAAAATCTGTTTTATTGAATGTAACATGTAAAGTGGCTATGAATATGTCAAGCATCACTAACTCGTCAAATATTACCTAACATCTAGGAAGATTTTTAAATGTTATTTACTAGAAGTCCTACGAACTAGTATTCTTAGCGGGTTAACTTCTCCTACAAACGAAACTGCTTATGTTAGTAATGGCTTTACGTCGGAAGTCTTCAAAGTTTGTTTTGAATCCTCAACCTCTCTATTGACAGTCCAATGTTTTAGAAATAACGATACCTCCATCATGGCTTCTGTGCTTCTGTAAGGAGCTAGGCTGGCTCAACTAGTCAGCCTTATCTGAACGCATAATGGACCGTCTATGAGTCTAAATGCGGAAACAAAACCCTATACCAATACCTCCGTCATAACTAAAATTTGATTGAAATGGAATAATAATAATAAGAAGAAGTGTTAGTAATGACCATTCTCCAAAAAATCACCTGAGATCCTGATATTTCCTTGTTGAATTCTTCCTTTTCTCTACTCAGATGGTCTATTTGGTTTCTTGCTTGTTCCACATCCTCTCTTAACGCAGCGGCTGTGGCTTCCAGTTCATTGTATTGATCTTTTTGCTCTTGTGTCATTTCATTAAGAAGCTTAGTTATTGTTGAGTGCTCCTGGAATAATAAGGTATTATTAAGTTTTTAAATGAATCATCAGTCTTTTCCATCTTGCGTCATGCCGTTACATAAGCACGGGACGGTTGTGTCGTGTGTTATGTGGGTAGGCGGTTTTATTTGTCTATAGGTTATTAGGTCCCATAGACTAATATTTCCTAACCTTCAACACAAGGGAGTATTTTCCCTGTCCCAATAAAAACTAAAAACGCAGAGAAAGTTGGTCTCTTAATGGTATGCCACCTTTTGTAGCACTTCCAATTATGTTTTTACGGCCAAAAATGAGTACATTCAACTCATAGTTTTTGTAACCATGATTCCATAAGTGGGCTGTAAATGCACTACTACTACATGCTACACTAATTCTTTTTTCTATGAGAGAATGTCTAAACTCTACTTAAGCGCCTTCAATCTCTTCTGTTCTAGCCAAAACGTCTTTGGGGTTTTGTCTAATTTAAGTGCCGTAAACATTCCAACCTTATCCATCTGCTCCCTCAATTGCCTTAATTGGTTTTCCTTCCTCTGTTTCTCCATAAAAACTTGCTCCACCTCTTCTTGCATTTTCAAGTTACTAGCTTCAAGGTTTTTGGTCTGTTCTTCTACCGACTGCTTCGTAGCCTCACCATTGGCGATACGGATAGCAGTATTGTAGTCTGCTAGACGTCCTTGTAAATCTAGGAAATCAATGTTTACAGTATGTTACAGTATAATTTTTAAGTCGGAATACAAGAGTTTATATGAATTGCTATAAAAGTGAACAACGTGTACATATTGTAGAGGATAAGCGGTAATACATTTTTGTATCGGCATTGACGTAGAAACGGCATTTTCTAGATAATACGCTATTACTTAACTATGTCTCACCAAGCTTATGAATTTGTAATATTTTTCCACATAAAATTAATGTCTTTAAATTTTTTTTTTTCTGAGTAATTAATATTTAGGCTTTCGATATTTTTTAGATAGTCAAATTCTATCGCACCATCTGTATGGGTCCTCTTCTTGGCTTCATTTATTGCCAAAAAAACAATAATAAATTACTTCTGACACACCTACACGTAAAATGTTAAATCAAACAAAAGCTAAGACACTACATTTAAATTTTTAACTGCCCTGTCAAAGAGGATCAAGTCAGCTGATTATTTTCTTGCTATAATCAATAATTTAGCTAGTGTGGTCTATTTTATATAAATTTTACTAGTAGCTCCCTGCAGTTACACCTGCGTTTATGATCACTGCTCCGCTCGCAAGTCTCGTAGCGTGCGTAGCTTATAAACTTCCTCAATAATTACTCTATCCAATACAAAAATAATTATTCAAATCTGACTCTAGGTTCAAAAAGTAGCGCGTTTCGACGATCAAACAAAAAATCTCTTCAGCTTTATTATATATTAGTATAGATATATGATAGTATAGCAAAGATTATTTATAAAATATATAAGACGTTCTCTGGTGCGGCGATACTGCATTCGACTGCCACGTCAGGGGGGGTCGCGGGTTTGATTCCCGCTCAGTGCAAATATTTATTTGCGTGATTATGTCTGTTTGCATGGGCTAGGTGTTTCTGTGTATAATATGTACTTATGGATTTACATTAAAAATTAATTTAAGTATGTTTATCAGTGTTTTAGAACCCATAGTACAACCTCTGGTTGGTTTGGGTCCAGATAGCGATGTGTGATATGTCCCAGAATTATTATAGGTATTATTATTATTACTAGCAACCCGCCCCGGCTTCGCACGGGTACAAATTATACACCTAAACCTTCCTCATGAATCACTCTGTCTATTAGTGAAAGCCGCAAGAAAATCCGTTCAGTAGTTTTTCAGTTTATCGCGAACAGACAGACAGACGCGGCGGGCAATTTGTTTTATATCATATAGTGATATGTAGTGAAGATTTTTAAAATATGATTT
This sequence comes from Euplagia quadripunctaria, assembly GCA_963859945.1. Taxonomy (NCBI): domain Eukaryota; kingdom Metazoa; phylum Arthropoda; class Insecta; order Lepidoptera; family Erebidae; genus Euplagia; species Euplagia quadripunctaria. Next base: position 21,556,319 of record OY982561.1, read on the forward strand.
TTTTTCATCATTAGCTCAGCTACATGATATGATGATGATTCTAAACGCAAAAACCTCATAAAGTAATGAAAAGTTTACTTTTATCAATTATCAAATTTTAAATCTCTAATATCTTCTAAGATATTAATTTTTATTATATGCTGTAAAGTGCAATTTTGATCTACATGAAATACACAACGTACCTAATGTATTTAATCGGATAAGGAATAATACTGTATTGTTTAAAATAGTTTGATAAATAACCCATAATTTTTTTGTAATATGTAAAAGATAAAAATGGTTACTGTGGGTTATCCTTAGCAGATAATCATATACCATCGCGGACTTTTTTATTGATCTTTTTAAGATATACAATTCCGTACATTAATTTCATCTATCTCGTAAGATTTAGCCAGCGTTTGCAATGTAAGCGCACAAAAATATGTTTCTTACGACATGACATTACAAATCTTTCAATTTCCCGACTATTCTCTACAATAATATGCATGTATACTACATATAAACCTTCCTTTTGAATCACTCTATCCATTGGTGAAAACCGCATGAATATCCGTTTATCGCGAACAGGCAGACAGACAGACAGACAGACAGACAGACAGACAGACAGACAGACAGACGCGGCGGGGGACTTTGTTTTATAATATGTAGTGATATATACTTCATTGTAGTTGTAAACATCTACGTTATTAATAATAAGCGACACTTCAAAAAAACTGCTAGCCGTAGGAAACGAAAAAAAAGTGAAAACTATACGCACATACCAAAAGTGCCCAACGTGCCTAAAGAAGTTTTCACTCAACTGAGCGCGACGTTCACGCGAATTTAGTGCTTTTTCCCCATACCAAAAATGCCCAAAGTGCCTAATGGATTTTTTACTTCAAATATATATATGGAAATATAATAGGTATACGTTTACAAGACTTACCCGTTAGTTCTTGCGCGAGCTCTCTGACTCTCTTTTCATAATGTTTTTTCGCGGACTTTTCTCTCTCACCAGCTTCCGCCTGTTCAGTCAACCTAGCTATCTCTGCCTTCATCTCGCGCACTTTCACCTGCATAAGTTCTTCCCAATAACGTTTGTCTTGCAGCTGCCGAGTTCGGAACCCTCTCGCTGTGCCGGTACGTAGTCCGGATAAGCCTTGTTGGGTAATAGGCCTGTCAATCTGGTGTAATTACGAAACGTTTTTAATATTAATCCCTTATTTTGACCCCGGGGGCTTCTAATTTCAAAGTAGAAAAGAAACGTTCACACCCGGTTTCTGAAAGGCTGATCAAAATATTGTACAACTAACAGAGCTGTCAAGTTAACAGTGGTGTCAAATCAGTCTGTCGAGTTTCTGAAATGTTGATCAAAGAAAAAATTCTTGAACATTCAAATGGCATTTCACATAAGATTTTGTACTAAAATTTGACGGGTCTGTTAAATAATCCTATGATCAAATCAAAGTGCCTAATCATGCTTTTAAATTTATAAATATTAACATTATACATAACACATCGCAATTGGCATATTAATTAAACTGTAACCTGTTATAGGAAGGACACTGGCCACTCTGCTGTGGGGGTAACACATTTACAGCACAGGGGTCAGGGAATTCTTAACTATATATGTACACATTTATTATGTCAATAAAGTAGTATTATTATTATTTTAGCAACTCGACTGTAATTGTATTTGTATGTAAATTATAACTTTCTCTAAGAAATTTCGTTGTTATACACCTGGCATGTCCCTCTCTGAATCACCCAAAGGTTGACTGGTAGATAATGCCATGTGGCATTAAGTCCGCCTCGTGCATTTAAAACTGGAGGAAGTTTTTAAATAAGCAAATAAATTTTTGTTTCGATCAGCCTTTCAGAAACCGGGCACAAATCAAGTATGTAAGTTCTTGTCTAGCTTATTTGACATGTGCCGACACAAAAGAGGATAGGACAAACGGATAACTGTAACTTAATCAATTTTTTTTAAATTAACCGCGTGGTAAGAATTTACAACAATGTCAAGAATGGTGTGGTCGACAATGGACTTATTTACCTTATCTTCCTACGTATTGTAAGTTTTCGTTGGTATCATCATCGATTTACTATTTTTTATAAAAATATACCTCGTACTAAGGACCCCTCTGTCGTAATGAACTATACAAACATAATTGAATTGCCACTATTATGCATGCTGTGGAATTACACAAATAATTGTAAAATATGGGATTTACGCCGTTACACACAAATAACTACTATCCATGACGAGAATCATGGATAGAGTGAATTTGGTAGTAGTAGTAAAAATGCAATATTAAAAGATTGTCATGGCCAAGATATCTTAAAACTATCTGTCCATTACGTAATGTGTGGGAAAACATTGTGAGTTAGTCTATAACTAGGCATAACACCGCCTGGTTTGCAACCTGCCGAGAACTGCACCGGTTCTCGGCAGGTTGGCAAGCTTTATCATTCCTGGGACAATAATGTATTGTTGAAAACAAGTTCCTTCAGATAATAAATCTACTAACAAAATTTCTTCTGTTACTGTAACTGTTACTACTGTAACAAACAAAAAAAAAAAGTATGGTTGTACAATAAAACACATAAATTATGTGTCTGTAGTGTAAGAAAAAATGGTGTTTACCATAGAAAACCCAGTCATAGCAGTAGGCTGTCTACTGGCTGTCGGTGGAGCTGGTCCAAAGCCAGCCGTTGACAGCCGCGATGCTGTGTTGACTCGGTACGCGGAAGTAGGTCTCATTGTGCTGCTTCTAAAAAAACAATGCTCTTTTTAGTCTTTTTTCTATGGATCGACTCCGAATAAAAAATCAATCTGTTAGTATAAAACCAATGTACGTTTGTCATTTTTATCATTTTAAAAGAAAAATTTCTTCAACGATTACAACAGAGCTGATGATCTTCGAACGGCTGAACAGATTTTCTTGAATTATATCTAAGAACAATTTCGAGCAAGTCACCTTTCAAACAAAAAAAACGCACTTAAAGCGGTCCATTCGTTATGGAGCTACTATGCCACAGATAGACACACAGAACACATACATACAGACACACAGACACGTCAAACTTATAATACCTACCTTTTTGCATCGGGGGATAAAAACAATCACAAATACAATTATGGTGCTTTTGCGAATTTGAGCTTCACAAAGACAGTTTTATTTATTTAATTTTCTTCAGTTCTTCGGTTCAGTCATATGATACAATACGCATCTGCCTTAGAATACATAAGAGATTGCCAATCACCCATCTTAAATTGAATTTGGCAAAACACGTCAGTACTACAGCGCTTAGCTACGCAAAACTGTAAAAAATATTTTACTATTTTATTCAGTAGCCCAGCAGACCTAAAAATAATTTATCGACTGTGTACAATTTCAGGAAACATTCACAAGTTAACTTACCTTGAAGTCGCCGAACCTATATTAGAATGTTCTCTATGCCCCCGTCTGGATACAGGTCGTGACGCCTCAGCTCTCCTCACCCCTGCACTGCCGTCCGAGTAATCCATAAATTACCCCAAGTAATTATTTTTTACATTAAAAAATCGGGTCAAGTGTGGCGAACTGTCGACCGGCGCAATACATTTGTTTGTGTACTCGTTGCTATAGTAACGAGCAAAGAGTATACAAACACTACGTTGTAACGAGATGCATAATGTCAATATTATCGACTTTAGTTTGAGGGTGTTCCTACTAAAGACTGTTTCGTGACAATAATAAACTTAAATATAATACTGATGACAATGAAAGATAGGTACCTATGTTAAAAATTATAGTTATTGTGTTCATATCAATATCGTTTGTAACATGATTTGTATTACGTCATCTACATCCCAAATACGTCAATGTAGCCGATGGTTTTCATATCTATGCTAATCGGTACAGTGATGATTCTGTTTCAGTGAAACATGTACTGCATTTTTCTGTGCATATCTTTCATATTGTATTTTGTTAATATACCCGCATGTCATTTTGCAAAAATGTAAAAGATATTAAAAGGGAGACGAGACTAACTGGAGTACCGTTACCAGCATTTGCAACGTGATTGTTGATTGAAGTACTTTATTTATGTTTTCAATATTAATGACATATAATCCTACAGCTCTGTACTTCTGTTACCCAGAGTAGTTATAGGAAACTGTTTAGTGTCTTTACAAATCAAAGAGTCAATCAACTAACTGCCTTTTAAGAAATAGGTACACATTCCTGTTACTGCTAACAAGCTCGTGTCAAATGTCCTATCTAATAACTACTATTACTTGATCCTTATAAATTAGGAAACAAATTCGACTTAAATAGAAAACTGATTTGGTTCAGTTTGTTTCCGTGACCGTTTTACCTCATCCTACCAAATCATTAACATAAAAAAGCATCATAGTCAGACAGAAAACTGTTCATCCAACACTGTTGCATAATTTTCCTTCTAAACTCAACGTCATGAATTTAGTTCGAATCGGTATTTCTCTGACTTTGTTCGTTTGTATCACAAATGGTTTGGGGTTCTATAGACTTGGAAACATTTACAAGTATATTTTAAGAGAAACAAATAACACTCATGAAGTAATCGATGCGGCTACGACTGCATCCGCTTGGATTAACCAACCTTTAGATCATTTTGATGAAAAGGAAAACCGTACGTGGAAAATGAGGTATTTTAAAAGCCTTGATTATTGGAAGTCTGGCGGTCCCATTTATGTTTTTATCAATGGTGAGTGGCAAGGTACCGAAGGCTTATTTAACAGTGGAATATTATATGAATTGGCAAAAGAAACTAATGGTGCGTTGTATGCTACAGAGCACAGGTATTATGGAAATAGTCGACCTTTCAAAGAGTTGAGTACGAAGAATTTGGCGTATCTCAGTTCGAGACAAGCCCTTGCTGATGTAGCCAAACTGATTAAAGCAATGAGAAAGTTACCACAGTATAAAGCTTCAAAAGTTGTTGTGGTTGGTGGTTCATATGCAGGAAACTTAGCTGCATGGATGAGGTTACTATATCCTGAGCTAGTTGATGCTTCTATTGCTAGCAGTGCACCAATATTAGTTAAAAAAAACTTTTATGAATACTTAGAAAGTGTTAGTGATGGTTTCGAGCACTATGGTACTTCTGGATGTCACAAAGCAATCAGAAACATGTACATCAGATACGAACACTTATTTCAGACTAGTGCTGGTATTGATAAGTTAAAACAAGAAGAAGAAATATGCGATAGTACAGATATGTCAAAACCAGAAAATAAGCAGATATTTTTCTTCGACAAAACAATACAGTTTATGTATGAAGTACAATTTGGTAATCCAGATAGTATTCAAACTTTCTGTGAAGATATGACATTCGCACTTAAGGTAAGTCAGTCAGCGAAAGATGATGAGTATAGTTTGTGGAGTAAAAAGAGGAACTGTTTCAACTACGACTTCCATAATATGATTGAGAGTATGAAGCAAGTTGATTGGGTAACTGCGTGGACGTATCAAACTTGTACGGAATTTGGTTACTTTACAAGTTCTTCTTCTAAAAAACATCCTTTTACAAACAACATTCCTATTGAACTATTTTATCGTGTGTGCTCTAAAATGTATGGATCAGAATTTAATGAAGAAAGAGTTGACATAGGCATTAAAACTACCAATGAGATGTATGGTAGTTTGAAATCTAATATATCGCATGTAGTATTTGTTAATGGAGATCTAGACCCTTGGGCTAGATTAGGTATTTTAGAAGAAATTTCGTATGACGCACCTGCAAAAGTAATACCACGGGCATCGCATTGCAGTGATCTGTTCTCTGATAAATCGAAAGATCCTGATGAATTAAAAGAAGCCAAAACTTATATAAAATATTTGATAAAAGAATGGATTAGTAAATAAAAAAATAAAGTCTATTTAAAACAGTATTTTATTTTCCGAATACGTCAGCTATAAGAGACAATCTTAAAGTGTACCTAAGACTATCCACTTCACAGTGAACCTGTATAACTTACCGGAGTCAATGTTAACTAGCTGGCGTAGTGGTTGAGTGATTACTTCGCTTATTGAAGCTATGTCGAGTTTGATTTCCTTATGGTGCGAATATTTGTGAAGGTTCTACGAAGCATTTTCTGTTCTCTTTACCTATATATACTTTTTTTTATGGTATAGGGGGCAAACGAGCAGATGGGTGATGATATCATTCTGGTCGAGCCGACCCATACGTGTCGAAGCAAGGCTCTCCCACGATTTATATATACTATAGATCGCCTGGTGGTCAAATTTCGACCATAAATCATCATCATGTTTTATATGATTGACTGGTATAAGTTAAACTGCCATCGAATAGACTTGACGTTCCATGATAGGTCAACAATGAACTGGACCTTGTAGCTGTATTCGCATAATTTTTAAATTTATATATACATAACTAGCAGTTCATACATATATATATATTTTGCGCGGAATTCTAATTATTTTTCCAAATTAAAAGTAGCCTAAGTTACTCCTTATAACACCAGCTATCTGCCAGTGAAAGTCCCAGTGGAAATCGGTTCACCCGTTCCGGAAATGAACCCGAACAGACAGACAAAAAAAAATTAATAACCGATTTTTAGGCATAGCTTAGGTATCGTTCAAATAACTATATGAGCTTTAAAAAAAACTATTATTTTGATATTACAAACAGACACTTTAATTTTTAGGTTATAGCCGTGATAAATAGTTCCGTAGAGATCCCTAAGCATGTAGCTATATGAAAGCGATTCATAACTATCTTACTAGAATTATAACTATGATACGAAAACGATCTAGTAATAGTTATAATAATCTTACTGGACTAATACGTAAGTCGTACGTAGCACGTAAGTCCCTCGTTAAACTCTCTTAAGTTTTTCTTTCATTCTTATGAACGAAAAACTTAACAAAAGTGACAATAACAAAAACACAAAACAAAGTTAGCACAATCGGTCCAGCCGTTCACGCGTGATGCCAAGTCCAAGGGAAATAGGGATTCATTTATATATATTTATAGATAAGATTGTTTGCCCGTTTTCTTCTTACAATGCTCAACCATTTGGAAACTGGTGGTTATAGATCGACACAGGCAGAAATGATATTATATTAAATTTTCATTTGACAAAGCAACCCATTGTTGCGGTGACTCTGTGTGTATCATATCATAGTTGTTGTCCCAGTTAAATGTTTCGAACCACTTTCATAAAACCAGCTTACGGTATATAGCTATATTCCTAGGGATCCCAGATAGCAAGTGAGCTTGCCGAAAACTGATTTTTTGTTTGAAAATGAATTTTCACGTCAAATATGATAACACTTTTGTCATTCCTCTCCCGAAAGTTACTGATCCTACCCTCCTGAATCATATATGACCAATTTTCTTCCCTTCCTCTCCAAAGTTCTTGAGGCCTGTGCCTACCAGCAACTATCACATTTTGTATTCCGTAACAACCTCCTAAGTCCTTTTCATTCAGGGTTCAGGCCAGGACATAGTACAACTTCCGCCCTCCTAAAAGTGACTGGCGACATCCGGTCAGGAATAGAGGAGTACAAAATTACAGTACTAGCTTTGGTTGATTTCTCGAACGCCTTTAACACCGTCAATCACGAAATCCTTCTAGCCATCCTTTCCCATCTTATGATACCACCTGATGCACTGGAATGGTTCTCGTCATATCTTCGAGGGCGCCAGCAGTCTGTCCGTTCACCATCAAGTTGACGTGATCTTGGCTCTGGTGTCCCTCAAGGCGGCATCCTCTCTCCTTTATTTTTCTCTATTTTTATCAATTTCATCACTTCTAATCTTCAGTGTGCGTATCATCTTTATGCCGATGACTTGCAACTATACTATCAAGCCACTGTTGACAAAATATCCGAGGCTATTTTAATGATTAATCGCGACCTGGATGCTATTTGTGACTGGTCAAACAGATTTGGTTTAACAGTAAACCCAACCAAATGCCAGGCCATCATTGTAGGCAGTCAACGCCTGATAAGGAAGCTAGACCTAGAGAGACTGCCCTCTGTGACTTTCAACGGATCTATTATACCTTTTAGTCCATCTGTCAAGGATCAAGGCCTGTTTATTGATACCAACCTTAACTGGCAAACGCAGGTTACTAGTGTCAGCCAAAGATTTTCAGGAACACTGCGGGCGTCATACCGTCTTAAAAACTTTCTCCCATCCAAAACAAAATCTATGTTGGTTCAGACTTTATCCCTTTAATTTATTTTAATGGATTATTGTGATGTATGCTACTACGACCTGAATGCAGATCTTCTCAACAAATACGACCGTCTTCTCAATAACTGCATTCGATTCATTTTTAATCTTCGAAAGTATGATCACGTTTCCTCTTTTCGCTCTGAATTAAACTGGCTTCCGATTCGTCAGCGCCGTCATCTGCGCGCCCTCACTACTCTGTATTCAATTCTCAATTCACCCACTTCTCCTACATATCTTACTTCCATTCTCCAGTGTCTCTGCTCCAATCATAGCCGAAATCTCCGCTCTTCAAATAATCTTCTTTTATTATGTCCAAGTCACTCTTCAACCTGTGTCAGTTCTTCTTTCATAATTCAGTCTGTCCTTCTCTGGAACGCCTTGCCGCAGGAAATCAGGATGGCACCTAGTCGCCTATCATTTAAAGCAAAGGTTCGTACTCTCCTCTTCCGTAAATTGACAGAGTCATCAGAACAGTAGAAATATAAATTGTGTATTTATAATATATTTAAATATTCCTGTATGTATGTATCTAAGTATATGTTAACTTATTTGCCTTTTTTTCCCTTTTTCACTCTTTCTTATACATTTTAATGCACCTACTTCATTCATTTCTACATCACCCTAAGGTAGACTGGCAGAGAACGCCTTTGGCATTAAGTCCGCCTCTGTACACATTATGCATAAAGTTTTTAAATAAAAATAAATAAAATAAATAAGTTTATGATAATGAAGTTTACGAAGTTGTTGCAATTTTGTTAATTTTATTGTTGATGTTTTAAGTTTGTAGTAATGTTGCAGCAATCTTGTCTTTAGCGCTTTGTTTCAAAGATTAATTATCAAGCTTGTTTTTAAGTTGCTACGAACTTTCTTATTCAGTTGGCATTTATGACAAGTCGTGACTCACCATTTGGTTGACGCCACCTAGCAACAAATTTTAAGAGAAAGACTTATTACATCATAAATCATTTATTTGCATAAAACATGGGTAAAAAGGTGTTACAGTTTAAAATTTCCGTAATATTCTACCTCAGCAAGTGTGCAAATTTTCAAACATTTAGTCATACATTTAAATCAATTATATTTTTAAATCAATTATTACCGTATTTTTGTTATGTCAATGGAATTAAAAATTAATAATACAATAAAATAGAGAGGTCGAATAACAATTAGAAAAAATACCAAATAATATTAAAAATAATACAATGTCAAAGCTTAAATATAATGCATGCATGACAATAATTGACACTATAGTATAATATAATTTTACACAGAATTCTGGATCCATTCATTTACTGAATAAATCATTTTATCAAGAGTAGCTATTTTAGCTTCGCTTTGAATTTAGGTATAGGAAACTCTTGAATGGAATTGCCATAGCTGTTTATCTAAATCACTAAAACACGTGTATATGGTATACGTGTTTTAATGATTAAAAAAAACATAATCCAAATGCCTAATCTCAACAAGATTGTGTTGTATAATGTGTAATAACTAAAAAAAAAAAATTAAATTTCAATAGATGTCGTTGTACCCTACGAATGACTCGTGATATGGCCTTTGTTACCTAAAATAATACAGAAAGGGACGAAGAAGGAAAGCCTGGTCCTATTCAGTGCGGTTGCACTGAATAGGACCAGGCTTTCCTTCTTCGTCCGTCGTAATCAATGGACCACTGGTTAGTGGTCCATTGATTATTGATTGTGACCCACAATCAATTAGTGACCCTGCACACAGCACTACAAATAAGTGTCCGTGTTGCCGATCAAATAAAATAGGCTAAATCAATGATTTATTTTTCCTCTACGATAAGTAGGTATACAGGTGTCACGAAAACAACATTTAATGTAATATGTAGAAATAAACATCCTGCAAGGTGTGTTATGTCAATGTTGCCTATAGTTTACAAACCAAACAGCGTGCAAACTTGTTGCTCAGAAACTAGAAAGTTTGATTTAAAATTGCCTCAATTGCACTCAGGAATATAGACCTGCCATGGCAAGTTTGACACAAACCTTCACTTTTGACTCATCAAACTTATTCCAAATCAAGATTTAAGTTTAAATTTCTACCTAGCACATAACTATATCAAGGTTTTAAGCAATTTACTGCGATATACGCATAGATGTTTACTGATGAAAGAATCTTTTTGAAGCCATTAACCACACGGCACAGTTACTCAGTCCACTGAAGATCACAACAACTGTAACTACGTATTTTCTTTTTGAAGTAAGTTGGATTTCAGTACCTACCCTATAGAGGCAGCTGACACTTGTCCCATTTAAAGTTAACTTTTTGTAAGAGACAAAACCATCGCTGTCTATATCTCGCATCAAAAGTACATACCTAATGTCAGCGATTGGCACTGTGCACTTATCTCATAAAGCTAATATTTCCTAAGAGAAAAACTACTGACTGTTATGACTGAAACTAGGTAATAAATGTTGTGGATGTGGACGGAATATACAAAAATTTTCGTATAAAAATAAAAGACAATTATTGAGATTGAAATGAAAATTAATGCGACGTTTAAAAATGTGCACCTACACGAAGAAACGCATTTTTCTTCAGTACAGAAATATTTTTTTTAATGCTTTAAATAGGTAGCATTCCTAGAAAAAGTATATAATGTGGCATTATCAAAGAATTAACCATTACATGTAGAAATTTATATATAGCTATTTAGCCATGATCCTAGTTAAAGTTTTGTTCACATGCGTTTATTTCACAAACGCATTTGGTTTTTTCGGCCTCCAGAATGGTTATAGATTTTTATTAAGAGATCTAAATTTTACTACACCGAAAATTCAAGTCTCAGAACGTTCTATTGAGCAACTATTGGATAATTTTAATGAAAATGAAAAACATACATGGAAAATGAGATATTTTGAAAATCTTGAGTTTTGGAAGGAAGGAGGACCAGTGTATTTATTTATAGGTGGTGAAGCAGAAGCAGATCCACGTTTTCTTCAAACTGGCATTATATATGAACTAGCACAAGAAACCAATGGTGCTTTGTATATGTCAGAGCACAGATATTATGGAAAAAGTCAACCATTTCCTGAAATGAACACTAAAAACTTAGCATATCTGAGTTCACGACAAGCTCTTGCGGATATTGCTAGATTATTGAAGAACATTAAATCATTATCCCAATATAGCGCATCAAAAGTAGTTGTGGTGGGGGGCTCATATCCAGGAAATTTAGCAGCGTGGATGAGATTATTGTATTCTGATTTGGTTGATGCTGCTATCGCTAGCAGTGCTCCAGTGCTAGCAAAGGCAGATTTTTTTGAATACCTGGAAACAGTTGGTAATGATTATACCCAGTATGGGTTAACCGAGTGTTACAATAAAATTGCCACAAAATTCGACAGATATGATCAACTTTTTCAAACAAGTGCTGGTATTGACCAATTGAAGAATGAAGAAAATATTTGCGACAATATAGATATGAGTAAACCAGAAAACAAACAAACCTTTTTTCTTTCAAAAGCAAATGATTATATGAGCACAGCACAATATGGTGATCCTCAGATGATAAGAGATGATTGTAGTCAAATCAATAGCAAATATGACTCCAAAAATGGGCGTAAACTTTTATCAGAAGATTCTTATGCACTGTTTGCCTTCGACTTTTGGAATGAAGAACTTGGTTGTAATGATTACAGCTTCGATAACCTACTTAATTCATTTAAAAAATTTGCGTGGATTTACCAAACTTGTACAGAATTTGGTTATTTTCAGACCACAACTTCCGAGAAACAGCCTTTTACACGAAATATACCCGTGGAAATGTTTTATAGTATATGTTCAAACCTTTACGGTGCAGAGTTTGATAAATCAAAAGTTGAAGAAGGTGTTAGAAAATCTAATGACATGTATGGTGGTTTGAGCCCTGATGTAAGCAAAGTGGTATTTGTAAATGGAGACATGGATCCATGGCATAGATTAGGAGTTTTAAAAGATCTTTCAAAAGAAGCTCCTGCTAAACTAGTACATGGGACATCTCATTGCCGAGACCTTGCATCTGACAGACCTGAAGATCCCAAGGAAATGGTAGATACCAGAAAATATGTAAAACAATTGATAAAGAAATGGATAGCGGATAGGTGAATACATAAAGTCATCAAAATAAACAAATTAATAGCGCAATACACATATAACGTTCAGAAGTCTTTCCTATTAGTAGACACTAATAGAAAAGTTTTTTACATCATGGTACATTTATGCGTCATGAGTATTCACCAACCAAGGAACTTTTGTTCGTAGTTCAATTTGGCCAATTTAGTTTGACATCAACATTTATATTATGTAAAAAAATGTATTTTTATATATAGTATGTCTACTTCGTTTAGTTTGTTCCTCTATTTCTGAAAATCGTTATTTATTTCATTTATTTTTTAGATTATAATATATATTTTAACTGCCATTTGTCATATCCTATAATAAAATAAACATCATTTCGTCCGCAAATAGTTTACTTCGATAACATAACTACTGGTACTATTATCTATTCTGTGGCATAACACTCTGGCAAAATCGTCGATGTAAACTCTAAAGAACAGTGACCCTACCACGCTTTCTTGTAGGACGTAACATTTTGTTGGTTAGAACAAAACCTGTTTTTAGTAGTACATACCTAATCTAGAAATTGAAGTAGACCAAAGACGTGATCCGAGAATCGTCGACGATCCCAAACTCACCAGCGGTATTGAACCCTTAAGCCTAAAAAGAGACGATTTATTTAAACAAAACTCCTGCATTAGGAATATTTCTGTGTCGCGAGGGGCTTCATACTTCACAAACATTCAAACAACGGACAAAAAGAACACCCAGGCTCGGGACAACTATTTGTCGATCACACAAATTTTGTCCTGTGTGGGATTCGAACCCACAACACTATACTATACATAATGGGTTTTGCTAGGAGGAACTGTGTCCAACGTGTGATGCCCACGGCCGCTTTCTACCACCGCACCGCTCATCGGGAGGGCATTCATCTCACACTTTGGAATCTAAATGATCACGCACGGTACGGTTCCAGAGAAATGGCCTCCCAAGAACGCTCCGGCTGTGGAATGATCTCCTTGCCAAAGTTTTCTCGAGGGACTACAGTATGGGGTTCTTCGAGAAAGGAGTATTTAGATTTTTGAAGGGTTGGCAACCCGCCTGTGAGTCCTCCGGAATTGCAAGCGTCCATAGGCTGCGCTAACCGCTTACTATCAGGCGGGTGGTATGCTTGTTTGTCATCGATTTAGTATAAAAAAAAACTTCCTGTCACAAAGATATGATTTTATCGATCCGATAACATTTTTAATAAAAGAATGGATTAGTAAATAAAATGAACATTTTATTTTTACTAGAAGGTAGGCCACAAGAGACCATTTTGAAGCCTGTTAGCCTCTCCCCCTCACTGTGAACATGTATATTTTGTAGGTAGGCACAATTTGTTGATGTCAATTTCGTTTGCGTGATTGGCGCGGTTGCCTCTCTAATTGAAACTGTGCCGAGTATTGTGGATTTGATTCCCTCATGAGGCGACTGTTTTGTGATTGCAACGAACGAGAAATTTGCTATACTAAGAGATGTCTTCTTAAAAAAAATTGTGTTCGTCCTTTGGTCAAAATCCGATCATAAATTTTTTTAAATTTTTTTACAAAAATAAATATTTGCTTCTAATTTTTTTTCCATTTTTATACTTATATTCGTGAATTGCATATCTGAGACCATACACTCTTATAACATTAAAGCCCCGTCTGAAAGTAGGACAAAATATATCAATTATTTTTATTTTCAACACTGTTAGCCCCTCAATAATAATAACAATAACTTGACACATCTCACACGGCCGTCTGATCCCAAACTAGGCAGAGCCTGTACTATGGTCATACTTATATATTACTAAATATATACATATCACCATCACTATCACTACATATTATAAAACAAACTCCCCCGCCGCGTCTGTCTGTTCGCGATAAACTGAAAAACTACAGAACAGATTCTCATGTGGTTTTCACTAATAGACAGAGTGATTCATGAAGAAAGTTTAAGTGTATAATATGTCAGAACTTTGTGTAAATTGATTGAAATATGTTGATGATTGTTGAAGATGTCTCTGCTACCCGTGGGAAGCCGGGGCGGGTTGCTGGTATATCATAAAACAAAGTCCCCCCGCGTCTGTCTGTCTGTCTGTCTGTTCGTGATAAACTCAATACCTATCGAACGGATTTTCGTACGGTGTTCACCAATATACAGAGTGATTCATGAGGAAGGTTCAGGTGTCTAATTCATTAAGGTTTTGTGTAAAATGGCTGAAACATGACGCTGATTGTTGAGAAGTCGGAAAAAATCAATATATGCTTTGCTACCCGTGCGAAGCCCGGGTTGCTAGTTATAGATAAATTACACCTAGACACAGAACAAGTAATTGTGCACATCACCCAATTATTTGTCCTAGGTGGGAATCGAACCACCGACCTTAGGCTCAGCAGTTAGGATCACTAACCACTAGACTAACGGGCCAGTCATTAGATATTAAATAAAAAATAAAGAAAATCGGTTGACAAACAGGAAAAAATGGTTCTTAGCTGTTTCGTCTTTGCCTATCTATAAACATACTAGCTGTTGCCCGCGACTTCGTTCGCGCGAAAATTCAAATTCATCCCACAAGAACCGAGTTTATGCTCAATTTTCTTAATTTTTCGTTCCGTAAGAACCTTCTACAAAGTATTAGAAAACATTAAAAAAGAAGATGAATGAAATCGGTTAAGTCGTTCTCAAGTTATGGCGTGAAAAAGGGAAGTAGGGATTCATTTTCACATATACAGATTTCTAGATGTTTACTGAAGAAAGAATAATACGTGGTGCCATTAACCAGACAAGGCACAGTTACGCGGCTGTGGTTAGAACCTCTAGCCCACTAAACATCACAGCAACTATGACTTTGTACTTTGTTCTTGAAGGAATGCAGGGACATCATGTGGGAGAGCCATGCTTCGGCACGTATGGGCCGGCTCGACTCCCTAACAGAAAACCGCCAGTGAAGCTATGCTTGCATTGCATTTCGCCGCGTGAGTGAGGTTACCGGAGGACCTAACCCTTCCCTCTCCCTTATTCCCGTCCTTCCCCTCTCCCCACTCTACCCCCCTCCCCCTCTTTTCCTATTTCCACCTTAAAGGGCGGCAACGCACTTGTGTCTCTCGTGTTACAGGTGCCCATGGTAGCGGCAGTAGTCATTTGCCATCAGGTGACCCGTCTGCTCGTTTGCCCCATATAACATAAAAAAAAACCTACTGTCAGCGTTTAGCATTGTGCACTTGTCTCAAAGTTAATATTTCTTATGATATAAAACTACTATGAATGAAACTAAAAGTAATTAATAACTGTGGATTTAGAACGAAATGAAGATTTATTTCTACGTATAGCAATTTGCTCCTATACGTAGAAAAGCATTTTTCGAAGAAAATTAAGCCGATATTATATTTTTCTAGCATACTCAACTATTTATCCCCTATACAAAACGATCATACACCTTACATGTGTACCGTATATACATGTAAGGTGTACGATCGCGGCCACTGCTCTCTGTACCTCGCATCAAATGGTGCTATACTAACTCGCATGTTGCCTACCCTTTTCTCTTCTTACGGAGCTCTGCCAATCCTATTCACCGTGACAATACATTATACACGTATTGCTGCTCATGTCGCTTGTCAAACCAAATAGTGGTTTGTCATGCCATTAGCGGTGTAAAAATAGTTCAATTTTTTAAACCATTTTCCTGGTAGTTCAGATTTTGCCGTAGTTATGGCATTTCTGAGATATCCTTAAAATCGGAGATAAGTCTTGAGGTTTGGAAAAAATCTTGTAATTGTGCCTTTGTGTAGTATTATGCCCCATGTAAAATAAAACTATAGTAAAACATTATCATTCTTTTCATATTTCTATACCTAATAATAGTAATGGGCATAGAAATATGGAAAGAATGTTTTTAATGATTTAAATAACTAGCATTCTTAAAGAAAAGTATAAAATGTAGCATAATAAAAAAACCATTACGTCTAGAAGTTTAAATCTAGATATAAGCCATGATCCTGGTTAAAGTTTTGTTCACAAGCGTTTTGTTGGCATTGGTTATAGATTTTTAGAATTTTATAACACCGAAAATAATTTCAATAAAAATGAAAAATGAACATGGAAAAAGAGATACTTTGAAAGTCTTGTATTGTGGAAGGAAAGAGGACCTGTATATTTATATATAGGTAATGAAAATGAAGTATATTCAACTTTTCTTCAAGATGGCATTATATATGAACTAGCCCAAGAAACCAATGGTGCTCTGTATATGTCAGAGCACAGATATTATGGACAAAGTCAACCATTTTCTGAAATGAATACTAAAAACTTAGCATATCTCTTGCAGACATTACTAGATTATTGAAGAACATTAAATTATTACCCCAATATAGCGCATCAAAAGTAGTTGTGGTGGGGGATCATATCTAGGAAATTTAGCGGCGTGGATGAGATTATTGTATACTGGTTTGGTAAATGCTGAAATCGCTAGCAGTGGTCCAGGGCTTGCAATGGCAGATTTTTTGAATACCTGCAAACAGTTGTCAACGATTATAATCAGTATGGGATATCCGAGTGTTACAATACAATTTTTGCAAAGTTCTACAAATATGATCAACTTTTTCAAACGAGTGCTGGTATTGATCAATTAAAAAATGAAGAAAATATTCGCGACAATATAGATATGATTTGGCCAGTTGGTGTACTTGTCCTAGTGGCCTCTCCAACCACAGGAGTACACGGGTATGCAACCCCGGCCTCTTCGAACTACTGCAGTCTCAGTCCCGTTCCTCTCTCTCTACCCATTTCTCCTATTCCAATATACCTTCTTCCTTTTTCCCGCCTTTAAAACGATAATATTCCCAAGAAGGTTGGCGGCCGCCCATAAAAAGAATCAGCCAAAACCTTGTGCAGTATGAGAAGTAAAACAAGTGAGTGCGACAGAGCTAGGGCGTACCCCGTAGGCAACGCGCGGCAGCAGCACCCAGCTTCACGAACAAGTGGAAGATGGATAGACTGTGTGAAAGAAGATCTAGGCTAGTAGAATGGAGAAATAAAACATATTGCATCGACCCCAAATAAAATTGGGACAAGGGTAGGCAGATGGTGATGATGATGATAGATATGAGTAAACCAGAAAATAAATAAACATTTTTTTACCAAAACAGATAGATTTGCGGTTGCAGCCCAATATGGTGATTCTGAAACGATACGAAGTCGTAGTGAAATCGATACCATATATGATTACAATAATGGGCATGATCGTTTAACTGAAGATTCTTTTGCATGATTTGCCTTCGACGTTTGGAATGGGGAACGTTCTTGTAATGATTACAGCTTCGATAGCCTGATTAATTTAAAAAAAAAATTAATGTGGATTTACCAAACTTGTACATAATTTGGTTATTTTTAAATTACAACTTCCGAGAAACACCCTTTGACAAATGGAAATGTTTTATATTATATGTTCAAACCTTTACGGTGCAGAGTTTAATAAATCTAAAGTTGAAGAAGGTGTTATCATTGTCGTGACCTTGATTCTGACAGTCCTAAAGATCCCGAAGAGACGATAGAAAGCAGAAAATATATATAAAACAATTGAACCCTAATTATTTTCTAGTAGCCTAAGTTACTCCTTATAACACCGGCTATCTGCCAATGAAAGTCCCGTGGAAATCGGTGGACCCGTTCCGGAGCTTAGCCAGAACAAACAGACAGACAGACAGACAGAATAAATTTAAAAAACTGATTTTAGGCATAGGTATCGTGCAAATAACTGTATGACCTATTATTTTGACATTACAAACAAACACTTTAATTTTGTTTATTTGTATTTATGTCTTTTTAGCTGTCGTCTATTAAGTACCTAGTTCACTCTACTTCTAAAAACATTGTATTAGTTTTTTTATGTCAATTCTGAGGATATGAATTTTAACTCCCGTTTTTTGTGGAATTGGAATAAATTTAGCATCATTTCGTCCGCGTATCGTATAATTTTATGGCTTAGCACTTTGGCAAAATCGGCATTATACATTTTTAAAACAACGGTGACACTAACACACGTCTTCTCTGTGGATCGTAATCGTAGAATGTTGATGGTCCGAACACTGATTTATCACCTTTTTTAACAGTACATAATTTAGAAATTGGAGTAGACTACTTCTTGTTACTAAGATATGATTTTATCAGGTGCCTCTAACACCATCATTATTCAGTTTACTTAATTTGGTTTAATTTCCGACTTAGTCGATGTCGATGATAAAATAAAATAGCCAAAATAAGGAAAAGAAGTAAAGTGTCTGAAGTGAAGTGAAGAAAAATAGTGAAATATATTAAAGTCAATCCGAGTTACGAGGATGAAATGGGGTGAACTTTTCAGGGAAACAGAGGCGTTATCGCAGCCTTACCGACCGATGTAGGTTCGTACCTGACATGGCTGCTCAGGCAGGCAGGGAAGTACCTGTGTCGGATAGGATATAACGTCTGCGTGCCCCCATTGTGGGGGCTGCGCTGAAGATACTGCACTCCCATGATAGTATCTATGATAAGGAGTGAGGAAGCGTAGGATTCCGACGCCTCATTATGGATGGAGGATGTGGCGGTACGCCATACGCTGTACGCCAGTACGACAGGACAAAAGGTGGCGTAACATGTTCCATTCGCGCTTTTCTAATCTGAAGAAGGACACGACTCCCACTACTTCTTTTTGACTCCAATATTTGTTACATGCAACTTTCAGTCAACACTCTATCTCCATTTTATTTTGATTTTAAACTTATTTGTTTACCAAGATAGATATACTGGTCCACATACTCTAGCGGCTTCTTTTCGATCCTGATACTCTTCTCGATGCTGATGATGACCTTATTATTATAAAATATATTAAGTGAACAGAAATACTATTCACATAAAAAATCATAAAAAACAAGTTTTTTTTAGCTTAGAACTTCTGCTTAACAAGAAAAAAACCTGAATACTTGTAACGGGTAGTAATGCACCATGTGGTTTAGTTGGAGAACCAACTAAACCACCTGATGCATTACTACCCGTTAGAAGTCTAGAAGACTGTCGGCATAGAAATGCCGGCAGTCTTCTAGACTTCTACATAATACTGGGTGTAATTATCTATAATACATACATATTCTATATAAATTACACCCAGAAATAGAAGGTATCATCGTGCTCTACGCACAATTATTTGTTATAAATTAGTAACGACTAGCCCAACAGGCTTGTTGAATAAAAATAGTGCAACGTTTAATTATTTGGCCCATACCAGATATATTATTATCATTATAGCAGGTAATGTTTGCATTTGCTTGTTTATTGTGTATAAAACATTTGTGGAGTTTATTTTTAACCGTTTAGTTTGTGTTTGTTGTCATAATCTGTCCTCGGAGACCAACTGGTGGGCCCTCAAGTCTACGAAGACTAACTAGTAGATCATCCTATTCTTCGAAAACCGGTAGGTCTTGTGGCAATTCGTTCTTTTCAAGTTTTAAATAAAAAGTTTATTAAAGTTTTGTCATTTAATTAGGCAGACAAGCACACGGCTCTGATGGAAGCGGTTATGCTATAAACATTACCTACTTGTGTGTGCCAACCTCAGATCATAGAATAGGGAAGAATGGTATAAATGGTGTGGTGAAGAACAGCAGATTTACACAATGTTTAGTCTTGATACGCGGCAGTCGATTAATTAAACACTTAATCAAACTAATAGTATGTTAGCTCCGCTGGATGTCAGCATAGCTTTCAGTCTTCTATAGCCATAGAAGCAATGCAGGTTGAAAGAAGTGAACTGTTGCCCTCTTTTAACATGCATTCTGGAAACAGTGTCGCTTCCGGCTAACATTCTACCAAGTTGGGAGTGGACCACATTTTGGGTCGGTCTGTTTACGACTATTACTTCTGATATGCGAAGGGAAGAGTAGAAAACGGCAATAGGACGGACGGATTCTCTGGATATCGGAGCCGTGGGCCTGGTTTGACACATTCCTCAATTCGGCCCAAATGATATGTCAGAGGAGGAGAAGAGCTGCCAGTAAAGTGAAAATTTCTTTAGGCACGTTGGACACTTTTTGTATTTGAAAAAAACACTGAACGTCGCGTCTCGTTGAAGTGAAAACTTTTTGAAGTGAAAAATGCTTTAAGCACGTTGGGCACTTTTGGTATGTACGCATAGTTTTCACTTCTGACGTGCAGACTGACAGTTTTTTTACTGAATCAAGCTACAGATAGGTAAATGAGAGAAAAGGAAAAAAGAGAAAAAATGAAATTGAAACCCAAAAGAATTATATATAATTGTATATTTTAATCATAAACGGTCTTCCTTATGATAGGTTACTTGATAGCCAACACCCTTTTTTACACAATACAAGTGGATGTTGTTGTAACAATACTTAATTAAATTCGTAATAACTGCAATAATATCAAAACACTGTAGTACCGAACATATAATATTACTGATGACTAAAATTGCTTCTGAGTGAGTATCTTAATTAGTTCAAAGAAGAAATGTTCAGTATACATTTCTTTTTTAATATTTTAAATATTTGTTTTTATACCTTCGCAAGTTTTATTTATATTACATATGAAACTGGTCTTAATAGCGACTGTATTGAATAGAATTGTAGGTATTAACGATCCGTAAAATTGTAACCACGGGAAACCAAAAAGGTCTGTCTTTATAAATACTTCGCTGGTTTGCGAGAATAGCGACGGAACTAAAAAATATTGATTTTAGAGAATGGCAATGTTTTGTGATTGCCGCTAGAGTATTTTGTTCTAAGTATGTAATGAACTTATCGCTTTCTAATGAAGGTTAGCACGAAATCGGCGTTGCATTTCTGTTCACCATAAAATATCAAAGGTTTATGATCGTTTGGCATACTTAGTTCAAATTCGACTGAATTTTCAATTACGTCGATATTCTCGCAAACCAGTCACTTGTGCTACCGCTATTAAGTCCCCATTTACACGCAACGAATTTTAAATATTACCTGGATTTCCGTTTAAATATGCTGTCCATTTTAATTTCATAATCATTTTGACGATAAATGTAAATACCTACGTCAAAATAAAAATGTTTCAAGTAGTTCGTAATCTTATGTTATGAACTACAAGGTATTAAAATAATTATCTACAATAATGAATAATGTGGTAACCTGCCTAGCACCTCCGAATAGTGAAGATACATATCAGTTTTATAAGTATATAAAATAACTTCATACAAAAATAATCTATGGTGACTACACTAATATAGTTATGTCAATGATTCTATTTTGCAGTACGCAAAATTACCGGATATGAAATAAATCTAAAATATTCTACGTATAAAATGTTCACCTCTATTTAAAAAAAAACTTACAGTAATTGTGACAGAAGGTTTCATGATTATACAATTTTTTGTACAAATTAGATATAATATTGAGTATTTGAGAGATATACCAAGTATGACATGCATATAATACTATTATAATATATGCATTAAAAGAAATATTTACAAAAGATATATCGCTAACATTTAGTCATACTTATAACTACAACTAAAATTTAAAAATATTGTGATTATTTTTCACGTCTATGTATATGTAATGTACCTACATAATAACAAATACTATCATTGTATTATAAAAGGCAGTAATAGGTACAATGACTTCATGTTTCTTTGATGCATCGTATGTATTTTTTTTCCAAATAAATATAATTGCCTCCTAAAATTCTAATAGTGGAAGCATGTGGGAAATAGCAATCATAATTTTGAAAACAATAAGATTTTAAAACGTCTATGATATAATTTACGATTGCTTTAACTGGAATTAAAGCGAGTTTAGACCAATTTGAACGAGCCGTGGTCATAGGCTGGCTGTGACCAAGACCAGTGCAATCTGGTCGAAACGACAGAGAGGTCAAAGGCACGTACATACCCAAACCTCAGCATAAATTCCCGTTACCATAATCCTAAATGTATATTCAACGCGAAAGTTAAAATTTAGAATACAATAGTCGTATTATGATAATCAAAAATTAATCGATTGAAATTTTCCCAACCCTGTTTTGACTAGGATTGACACTTAAAGATAAAAATACAATATTTAACAACAAGAGAATTGTGATTTTGTTGAACACGCTGATCTCTGAATACGTTGGCAGTGATAGTTAACTTATTGGTTCAATTAATTTATTTTTTTTACAATTTGTAGTTAAATATTTTAGAGCTAAAATGTTGGTGAACTTGAGTTAGCTATTATTTAAGAAGTTGAATTACTTTAAATATACTATGATTACACAAGTAACACAATTGATGATATACTATGAAATTTCGATAATTCGTAATGCAAGCAGCAACAACTGCTTGGTGATAATTTCATCGATGTAAATGAAATTCTATATTACAAATCTGTAAATATTTACAACTTGGTATAAAAATTACGATTTTCAAGATACCGTTACATCGAGTTCAAATTATTTTTATTTGCATGTAGAATTTTTTGCTGCTTACAAAAACATAATCAAATTAAATTATTTATATTAAGTACGACATGGTTCAATTAATTTGTTGATCGATGTGACGGTATCTGTTTTATATCTAAGCAGCCAGGTGACAAGTTATTCGCACTCTAGTCCCATTCTCCAATGAACATATGACGCGCGTGAGGTGCTGGTGGAGGGGGGAAGCCACGTCCTGGCATGGGCAGGCGACCGTACAGCGCGTACGGATCATACTGGTCTCCGTCTGCAAGCAATATCATGTTCTACGTTTTAGGCCACGGTGTGGTTCACTCCTTCAAAATATCATTTTAAAAATAAAATTTAGTCTGCTGGCCGGGTATATGTTTCATTGAAATCTATTCTGAGGTTTTAATTTTAGGGTTTTTTTTAGCAGGGTTAGTGGAGATATTACACACATAAAGGATTAAGCATCAGGTTACCTTACACATGTTTCAAAATTAATTTAGTTCCATGAATGTACTCCTTAGTATACATTACCTACCCTTTGATAGGTTAATTTTTTTTTACTTTTGTCCTAGTAAGGAATTTTATTATTTGAAAATTTATCCTAGTTTTAATACGAAATCTACCTACTTAGTGTATATCTAAAGATGATAGCAAAGCTTGCAAAATGGAAATGTTGTATTTCGAAAAAAAGACAACAACCGACAAAAATGTCAAGAACTAAAAACAGAAAACGGAATTTAGAGAGATTTATGACGTGCAATTTGATAATGGAGCATGAACTCAAGAAACATGAAGAGTGTAGAATCGAAGCTAAGGTACTAGGCGAGTAGTGCTACCAAGCGAAGCTGTCTAATATAACGGAAAGTTTAAATACCAAGATTGGAGCGAAGAGTCCGCAGTGGCGGTGGAATTAAAGTGCGGGGTTAGTCTGTATAATACACTAGCGTGGCTGCTGAATCACGAGTGGTCGCAGCCGTTTCTCCTTGTTCGGATAGAATTGAAACATGAGCTTCTCTTTTCTGGGGAGACGTTCGTACGCACCGATTCCGCTCTCGTATGAGCGTGCGTGCCATAACGCCTGCGGTGGCATCGGGGCATGTGCAAACGGTGGCATATGTGGCGGGAACGGACCAGGGTGGGCGTGGACAACGCTGTAACGCTTGCTGGGCACAGGCGCCTCCTTCAGAGTAAGTCGTTCGGCCATCGCTGGTAGAACTTTAGCCCCATTAGTCTTCACAAAGTTTGGAACGCGTGCTCGTAGACCGCAGTAGTAGGGATCATCTGAAAACAAATAACACATTAGATGTTGAAAATCTATTACAAGCTGAACAAACACGCAGAACATGGTTTTAGTTCACCTATTCCTATGTTCGAAACAGCGAACATGTTCGCTAATAAAACGGAACGCTTGTACGTTCAGTTCCATGTTCCGCATCCTACGCCTGACTCGTTCCAAATACCGTCGATTCAAATATCAAGGATACGCCGAAATGCCAGCCGACGCGACGGTTGCAACACACTGAGGCATTGTCTGCTTATAACCTATGCTCTGAACTCTTCTTAAGAATGGTAAACAAATATTGTCGATATCACAATTAAACCAATTCAAAAATAAATGTCAGATTCAACTAATTGCTCCAGTAAAGGTACGTCGAATATGAAAATATCTTGAGTAACATATTATCAATTCAAGGAACTACACAATTCTCAAAATGGAACTGAAACGGACATTTATATACGAGTATCTTTACAGAGTGAAGTCAAACGTAAACTGTGCTCATATTTTAAAAGAGACGTTCACATCTTTGTAAGGACGATATAACTCTTTAATATTTTAATAGTATCTACTCCTTTTAAGATAGTGTATGGTATTTGAGTAAGTGTCCCCTTGTAATCTGTGATGTATGGCCTTATTCTTGCTACACTACCTTGGTACCTGCTAGCCTCGTATATAGCCAAAAACTGACTTAAAGTAACGAACATAATTGTTTGCAGTAAGTATTTGAAAATTGAGTTATGTATTAATACAAGTAGTATGTAAAGATCTTGATTCACCAAAAGTTTGGAAAGCTATTTTTTGATCATTGCTATTTTATGTTTTATATGGCAATCTCAACTTTTTATTATAAATTAAATATTATAGAAATCGCATCTTCAAAAATATATTTTAATTTTAGGAAAGACAAAGTAAATAGTTTTAGTTAGCGGAGTATTTCAGTTTACCAAGAGTTTACTGTACCTAGAACCTTAAGTATGTATCCCATATTTTATAAATATTGCTGTAAATCACGAGCTGCGTGGACATGGTTTTATAAATGATGATCTGGCTAGAGATGTTGATATAAAGGTTCACACTTGCAACGTCGTTGTATAAATTGCACCTCGGATTCATAAATCCATTGCATTGTCAACTGAATCGTGTACCGAATGGACACTTGTGTACGGTACGAAAGGACTGTGATTGCTCGACTAATATTGTAGTGGTAAATAATTCTATTGTGATTCGACAGTTGGAATCCAGTAATGAATCGACAATGTTCCTTAGTTAATATTCAGTAAATTTTAAACTGCGAAGCGAGTATTCTTAGTACGCTCATTTAATGGAAATATTGATATCATTATAAATTATGACCTTCGTGCAATGCAGACAAACTGAAAAAAGATTTTGATGGAGTTCATTAATTTTATGTCGTGCTATAGTTGATTATATAGAAGCTTTAATTGAAAAAGAAGTCAGCCAACACAAAACAATTATGGAATAAATCATTGTCGGCACCAAATCACTAAGTACTATCAGTTGAAACCTATTCGTCCATTACTAAGAAATTATGTCCAGAGTAATGACCAAATACGGTGAGCAATCCGCCGGCCACTCTCGTTGTAGGCGCCGCGAAGAACTTCGACTGTTAAATACTGTTATTACCCATTCAGCAAGACAGAACATCGTGATACTACCAGAAGAATTTATATTGTCCAGGTAATTAATGCTGGATTTTTTGTACTTACCTTTTTGATCCCCTTTGTTGCTCGAGAATGGAAAAGTTAATTGAAGTAAAGTTAAATTATGAGAGGGAGGGCGGAATGTAATTAGGGGCTTGTATTCTGGAGGGACAGATTTAGTCACTGTATAGATTACTGCTGAAGTAAATGTGGAAAGAATGTGTCGTCGTAAGCAAGTATTTTTTTTCGGACTTTTGTTATTTTGTGAATATGCGCTCGATAATAAGGTTTTATTCGTTTAGTTTTATTGAATTATTTATTTAATTTTCATATGATTACTTACCATATTTTTTATTGTCTTTGCCTTTATCTGATTTTCCCCTCGGGAACTGTGATGGCATACGTCCCTCACCTTCGATGTCATCATAATCAGGCTGTGAATGAAACATTAAAATACTTAAAGGATCTGTTATATTAAAACTAAAACTGTAAGTGCTGTTTTTTTATGAAGAATAATTGTAGCCATCTTGTAAAATATTATATTTGCAAGATAATCAACTATAAGTACTTGAAGCCGTTACTGTAACAGAGAAGTTATCCATACTTTTGTGATGCGAGAGTATTTCCACTCATAATGGAAATTTGAATATATTAGTATTGTTATTAGATTTAGCGTATCCTTAATGTTGTAAGGATATGCTAAATCTAATAATTTATAATTCTTTAGGTACAAAAATTTTAAAATCGTAGGCTCTAAAAGCTGCAAGAAGAACACCCAGTTTGCAATTACCATGTAATATGTCTACGAAACAACACACTGGTGCCTAAGAACATGTAAAAGCATGCCATTCGTGAATAAAACACGAGGTAAAAATCAGATGCAATAGTATGAATGTGTGGGCGCCATACAATCTTTTACCTTGTAACGAACCGAAGATGGCATCAAAAAACAAAGAAACGTGATATATAAAAGTCATACCATCAGGATCTTATCAAATAAAGGTTATGGAAACCACTCCGACAAAATAAAATATCTGTTCAAGTAATATATTTTCTTAATAAACACCTAGCTGAGACAAAAGTGAAGCTTAACAGACACACAAAGGACATTGTTCATTTGTATGGTGTCAGAAGCTAGACTAGGTAAACTAATAAAAGACTAAAAGCCGACTCGAGTGGACTCGATATCATTTATCTTTGGAAGCGATGAGATGTGAGATACGCAAGCGTTATCTACCCCGCTGCGTGGACCATTGTCCTCTGCGTACGGTTGCGATAGTGCATGTCTACAATTATCTGACAAGAAGTCAGAACTGACAGGCGTTAATCGGATTGAACTTTCACCCGTGTTTAATGTTTATAAGTTATTCTTCACAATCGATAGTATTCGAAACATACATTTGTAGATGAAGAACGAATTAACGACGTCAGCAGATGTTCGAAGATTTTTTCTTACTGGCCTCGTTTTGCTATGATCAATAGACAAAGTTTTATGAAAGCTATTTTAGGGGTATTATAAAATACTTATTTAATCACCTTTACTTGGTTGAACAATTAAACTGTGATTAAAGAGTGCAGAAACGATCATTTCGGAAATAAAATAAAAATATACCCAGTATTATTTTAGAGCGTAGGCTTTTTAAATCCAAATACGGAAGGTTGAAGAACGAAGTGTTCATTATGGTCTAAATTCGGCAAATGTAAATGGCAATAAATGAAAGAAGAGATTAAAAGATTAACGCTGATTGGGTTTGAAAAAGGTCTGGCGATTTTGGCATAATAATTGGACATACTCTTAAGCTGACATAAGACGCATGCAATCCTGATTTTGACTTGAATCAAGAAGTCTCATATTTCACTGATGGCGTACGTATGTGAGAGCTTACTATTATTACGTATGTGAGAAGACGGAGTCAAGTGTCCGGTTTTCGTTAACTTATGTTGGTTCATTCATTCATACGTTTATTTATTATTTCGCTGGCCTATGATTTTATTTGCCAAACATATTTTAATTTTAAAGACAATAATGTATTGTTTGTCGATTATATATATATATATATATGTCTACTGCAATTTCCTATTTTTTTTTAATCACAAACTTCAAGCAATGATTACTTGGCCAACTACGGGAATAAAAAAAGAAATCTTACAAAAGGGCGTCAATTTGCTAACAAAAAAAACAGGTCAGCAAAGATAGTACAGTGTACAAGAGGCGGAATGTTTAATGAAGGACGAGATACAATAAGAATTACTTGAAAATTATTGTAATAAAAGAGCTATACCAACTTAAAAAAGTACTCGGATGCACTGCTTTTACAATGAAAAAATATTCGCAATGCAATTTTCACTTCGAAGATTACTTTGTCGATTTGAAACCGCATTTTATTTATTATATAAAAAGGGCCTAGAGGATCCAAGATTTTATTATTCAATAATAAATCTATGGGCCTAGTAAATTAGGTGTTATTAAATTAATTCTTCACGAGTGGCAATTTTTTTTGATTGAATGAGTGAATTGAATTACACCTTGACTGGCTACCGGCAATCTAAATGACTTGCAAATTTATTTCGATAATTTTTTTCCTTCAACTTTTAGCGAGAGAGAGATTTAAATAAAATACGCAGTACAGTTTGATCAATATAAGACAAAGTATGGAATATGAGTTAGGACTACCGTGAAACAGTTCTCAATTTAAAGTTACTGTCTACAAACACAAGTGATGTAATATTACCCTGACAAAATTCCCTTTTTTGTTTAGAAAACTATCGGTTAAGGCAATTTGCCTAGCAATAAGCTCATAATCACAAACCTTTGGAATATCAGCAGGCAGATAACCATTTTCTCTGGGTGGCAGTTTCGGAGGTTTTTCACCTCTTTTTTGTCCCATTTGCATCATAAGCTGTTCCCGTGTGGCAGCCACTACTCCATGTCCGTTGTTATGCCCGTAGCCTCCTGAACTACCACTGGATCCAGATCCATTGTTGTTCGAACTGGCGATACTGTAAGGGTCCTCATCAGGGATGGGAATACGAGGTCGGTTCTTGATGTCCATCGGTCGTTGTACTGGGGACAAGACTATGAAAGGGTTTTTAAGTGGTTAGGTTTTTAAATCAAACTGGAATCCATTATTCACTCAAAATACTTTTTTATAATAAGACTTAAATTATTAAGTTAAATGCCATCAGTTCTTACAGCGCCATTTGTAAATTTACTTGGGTAATATTATTATAAAAAGTAAATTTCAAGTAAAATATGTAAATTTAAGTTTTGAATTGCGCTTTGATTAATGACACTTGAACCGATGCTAAATTCCATTGAAGTGTTAGCAATATAGTCTAACAACAAGTTTCTTAAAGATTATCCAATATTCTGTACATAATATATAACAATTGAAAACATTTAGCGACGGTTACGCAAGCTGAAACACAAATCGTGATGTTCAGAACCGATGGCAATCACTCCTATTCACGATTCCGTACAACCTACGATTATTAATGCGACGCTAAAGGTCTAGTGTCTTCATTGCACCTCAGTTCACTTATTACCTGTATCTACGTCCCTAATCACAAAAATAAACGAAACGTCTATGAAGATCCAAGTTTACCATTAAACTGCAAGGTCGAATGTGTAATTATCGAAAAATACACATAAATTCATAGGAATATTGCACCTTTTATAAAATTTATAACATAAACGACGGGCTTAAAATACGTTTAGTTATAACATGTTTTATTGCTGTTTAAGATTTTTCAAATAGAGCTGCTAAATCAAATGGAATTGATTTGACAATGATTAAGTAAACACATTAAATAATTTTTGTTTAAAACTATTATTAGATTGCCTTTCATTAATATGATTACAGTATTAAACTTCTATTCAAATAAAATAAACACGAATGACTTTAAAAGCTTTTGAGGCCAATTTAAGGCAAGTAGTTACTATTCCTTTATATTCTTTTGCTTTTTAACACATATACGAAGATGTCATTTAAGCGATAAGCCTTTGTTTCGCACATAATCCAAGTTTAAAAGATACATGTGTCTGGAAATACCGTAGACGCCATGCCGCAACGGGATTAGAATCCAGATTAGTTTAGCCACTGATCTGAATACTAAACGCCGAAGCGCGTATACCAACAGTTTTTTTTTGAGAAATTTACATCCATATATTTGCAAAAAAGGTTTATTTGTGGCATGTAATGACTCAGGTGTATAAACCAAAATGTAGCAAAGTACTTGCAGAAATGTCACGTTGAACACAGTCACTGATAAATTTAATTTATTATCATTGTACTCAACTTCACCTTATAACATAACGGCATAAAACAAACATAGTTTCTTACTAGTGGTTGTGCTTGTTCAAACATTTCATTATGATATTCGGTTTCCAAATTTTGTGAAAGACAAATAGATCACTTTCAAGCGGCATACTACCATTTGTCGTCGAATCAATTTTGCATAAAACCAGTCACGATTTGTGTCTACTCAAGACTTTAATGATTCAATTGGTTATGAATTCAAAGTGAATTTAATGGGTTATGGGCAATCATTGCTTATTGTGATCTAGTTTCGAGATATGACGACCTTCATTATGAAATTGGAATGTGTAATATGAACAACCATGTCCTATCGTGCACGATTGATATTCAGGTAGGTCAAAGTTAATTTGACTCGATTTATGTAGGTAGAAGAACAATGAATTGTGAAAGGATATTCGTTTAATTATGAAATAGTTAATTCAGAATCATAGACATAACTGTTTATGTTCATGAAACTAAGTTTTACACATTCGATTCTACTTAGATCGGCAAAAGTAGCCGGTCCCCACGTTTAAGTGTCACGACTTCCACACAGAAAACATTAGCTACGTTACTCAATAGATTTATTTGAGTTCCTTAACAGATAAACAGTGGCTAGACCGCGAAACCACTGCAGAAAATCTATGAACGCATCTTATCCGTGTTGGAAAATCACGGGAATCTCGCGGTGCGGTTTCTTTCCCATAGATCCACGATGATTTGCGCAAAAACCAATATTAGATGTTGAATTGTTGTTAACTTGCCAATATAGATGGGATTAGTTAGAAATTTGCAGTATGGTTTGAGTGAAATGAGGTGCAATACATCATAAGATGGATATAAGATTGCATTGTTGCACAACAATAAGCAGCTACTGAGAACTGAAACATAGTCGATGCGGTTGCGTGCTATGGGAACTAAATCAGATTTGAAAATTATGTATAATACTTCGCTTCACACTTGCTTTTAAGGCTTAGTTTCAAGGACGTGCAAATCGCAATTTATATTTCCTGCTCATAAATCTCTTTTCTACCATGTCAGAATTCAGATTTTCTTGTTGTAACCAGTACAGCGAGAAAATTAGAACATTGTGGTTTTCGTTCCAGAATAAAAATAATATTTTATACTTAAGTGTTGAGAGCTATTGATAATTTCTTTTTTACCTATGGACTGTTTTATATAAAGTTGATTTTCGCATCAAACTTTTTGCACAAATATTTTTTTCTCTTCTTAAAATTTTAAACACAAGGTCAAGACAAATTTGGTTAAACGTTCGTGGCGGCGCGTGAGAATATTATTGTGCATTATAAATTAAATTTTGTATATTCGTCGGTTAATGATAAGTGTAGAGGTCGTCCCATTGTTCCATAATACCTCAGCTGCAATACCGGAGGTCTAAGACAAGGTAAGTGTAACATTGTCCGATCTCTTGGTGTCTCTAGTCATCTACGTATGGATATTCCCATTTAAAGGTAATTGTTTTAAAAGTTGATGATAGGTTTGTTATTTTTAATACGAGCCTTTGTAGTTGTTGATATAGACAGACTGGGAGCAAACGTCACAAAGATGAAACGAATGTTTGTATCGGTATTTATAAGTTTATCGATAAAAAATTGAATGTCAGTGACATTTACTTTGTAGATTAAGCACCCACGCGACATGGATTTGATAAATATTGTCCACAATGGGCTATTGTAATGGGGTGTTTTTATGTTACGAGATAAAGAGTTCGAGTTGACTCTTCACTGGGCCCATGCGTCTCTGTCTTTGATATCGGTGTTAGGCAATTTATTCGCTATGACACGTATTGTGTGCTCTGTCCCTTTAATATTGCTTTTGCAATTTTTCTGTTGATTTTGCTCGTTTTCTTCACTATTGTTGCGGGCACCGTGAAATCGCTTGCTCCTTCTTCTGAAAACTTTAACGATGTGGGACGTTGCCTGTTATGGTTTAGGGCCGATATGATAGGTTGCGTATTTATAACATGAACTTACAACGATTAAAGAAGAGCAATGACCACGGAATGAAGTCAACGGCTAAAATCATGTCATGTAGGTTTAAATTGTTTATTTGATTTTGATATTAGTGGGCGATATATTTCTCGGTAAGGTAATATTTAATTTGTTTATGGAGCTATTAGACAAGTTGTATGGATCGTATAATTATCTAAATATGCGGCAAATTAACCGCGCATGTTTGTTAGACACTTAATTGGTTTTGTGACCAATTTATAACTTGTATAGAAGTGCTCTGTGGTCACGTGAACGTGGCATAGACTAAATCATTTCCTGATTAGTTTTTGCTATAAAAACCTTTGATCGTATTTTATATTTCTCAGTTTCGTTGATGGATGTATCACAAAACCTTTGATCGTATTTTATATTTCTCAGTTTCGTTGATGGATGTATCGCAAAACCTTTGATCGTATTTTATATTTCTCAGTTTCGTTGATGGATGTATCACAAAACCTTTGATCGTATTTTATATTTCTCAGTTTCGTTGATGGATGTATCACAAAACCTTTGATCGTATTTTATATTTCTCAGTTTCGTTGATGGATGTATCACAAAACCTTTGATCGTATTTTATATTTCTCAGTTTCGTTGATGGATGTATCACAAAACCTTTGATCGTATTTTATATTTCTCAGTTTCGTTGATGGATGTATCACAAAACCTTTGATCGTATTTTATATTTCTCAGTTTCGTTGATGGATGTATCACAAAACCTTTGATCGTATTTTATATTTCTCAGTTTCGTTGATGGATGTATAACATACGTTTTTTAATTTATTACCTTGTGTGAATGTGTATTTGCATTGATCTACGTGTTTCTATATATAATACTAGCTGACCTGCGCAACTTCGTCCGCGTTTGTAAATTTTCTCCGTTTTGGCAACATTTTTCATTGATGCTCCGCTCCTATTGGTCGTAGCGTCCCATAATATAGCCTATAACCTTCCTCAATAAATGGGCTATTCAACACTAAAATATTTTTTCAATTCGAACCAGTAGTTCTTGAGATTAGCGTGTTCAAACAACAAACTCTTCAGTTTTATAATATTAGTATAGATGTATATATATATTTACAAATGTGTCTATGTATGTTTATCCGTGTCGTGCACGTAGCATAAAGCAGAACTGCTTACATACATACATAACAAACGCTAGAGGGTCGGAGTTCCCGACAACAGCCAGTTCCAGTTACTGATGTGTGATCCTAACCTGCTTGAGCTATTGCGTACACTTCCTAAAAGGAAATAGATATCGCTTATACGGATGGTAAAAGCAATATTTCTTTCCTTCCATAAATTTTCCTTCTTACATACCTTTCCTTTTCCGTATACTATCAATTTTCCAGGTCTGCAAAAGGCTTGGCTCCTGTTAGGTGACTCGGACAAAATTACAGTTGTCAAAATGTGGGTGTTAATTACGCCTCTGAAACTCCCTTCAGGCATACAGCCGTGAGAGTTTGTATATACATTCATAACGTATTATAAAGTACTGATATTTAACAGAATATTATCCTGTTTGTCTGTCTTTAATGAGAGTTTTAAGGGGCCTGGAGACCCTCACACTCTCGTGACGGGACAGTGATATTTCAACAGGAATATCCAAAACAACAGCTCTGTTTAAAGAGACAGAGATAAATCTAGTCTTGCGGCTGTAGTGGTTTATAATATGTGTCTATAATACTGGTACTAAAGATCTACATTAGCTCAAAATGTTCTCATATGTATGTATTATCCGCCCACCTTGACCATGCTTTACTTAATGAAGCCTATATTAAAAAAAAGGTACAAAAACGATGAGTATATCGTTAATTCTTTGGGTTCGTGGCTTGCCTCAATAATCTGGCTCGAGTGATGATATCGCTATGTTTTTAGTACGGAAATGTTTTTATTATGACGTAATTTAAAAAAAAGATGTTTCATATAAATATTTCGAAGGTGTTGTTTCTAGGAATGTTGTACTGCACAAAGTGTTGGACGTTTTTCCACGTCTTTTGTTACAGACAATTTTGTTGCGAATGCACTGTTTTTGTATAGACATGTACATCGTAATTAATGATTAATAGTTTTTTGTTATTTACTTAACTATATACGTAAGTAGTAATTTTAATTTACTTGCATTCTTAGATTGAGATATAATTATTCGTTAGTATGGCAGAAAATAACGGTGTTTTGAAACTACAGCAAAAACTATTCGGTAATTACTTCTAATTAAAATTGAAAATAAAACGTACAAGAAATTATGATTAGACAACGGTCATTATGTGGACCCTTGTAGCGCAGCGTTTGAAGATTTGACTGCCTCGTTAACCCTAGCGGGTTCGAGGAATGAATAATTGTTAAATTGGTCTTAGTGTTTCTTATCATAATATATAAGGACTTATTTGTATCAAGATTTATTACTGCGAGTTCTAGAACTCACAGTTTAAAGTAGGCTTAGTTGGATCTAGAAAACGTACCTAAACCCCGGTGATGGGGAAAACCCATAGGGCTTATTGTCGATATTAACCTCAGAATTGAAATTTAAAAAAATATTCTCTTTCTGCAATTGGAAGAGGGTAACGAGATAAGCTTAAAATGCTTTTTTAACAGACTTCAAAAAAAGGACGAGGTTCTCAATTCCTAGAAATCTTTTTTTTTGTATGTTCCACGCTTACTCAAAGACGCCTTGATGGATTTGGAAAAATTTGGTTTGAAAGGGTGATCGTATGATCTAATGAACGGATCCTGGAGAAATCGAGGGAACTCTTAAAATGTTGCACACTTGAAGCGATTTACGAATTTTTTTTATAGTGACTCGTGCATTTGCTTATTGAATAAGTTTTACTCAAGGTCGGTCTTATTAAAAATTTGAAGAAAATATCACACTTCTAAGGATGGAAAATGGGGATAGATATACAGTTATATACAGCTTATTACAATTTACCATGATCTAGGCGCATTAAAATCCGTGATACTTTTTGTAAAAGATAATAGCACCTAATCAAGTAGTTGCCTAACATAGTTTTTCCCCAAATTTAAATATATGTAATTCTTAATAGTAAACTAACTAGTTTTGACGTATAAGAGTGTTACGAGAATGTGTTAATTTTTAAATAATGTGAATTGAAAAGCCTAAGGTTATAGGTTAATCTTACGTAACTATTAATAGTTACGTAACTTTAAAGAATAATTCTCACGCTTATGGCATCATATAAAGGTTTTGTTGTCCTGTTCTTTAGTGACATAAGTAAACCTTCAAATAACGATGACGATGAGTTGCAATGGCCTAAGTCTCTTTGCGAAAAAAACGACACTTTATGTATCTGGTTTTAGCCACATACCTGACAGAGTGATTCACAGATACGTATTAATTAAACACAAAAAAACTTAGTTTTTTCTTTGTCCCGTCTCATTATCGTCCCGTGTTCATTATATTGAAAATCTGCGTGGGTCTGCGGTAATGCTTTTAACTGCAACGGCACGGGTCGTGAGTTCGATTCCCGCTCAGTGCAAATATTTATATGCTTGACTTTGTCTATTTGGAGTGATGTCTAGTGGTTAGTGATCCTGACTCAGCAGTCAGGATAGGCATAGGTCGAGGGTTCGTTTCCCACCCAGGACAAATAATTGTGTGATGAGCACGATCATTAGTCGACGATAGTCGAAGATATAAGTATGTTTATCAGTAGTCTGGTTACCATAGTACAGGTACTATGGTAACCAGACTATACTGCCTACTTTGGGATCAGATGGCCGTGTGTGAGATATGTCAAGTTATTATTATTAGTTATTATTACTAAATATGTTTATCGGTGTTCTAGAGCCCATAGTTAAGGTATAATATGTCCTAGGATATCATCGTTATTATATTATTAAAAATATATTCTACTACAGTCTTTGTACAAGTAAATGTATGTATATATTAGTATTGTGATTATAAATGGCGCAAACTTCTAAGTGGGGGTAACAGAAAGTGATAGTGAACAGTATATGTACTGCGAAGGTCAACAGCTAAAGTGACAACCGGATCTAAGCTCCTATCAACAGAGGAGGGCAGTATGACTAAAAGGTGGAGGGAAGAAGTGCATTAAAAATACTTAACGATTCAGTCACACTTGTGATAGTTGTATTTACCTTTTTTTTAATCTACACGGAGATTTTGAATGAATGTGATTCGTTCAAAAACGCGATAAAAGAAAGAGCCCTTCCCGATGTTTGGTCAGATTCCTTGTACTGATTGCGGCAATTGTTAATGAGAAAAGATTTGCCGCTCCTAGCAAAAGCCTTCTTTTCAATTTATTTTTCCTTTTATTGTATATTAAAATTATATTGAGCAGTTATTGTTACACTACATTTTCGTTTTTTTCTTGACAAGGTGGAAGAGCCTCATGGATGTCTTCCGCCCTTGGGAGGGGCAAAGGAGTCTGTGGGACTCTTACCGAATAAAAACCACCCCGGTGTTTCGCTACTTGCCTATGATCATAGCAGCGAGAATCACCATTGCATTCTTTCGTGCCATTGTTTACGTATATGTCACTAAAAGTCAATTCAGAAGTGCTGTGTAGCGATAATTTGGCTGGTGGTGTTAAAAATTGCTTTTAACAAAGTAATCGACTTTTTGGCCTCTCGATGTGATTCACCAAAGTGAATATATTATCGCTTATCCTAAAACCCGAGGTGTTTTTATTTGTTTTGCTTTCCATATAAAATCTTTTATGTCTGTAAAAAAACGGCGAGAACGACCATAAAGTTTTAACTTCGATATATTCGTATTTAAACTGTGGACTGGAAATATTTAAAACGGTTTTTAAAATAAGGTATTTAAAGTACATTTTTCGAGTATCTGTGTAGAGCTGTCAATATGGTGTACATAACTAGAATATTATATTGACACTTATTAGCCATTAGTAGCGCCCCGCGGTAAGTCCCGATCCCTTGGGAATATCGGGATAAAAAGCCTATGCGTTAATCCAGGTCTCAAGCTATCTACATATCAAGTTTCATCGCAACGGTTCAGTGGTTTTTGCGTGAAAGAGTAACAAGCATCCATCCAAACATCCAGCCATCAAAACTTTCAGATTTATAATATTACTGAGATTTCCCATAGTGACACCTGGGTTTATAGACACTGCTCTGCTCCTAAACATCGTAGCGTGATGTTCCATAGCCTATAACCTTCCTCAAAGAATACTCTATCTAATACAGAACTATTCAAATCTGATCGCTAGTTCTCGAGATAAGCGAGTTTAAACAAACAATGAAAAAACTGTTCAGCTTATTATATTAGTAAACGAATACTTAACTCTTTATATTTATACCAAAAGCAACATAATAAATTAAAAATTTCTACTTAAAAAATTTACTAACCATTCATTTCGTAACCATTCCTCGTTAAAATAGATATGAGGGTTGCAGTGTACAGGACTTTGAAGTGTCTTTGTAAATACTACACATTTAACATAATTATTAATATCATGTCAATTACATACATATTTTTGCCATGTGTACTACAACAGCGACATACTATCTATTACAAAATACAATTCAACCAGTACAATATTTAGCAAGTACAAGGTAATTTGAGCACGAAGATAACTTGAAAGTATATTTGTATTCATTTGGTCGCTACTTACTTATAGTTTGCACTAGTGTACTATTATATTATTCAAAGTAAGTCTTTGATATTGTTTATCCTATTGGCACTGTTCACTGCAAAAGGCTTGCATCAGCGTGATGCGCCTGCTGATCAAATACTTATATTTGTTCATTGTAGTTATTTCTACAAATAGTTCATAAAGTTTGACTTCCTGGTTCTTGTAAGAAGTTGGAATCTGACTTGTGTATGGGTTTTTAACAGCAACGCTTGCGTAAGTTGTAAGTTTCATCGTAATGGGATCAGTCTTATGGCAAACTATACGTGACAAACAAATCTTTATTTCAAAATACATGTTAAAGACTACATGCGTTCATATACTGTCTTAACGAAAGTTCAAACAAACATTTCATAATGTTATAGCTTAATTGAAATTACGATTTATTTTCTTATTTTGTATGTTTTCCTAAGGCATCATTACTTATTATTATCTATATACCTATTTTTTCCGTCTGTAGTCTAAAAACGCTCGCAACATGAGAAGATTCTTTCTGCTCTCTCTCAAGAATCGTTAATAAATAAATAAATTTTATAAACTTACTAGGTGGAAGCTTAGACTTGAGCATGTCCATGGCCACGACGTTAATGATGAGCACCCAGATAGGGCAGTCTAGAAGGTCAGAGTCTGATTTGACGAAGGCGATGGCGCTGAGGCACTGCGTCTCTAACCGCCTGCGATCAGGGTACGAGCGTCGCAGTTCACGGTTCACGTTTGATTGGAATTTTTTCATGTCAAATAACTGAAACAAATTTTAAAATAAGAAAAGGTTTTATACAATTGAGGGTAGTAGAATCTAATTATGTGTAGGGATTACATACAAAAGAGCAGAAAACAATTATCCCAACTTAAAATATAAGATTTTACAACAATTCATTTCCCAGGTAAGCCAACCCAAGCAATTTATTGTAGACAGTATTTTTATCTTAATTAAGATGTGTGTTGATCTAAAACAAATTGTCCGATGTTGAATCAATGGTTCTATGTCTGATCTTATCATAGTAATATTACATAACAAGCCTTCAGTTGCTAATGAAAAGACACTCGCTCGATCAAACAAAAGTTGTACCGCCCACGCAGGAGCGCGTCTCTAAAATGAGGAAGTCAAGCGTGAAAGCTATTTATAAATTAATTAATACATTAAAAAAAAGGAGTTATATTCGCGTACTTTTTCTACCTGACTTCTCTAGTATGTAGCTTGTTTAAAACAAGAGATTCTTAATTTAATTTTCCATCTAATCAATTAATTCAAGGATAATACCGCAACCGTTGGACCTTTAGTCATCACGGATTAAGGAATGTGGATTCTACATTTCATTACAATTTTGTGATTTTATCTATACTTTAAATATCAAAGCCACAAAACCCGAAATCTTAACACAACGTGATCCAAATTTATCAGAGCTATCTTATATATTCCCAGAGGCTTTCGGACGAGGAACTCCGAGTGCAACGAAATTGCCGAGTCAGATGCATCGATGAAATTGATTGAGGCTATGAAGTTGTTACATAATCAATGCAAGAAGTTGTCGAGACATCCGTCTGAACCATTGGTCTATATAGATGGTATCTGTAAAAAAGCTTTGCCGCCGTTAACCATAAAATTTCGGACATCCACTCATATAAGCGTCAAACAAATTGTTATATTGATGATGTTTTTGAGATTTCTAATTATGACTGGAACATTCCATTGTTGTTGCACAGACTCGTCCAGTTAATTGGTTGTATCTTGGTTGTGATGAATTGGTTTGCGCAACTTTGATATTGCAATGGGAGTGTTAACTGAATTGATGTTTGAGAAGACAATATACTAAGTTTTTTTAACTAATGTAAACCTAAAAATAGGTTAAAGTTGTTACCAGTATTTTATGTGAGTGTTGTTTAAACAATTAAACTCAGTATTGTCAGTGATAATGTCACAACTTTTAAAAGTTTAAAAGATCTAAAGTCATTTGGAGCTATTTAAAAACTGTAGTTGACACCACTGATAGTATTGTTTCTTATTAATTTAGTCACGAGGGAATTGTTTGTGGGAAACAAGACAGATCGCACAGAAAAAATCCCAGAGATCAACTAGTTTCAACACTTGACGGTATTGTTTCAAGGAAATAGGAGATTTTTAATGAAGACGTCCATTGTAGAGCAATGGGTCAATGTGCACCTATCAACATAATTATTTGAAATCAAAAATAATGAAAGTTCCATGACTTCTTGGGATTGGTCTCACGTGTTTAACGAACGTTTTGCAATAAATACGCGTCAATATATTACATGTAATGTTGTTAATAACAACCTGAAAAGGTGAAATAATTCTCACAATACCTATTAATTGAAACATCACATTGTTACGGTAGTATGATAGCCACGGACAATGGCTTACTCTCTGCAAATTCGCTTTCGTTACTCCCAAGGAAATAGAATAACATCCAAACAAATATGTGAGGCAATGACCATTCTTTCCCTTACTTAATGGTACATTCTCTCATTGTTTGCCTCAGGCTTACGTAAAACGGTGTAGGTAATGGTGTATGAATTGGTAATGAATCTTTCGGATGCTAGGAAGTGAGTTTTCCATTGTGTTGTACTTATAAATGCTGATATTCTTGAAAGTGTATTGGCAGTCTGAATAAATGTGAGATTAGAATCAGATCATTTTATAATAGTTATATTTATGTTTACTTTATCAGTAGCTTCATTTTAATAAATGTGGAGGTCTACATTCAGTAAACAGTATCCTAGTACCAAATGAAAGTATCACAGACAACGTTACAAATCGATATTTCAAAAATTTATGAAATAATCTAACTACAATTACGCAAAACACTGGACCCTGTTTTGCGTAATGTCAAATTATGTACTGAGTGCATTAACAGTTTGAGCTATATTAA
The DNA here is from genome assembly GCA_963859945.1 of Euplagia quadripunctaria. Classification (NCBI taxonomy): domain Eukaryota; kingdom Metazoa; phylum Arthropoda; class Insecta; order Lepidoptera; family Erebidae; genus Euplagia; species Euplagia quadripunctaria. The sequence continues at coordinate 21,596,839 of OY982561.1, forward strand.
AACCCGTCTTAAAATAGTTCTCAAGTTACATAACACTAAAACTTTTTAATAAAATGTGGTTATGTGGCAATGTCATGGTCAAAGTGAGTCGTGCTCGGGCACAATTTGTGCAGTCGTGATGCGCCACAAATGACCGATGCACAACGCAATGGGCATTAGAGTATTGCGTCCGTCCCTTATTTTTTTCCCACATTGATTATTGTCTTTAATCACGATGACCAAAAGAAAATTACGGACTGAATTGTGGTAAAAATAGAAACAAAGAATACATACACACTCTAGATGTGACGTGACGAACGTCTAGAGGTGAACTTAATATGAAATATTAAGTCGCTAAGCAATATTCTTAATCTCATAAAGTGAAAAATCCAGTTTGGATTACAAAACAGGTAATTTCCACTCAACATTAAGACGATGATCATCAAATAAGCAATTTAGAGGTTGTGGGCAACCATAAAATTAATAGGTAAATGTTACGACATTTTATTTCATAAACGCATCCATCTTGACGGAAATATTTACTGATGCGGGTTCGGCGTATTCACAACTAACCAGTTTACCTTGCCTAACCATAATTTAAAATTTTAAATTCGTATTCCAATAGGTGTAGAGACTAGAATGCAGCTATTGTTTTGTTGCGTGATAATTTTGTGAAGAACGCATTGAATGCAAGAGGAAGGATAGGTTTGTAACATGTAATTAGATGCACCTATTGGATTGAAGTAAATTACGGTTCTACGGGGAAGTTTATGAATAAAAACCTACTTACATATATTATGACGTACATTATGTAAATAACTTCCAAATATACAGGGTGTAAGAAACAATGTACCCGATCCTGAAATAGTGTATTTAGATCATCACTCTGAGTCGAAAATCATTGGAATTTTTACCGGAAAATTCTTCAATATATTTTAATTATTTAACATTTTTTGCTTAAAAGTGATATCACAGTGAGTAAACTGATAACTTTACCCAAAAAAAAAGTAATAAATATCGCATATAGTTGGTCTTGACGGTGCGAACGTTTAAGGTCATTCACCATACCGCACAAAACCGCCGATGACCGCGACCGCACATGTCGCGTGTACATTGCGTAGCACCAAATGAAACTAAAGACTATAAATCCTTAATCTCGCATTTTTATGATGAACTAACTTTTGTGTTGTGATAAGTATAAGCAGAGAGGTTATTGTAAGTTTTTCGCGTAGCTGAAACTTACACGCTGTATAATAAATGTAAAGTCGTAGGAAAATATTTGGCGTTATATTCACAATTTAGTTAAAGGGCTTGGCCTTCCCGGTAATAGCCAGTTGACCTTCTCGAGCTATTGTTTACACTCCCCATCCGTATAAGCAATCTCCTTTTCCTTCCATTGTCTTCCTATCTTGCCTACATTTCCCTTTCCATATACTTCCAATTTGCCCATCTTAATTCCCAAAGTGCCCGGGTGGGGGCAATAGGCTTGCCCCCTATTTAGTGAGTGGGACGAAATTGTAGTTGGCAAAATGTGTGTGTTTAATCAATTCTGCCTACCACTTCAGGGATACAGGTGTGTGTATACACATGTTATTACTTTCAACGAGCAATTCTTGTATATATGTATTTAGTTATGTATGTATTTATATTTCGGGTATCTCGGAAACGGCTCTAACGATTTTGATGAAATGTTATATGCAGTTTTGTATTTTAAGTTCAACTGCATAGTTGTATTTCCTGTAAAACGCAATTTTACAAAAACAAAAAAGCAATATTTTTGAAAAAAAAAGACGATGTTACAGAAAGGTATCGAGCGAAGCTCGGTCTCCCAGGTACTATGATTGTATATTCACAAATTTTCCTTCCTTCAAATATCGTCTGGATGTTATCTAGACACAGACAATGTATTCTTGGGTATCCAAACTATCCTTTTTGTGTGCCCATACTTCCTTATGGACTTAGGACATTACATCCAATCTTTAGAAGTCTACTGTTAACAAGAATACTACCGTAGTTCTGTTTTTGAAGTGAAACTTCTTTAAAATCGTTGTGATTTGAAAATTCGATGAAGCGGAAAAGTCACACTAAAAAGGAGACAAACATGTTCATAAATAGGATTTAGCCTGCGAGAGAATGAGACAAAATACAAGTATACAGTGTTTCCTATAATCTTCGTATGCTAGCACGTGTCTTTGCGCCTGCGAACTACGAAGCCTTCAGAAAATGCGTCATAGTCAACATGGTGTATCATTCACGTATATCATTTTAGTGCATATGCGTATTAAAATTCGTTGGTTAATTAATTAATGTTAATTATTTAACACATCTATGTTAATTTGATCAATAACTTGTATGTAAATTATCTAAAATTAAATTTATTCTACTTTTCTGAAGTTTCACTTCTCTCGTGTGTGAATTGCACACACACACACTTTTTTTCTTAAGAGGAGGACAGCCAGATCTTTATTATTGCATCGTTAGGAAGTCGCGGGTGCTGCTGTTGATTTTGGGAAGGTGTAAAGGTAACTGTTTTCCCTAAAGTGAACTGTGTGCTTGTATCCGAACTTACTTGTTATTAGCAAAGAAATGGTATATACTATATACACAAATATCTATTAAAAAATAACAACATACCTATGATTTTTTACATCAACATTGAAGTTTTTTCGTATAAACAGTTGTAACGCGTTATTTGTAGCTCTTTAACGAATAACGCTCATAAAGTTTTTTACAATCCTTGTTAAACGACTTTGTTTAAATACAGTATGTATGGCAATTTATTTTTTGGTTTTTGTTTGTTATTAATTTGTTTATAGCATTTATTATGAGTTTTATGATTAATGTTTTACTATAGGTACACCGTTACTTAAATTCTTATATCAAACATCTGTAAAAGATTGACGGTTGTACTCATGTGCGTTTTTCAGTCAGAAACAACCGTGCAACACAAAATGTAACAGAGAAGAAGGTCAATCCAATATGGCGCCTGACATCGACGCGACCGGTCTTTTCATCCCTTGACACAGGACCCTTGTCCTGACCTTGACCCTTGAAACATGCACGTGTGTACAACCGTACTATATATATATATATATATATATATATATATATATATATATATATATATATATTTTATAATATTGGGGGCAAACAAGCAGACGGGTCACCTGATGGTAAATGACTAGAGCCACCCATGGGCATCTGTAACTCAAGAGTCACAAGTGCGTTGCGTGCGTGCGTTAAATATGAATACCACTCACTGAAATTTCTATAATAATAATAATAACTTCACACATCTCACACACGGCCGTGTGATCCCAAACTAGGCAGAGCCTGTACTATGGTAACCAGACTGCTGATAAACATATTTATATATTTCTAAATACATGCGTATTATAAATAAATTAAACCCAGACACAGAACAAATGATCATGCTCATCACACAATTATTTGTCCTGGGTGGGAATCGAACCCACGACCTCTGGTTCTTTGTTGTGTGTGTAATTTGTTCTTTATTTAAATTTAAAAAAAATGTCTTTACCTTAAATATTTTTTCTTGTTCCAGTGAGTATCCAGGTAATTTGACTATGTCCTGTCCGATAGCCGTCTCTTCGGTAGTGGTAGCCGCTGTACTCTTTACAAACACGCTACTTTTGGAGTAGCGCCTGATGAGTATGTTACCGGCATCGTCCATTTTTATTTTGACGCCCTATTAACAAAAATAAAAATCTAATTAATATTTGCAACATCGTAATTAATATCATAAATGCGAATGTGGGTAGCCAACAACAGCAACAGTAGCCCCTTAACCTAAATTTTGTTAAAGATCCATTCTAACGCACTCTCAAATATATATCATTATAGTTAATGTGACATACAATACGAAAATATATGCAGGTGATATTGCGATTGCGTTACAAAATGACGGGTCTTAAAATTCTGTTGTGCGTAAATTACCATTTATGAGATTTTAATGGAATGGTATCAAGGTTTCAACGTGATGATGATTAAACATAATGGTATGGGTTTCTTTTGTGGTTTATTTTTATCAAAATAGAATATGAGAATAAATAAACTAAATAATAGTGGACTGGAGCAAGGCTTGTTGGTAGGTAGCGCTTAGTAATTCAACTTTTTTAGCTTTAAACCTTTAGAGCAGAGAATAGCTCTCTGAAACTGTAGTATGTTTATATGCTGATGAATGAGATCGCCAGAGATCGCGGGGTGACAGATGGCAAAGGTGTACAAAGGGTTGGCAATGAAAAGGGGCTATTGTTATTGCCAAGGGGTTTTAATCTGTAAGTACATTGCAAGTAATATAGCCAATACTTGGTTACCAACGAGGTCGTAAAAATGTCTGTAGTATTTATGAATACCGTTTGTACTGTACACACTAAAAAAGTTACTGAAGGTAATCTTCGTATCGAAACTTTTTGCGTACTGAACTATGAGTGTTTGTATATTAAACAATGTCTTTATTTACATAAATTATCTTCTTACAACTCTTCTTATATCACCTTCGAGACCTTTGAAGACGGATGTTACTCTAAGACCGACATAGAAAGATAATATCGAGTGGATGCTTCAAAGAAATCTTAGAAATGTAAAGCATATATGAGTAGTGAATGTGAGACATGCATATATCTTGGATGTGATATTATCTATCCTTTATATAAAACTAACTGTAGCCGGTGATTTGGTTCGCGTGGAAATTTTGGTTAAATCTATCCCAAGAGAACCGTATACCATATACCATTGTTATTGGATCTATGACTAAAATATGTTACCCAATCATCATAACAGGTTTTTTTTCATTTTAGGCACTAATGCCCAATAATCTAATAAGGCATTTATAGCGGTTCCGGTTACAACTGCTAGCTTCGCTATTCGGTCCACCTACTCGTTTGCCTAATAGGCCAATAAATATCTTATTGTTACTATTGATAGTTTGAAAATTAAATTGAGCTACTCTTTAACAGCTATCGATAAGTGAAAGCCAATTATTCGTTCAAAAGATAATACATCTGTTACTCAATAGACAGTACAACCTATGCCCTTATCTAAATCAACAAGAGTAGTACCATCGGACGTCACAGTTTCTACTTCAACAACTATTTTGATTTATGACAAGACAGAGGTGTTCGACAATACAATACAATTGGTACCAATCTGACCTATGACATCACGGCCTTACCCGCAGCTCATGTCATACTGTGTATTGTTGTACATATTCATATTAATCAAATACGCGGAAGACGAAATGAATTGGACTGTAATAAGTTTTATCTATATTAATTAGGACTGAAGTGTGAGAATATGTTTGATTAGACAAGTATTTCAGTAACTGTTTGTATGAAAAAACAAAATTCGTTCATTTGTATCAATGGCATCGAAAAAATGCTATACTACATTACCAAAAATGAAATGGGGAACATTTAACAGGAGCTAGATCGATTTTCCAAATCAATAATAATGCTCGTATTAGTTCGAAAATATTTTATTTTTAATATTAGCTTCACTTGGATCTAACTAGGTACCCATGTAAACAAATCTAGTACGTCAATATTAATTTAATTCTAATTGTCGTATCGAAACTTTGTAGGTATATGTAGTTTAGATGACAATACTTTAATTTTAAATCTTTGAACTGATCTAATGATGAAGGTAGGTCGATAGTGTTACTTAATCATGCCGGTATCGCAAAATGCATTTGGATGCTGTTGTTGATGAGCTTTTAGAACATAGATAGATTTAATTTTGTACTGACACCTAGACATATTCAAAATAAGATCCTTTGGGATTTGGGCCGTATGCAAAAGCTAGTGATTAATAAAATACTAGGTTACACTTGAGTTATTCAAATTCAAAAGTGTGTGTATACCACGTATTAAGTACGATGTGACTGACACATTTAAAAAACTAGAATAAAAGACAGTCTTCAGATAAGATTATTTTCTTGCAACAGTTAACCTTTAAACAACCTTGTTATTTGGAGGGATATTGAAAGCAAATGTTCTACACGAACAAGCGTCACATTGGAATGATACGATCTTTAGGAATTTGTAATGAGTTTGTTTGCTTCCTTGTCTAGTGAAGTTATTTATTGGAAATTATTCTACATATATATTCTGATTTTAGTGCATTATCTTATTTGACGTGTTTATTCTTTTTTTTATATGTCTATGACAGATGTAAAGATGTTGTTAATATTTTTGTTGCTAGGTGTACTCTATGGTTGGTATCTAGTGTCCCCTTTAAACGTAATAGATTAATTGCTATAGTGACAGCTTCAGTAATTGAAATCAGCTTAGTAAGATAACATTATATATTCACCAACTGATCCTGTTTAAATTTACTGTATTCCTGATTTCATCTTTTATATTAGATATTTAACATTTGTATTAAACGTTCATAGTGATTGAAGTTTCATCCAATACATGAAGCAACGCAAGCTCATTTCCTTATTGTGTAACAAGCTTCCTTCGTCCACACATTCAACGAAGGCGTACATTATCGGCTCATTAGTAATTTAACCGGTAGTGGAAGTTACATGTAGTTTAGTGAAACACGCGTATTTGTCACACGGTGGAATCGAATTCCGTTGAACTAGTAGCCCGTGGATAATTCATTATATTAGCTATAGTTTAATAAATTATTACTTTATATTCCTTATATTTTTCTCTATCTTTCAGGAGCGCGCAACATAGTATTACAAGACGAGTAAGTAAGATTGAATATGAGTATTCATGTGCGTTATTATAGTTTTTACTATGAACCACAATATTCTCTGTTGTTAAACATTGATAGTTTTAGGTTACTCTGTTTAAGTTGGCTCAATAAGGCACTTTCATTATGCAAACAGTTGAAACCAAGACACGTTCTATCGAATGCCTATTCTGCTTGATTTGAAGCTTTATTAGGGCGCGTACTGACAGATCAGAGTCTGACCTCACAGAAACGAATTATTTGTTTCAAGAACATGTTAGATATGGGTAATAAAGCTGCTGATCATTTTTCTCATTAAGCTCCTGGCCTTACTCATGTTTATTACAAAATTGTATGCTGTGTGTATAATCAATCGTACTAAAGACAATCATAGTTATTATATTGAGTTCAATTTTGTTGCGAAGGCATATTATAGACTGTAGTCACATATATAAACAAATGATATTGGATTTATTCTTGGGTGGAAATAGTGATATTGAATTTGAAGAGCTATTACTGGCACCATTTTAGTATTATTCAATTCAGTAATAATTTGGGACTTGTATTAGAGATGACATAAAAAAACAAAATCTTGTTTAAACATCTTGGCATTGGCCTTGTGTTTGACAGCTTTATGCCGCATCTCATTTGCATATCAAAATTTTCAATTCTATTGTTCAGTTATTTTTTATTTTTAAATTTAAATTCTTGTACACCAATACCTCAATTATTATATTTCACGTGTTGTGTTTATTAGTGTGTATAGCAAATTTGATTATTATTAATAAAAAAAATATTTGAATTTCATTTTTATTAGATAGGCATTTATCTGTTATTTTGTAAGTACCTATTGTTAATGACTGTCGGTTAGCATAGGTTATTATTTACATTACTGTTATATTCCATAGCAAGTTATGTATTGGAAATAGTTTCACGTTGTGAGTAGGCTTTGGCACCTATAATCTCTTGATCACGATACTATTATACGAAATTTTGTCTTTCGTTTACAGTATCGGTGTTCATAGAAGTCTCGTAGATGTATTCAACTTACCATATTAAAGTTACTTTGTTGTGGCTTATTCATTTCTACCAATTACGTCATTCAATTTGTTTGCTAACACATCTGATTCGTTAGGCTCAAATTGCGAAGTATTTCTGTATTTGCTTGTTCGGTCGTGAACTCATCAAAGTTTTTCATATGTGTGTCAGCATTCATCAGATACGCGTATATAAGTGTAATCTGTGTCTACATCATTAGCAATAGTCTCACGGTAACCAATATTTATCTATACATATTTATGTTTTATTTAAGATTTATTTAACATTAATGAAGTATGCAGATTTTTGAATTACAGATAAGACATCTTTCGTAGCTTATTAAAGTGTGCGTAGTATAGTAGGAGCATTTTATGTATAATATGAAATGATTTGAATTCGTGTTCGTATACCGCGCTTCGTAAGAACGACTAGCGTGGTTATATTTATGTATAACCACTTGGTTTCCGGAGGATATTTTAGCGCTTCCTTTTTGATTGTTTATTTTTAGTTATTATTTTTGACTAGCAGTTCCCACGCGGCTTCGCTCGCGTCTACATATTTATGTATTTTGGGCGGAACCCTAATTCTTTTCCAAAATAAAAGTAGCATAAGTTACTCCCTATAACACCAGCTATCTGCCAGTGAAAGTCCCGTGGAACTCCCGGGTGGACCGATTGGACAGATAGGCAGACAAAAATTTAATAACTGATTTTTGGGCATAGGTGTCATGCAAATAACTGAGAGCTTAAAAAAATATTTTGACGTTACAAACAGACACTTAAATTTTATTTATTTGTATTGATAGGGTGTTTGAAAATAAGAAGAGGAAGATCTGAAGAGGATTGAGAATAATTAAATTTGTCGTGGTAATATTAGGTCTATTTGCAAAACATATAGATATAAAAACGAAATTGTTCATAGTTTGTATTTCATTAAAATGTCTCTTATTATTGGAATTTGATTTGTTGTTTGGCATTGCACATGGAAAAAAATAATACATGAAACTAGTAATTATTTTAATTATGGTACTAACTAATGGTGGCTTATAGCATCCTTGGTTTACTCGTTAATTCTACATTCAACAGCATATAATTTGACTTACTTGTCCTATGTGTCTTCTGACTTCCTCCGTTTTCTGATCTCGGTGTGGGTTATCAAAACCGCAAAGACCAATTCTGTAAAGAAGAAAAAATATAGCGTTACTGAAGTGCACAAAATTGTCAGGAAAAGTTATAAAAAATTATAACAAACGTGGCTATAATTTACACCTAATAATTTTAAGCTGACATGAATGTACAAAAAGCAAAGATTTAACTTCTTAGTGCAAAGTAAAAGAATTTGTATTCAGAAGACGTAGATCATATTTTTTGTTGTGATGATTTTTGCATAGTTGGAACTTCGCCAATCGTAGTTAGAATAACATAGAATGTGAAAAACACAAACGTTAATAAACAACATTGCAATGTTTATCAGCTCTGGTAACCACAAACAATTTACATGTTTTAATATCGTTATTCATAGTATTCGTTTTACGGTAGATAGTTTTGAAGAACTTGCATTTTGTTTGTAACAGTAACTAATTTCTTCTTTTGTTATTTCTAAACGATGCCTTCATTAACCGTCACCATTACAATTATTACAACATAGATGAGTAAATAATGTCTGTGTCAATTTATTCTTGTTTTCCAAATCTAGTTCATTGTCATTTTAAACCAAAAGTTCTCATGTATCGAATTGAATAATGACGGCACAGGAATTTGTTCTTCATTAGTATTTCGGTAACGTTGTATCGGAATATCGTTTTCTCAAAACCGTTCCTTGGTATTGCCCCGAGAATGCCCACATTGATTGTTCATTGGTATTCAACTTAGTCGTCAAGGTCTGGCTTTGTTTACTGATTCAGAATTTCTATTTGATCCTTTGGTACTTTGTATATATTATTTTCGATTCAATGGGAGAAACTATTAAGTTTGATGGTAGTTTGAACGATAGTGACGAAAGTATTTGCATTAAGAATTTGTATTCTGTTATTTGACGTGGAAAGTGAAAGATAGCAATGTCTTTGACCGTTGCTATACATAGCTGATAAATAAATAATAGGAATGTATTAAGGTATTTCTTTGGACCTTGTTGAAGTTTGGTATATTGAGTTGATTACTTTAATACATTTATAATATACGTGCGTGCATGAAGTCACGATTTATTATACATTTTTATTAATTTATTGTTATGGTTTTTTGCTCATGTTTGACTTTTTTTACATTCATGGCCTTTGTAGTGACATTGTAAACATTGACTACAAGTGATAATTTTGTGGACCACATAATGACTTAGAGTGTGCCGTGATGTTATATATGTTGTTCAATGAACTTGTATTTTTATTTGACCTTTGCGGCATGGCGTGCTGTGGGTCAAGTTAAGTGTTATATTGCTAGGAGTTATTAGGTGAATTAGAAATACTCTTATATTCTTTATTTTACAAGAACTTCATTCTTCAACGTCTGTTTGATTAGCGTTAATTTTTACTACTGGATTTTCATCTTCATTCTTACCTAAAAAATCTAATTTTATGTACCAGGCAATTTTGTCTATTTAATATCCACTCTCGACCCATCTCAAATGTTTCATTATGCCCTATCTCCCTCTAAGTACCTAACGCCACAAGTAAGTAATTTTTTTTCTTTATGAAATGTATGTAGTTTGCTAAAACGCATGTAGGTAATTGTCGCGCGGTGGTACCGAATTCCGCTGGACTAACAGTCCGTGGATAATTTATTTCATTAGTAGTGGTTTAGTAAATTATTGCTTTATATTCCTAAACCCTATATCGTTCTTAGTAACACAACACTAAGTTAGTTTTCTTCTTTTTGAACACCGTATTCCTAAATAAGATTTTCAATTAAGAACTTGCTAAGTGTGCCTAATAACAAATCGGTCGTCGAACCAGTCTCGCAGTGAGTTGTTGAGCGGTGAGCGGCGACCTTGCGCGTACGCGTGTCCAATCACCGACATTTGTGTCATTTCTCGAGCATGCATGCCGCTCTGCTTTGTGATTGGTGTTTTGCATTCTTGTTATGAATTTGTGCATCTTACTTGTTCAATTTAAATAGTCTATCAATGTGCATGCATGATAGAACAGTACTTTGTTATATTATTTCACTAAGTATTGTTAAATTATCTGTGATGTAAGAGTGGCCGTGAGTTTCTTTGCCTGATTTCTTCTCACAAGGCTCAACTACCTACTTGGAAAAGGGCGGTTATAGGTAGATTGACACTGGCAGATAGAGATTTTACCTCTTTTGCAATACGGTGTTATTTATTTTTACACATTAGGTATTATAATAATAATAATAAGTTTTAAGTTGAATAAAGAGGAATAATAATAATAATATTTATTTTTCAAGATACATTCTTACATAGTGACGGTATTTTAAAATTAGGAGACCCTACATGCTATCATTATAATGGTACAAAAATGATTAAACAAGTCACATTACTTACAAACGAAAGAACAATCTAAATTCATTATAATATATGAATTAATAGTTTTTAATATTCATATTTATTAATATTCAGTATAATATATAATTGATAATAATACATTATAAATGTCAAACATTTAAAATAAATGTCACATATCAGTTTACATTCAACTATTATATTGTCTTCTTTATATGTCAAAAAATATTTTAAAATTAATTAATATTTGTTTCACTTTCGACAGAGCAACCTTTTGTTACGGGAACATTGTGTAGATCTATAATTTTTAATATAAAAAAAAGACGTTTTCAAACAATTTTTAAAGAATTTGATGAAATAAAGATATTTGACTTTGTGTTTGGCTAAATCTGGGCTTAAAATGCATTGATTAAGAATTGTTTGTTTGTGAACGTGTAATGGATACTTACAATTCAGTAGATTAACAACATATTGTGACCCCACCATAAGGTGCAGGTGAGTTTTCCATAGACCTTAGTGCCGTGCTTATTATGAGATAATATTAATTTCAATCTTTTGTAAAATTATGGTTTACACTTACTACCTACTTGTATTCTTCATTTACTATGACAAGATAGTGTGGTATAATAATCAACATTTCATACCACACTTGCCTTATTACTAGATTCTTTATATTACACAGATAAGACGTAAGTTGACCTGTTATTAGATTCTCTTCATAGCTATACTTACAGATCAGACATTGGATACAGTAATAAGGACATTCGTGACTCAAGTCAAGGGTATGTCAATTGTTTTAATGAAATGGTGTCTACCCACTGATATTGTTCCTTCATCTAATTCAATTATATATTATTTCAACAGTCACGAATTATTTGAATTAGAATTTAATATATCGAGTTATTAAATTTTACAGAACAAAGTTAGATGATAATATTATTCTATGAGTACTTTATATGAAATTATACGTATAAAGACACGCTAAAGGTATAATTTAACGAAACCGTGTCAAATTGGGACAAAAATTGTAAAGTTTAATGTGTTTTTTGCTTTAAACAGATCACTATAGATAAGTCAATGTACATATATAGACTATATATAGACCCTTTTTAATCTCCGACGCAAAAAGATGGGTATTATAAGATTGACGTGTCTGTGTCTGTGTCTGTCTGTGGCATCGTAGTACCCAAACGAATGGACGCATTTAAGCATGTTTTTTTTTTGTTTGAAAGGCGACTAGATCGAGAGTGTTCTTAGATATAATTCAAGAAAATCTGTTCAGCCGTTTGAAGATCATCAGCTCTAAAGTCTCAATAATAGATGTGTCAATAATAGAAGTGATTTTAATCTCCGATGCAAAATTGAAGGGTGTAATAAGTTTAATCTGTGTATCTGTGCATCTGTATGTCTGTCTGTGGTATCGTAATTTCTTAATGGATAGAGCGATTTTGATTTGGTTTTCCTTGTTTAAAAGGAGACTTCATCAAGAGTGTTCTACTACTACTAAATCTTTTCAGCCGTTCGAAGATTATCAGCTCCTTTCTAACCGTTGAAGGGACTTTGGTGTCGGGGGTATTTTAACTTTTTTATTTATACTTGTCGTCATTACTATTGGGTCAAGCGTTAGGTATGCTTCCCATACGCGACAAATTCGTGACCCATAAAAAAATGTTCCATGGGTCCGTGAATAATGTACATCTTAAATACTCCTCATTGTATTGTGGAGTAAATATTTTAAGGTCAAAAATATGTAGTTATAAAACTAAACGTTATACTAATTTTAATTTTGCAATAAAAATAACAAGAAAATAATGACTTAGACTTAAATGCAATTTAAAATTTAGATCATGTACATTAATACTTTTATCAGCGAGGTTACGATAATATTCTAAACAGTTTAGAATCTAGATTATAATCATCATCTTGGCATCAAGAGCTACAAATATGTTCAATAGTTACTAACCCAGCTAATATGATGATTTCAGCCGGCATCTCCACTCCTAAACATATGACTCTCTAAGGCTTCTACAAAGACTATGACAAAGTACTATGTAATATATATTTTTTTATTTCTGCATTTTTAAAAAATAGTGCAATCTTATAATACAGTCAGTGTTCTCTATGAACAAGTAGGCGAGCTATTGATTTTTCTTCGGCACAATGCCATTGAGAAAGTTACCATGGTCATCAGGTTCATGGTGCAAGGTCTGACACGACGGAATTCTGCTTCAATACTCCATGAAATTTATAGAAAGTCTATTGTTTGGTTACAATACATTGTGAACCAACGTTACACCTTAGTAATGCGTTAAATTAATATTGGAAGTTAAGAATGTTACTGAATGAAATACTAGGCGAATTTATTTCATTGTGCAGCAGTGATAGAGAAATTGTTTGATCCACTTCACGGCCGGGGTTTGAGTTCGAGGAGTAAGAACTCTTCGAAGTTGAAGTGCATTTTATAGATTACTTATAACTTCAGAGATAGAGGAAAACCTGCATACCTGAAAGAATGCTGGTTTCCTTTGTTAGTATACTTTTTTCCAAGCACTCTGAAGATCAAAGAATATGCAATAGGCGAGCGTGGGCTTAGGGTAAATTCACATATGTGCGGTAGGGTATGAGTCTGTAATACTGAGAAGAGTCTCATAGCCCAACTTTTTGTTTAAATACTGAGTTCAGCGCTATAGATATTAAATTATATAAAAACTGATATAGGTTATTATTTTCTTTATAAAACCAGTTTTTTTAACGACTAAATTGTCATGAAAGTGAAATAGTTAACGTAATGCTAGTTATTTCTTACACTGTCTTAATATGGTATGAGCAAATGTCAAGTGTTTAAAGAAGAAAGTTTTGCGGTCATTGATCAGCGTACGCGATGATAAACGATTTAGTGATGTGAAGACACTTGAATTGAAAAAAAATGTATATCGATAAATTATACTGCTAGTACGACAAACAAGTACTCATTTCTCAGTTAATATTGTTATACCTATTCAGCTAATATATCGATCTGGAAACAAAGAAAATAAGTCATAAAAAGTTAGGATTTAGCAGAATATAAGCTTGTTCATTGTGTTTTTTCTAAATAGCAACTCAGTTTTTTTGGGAGTAAACGCGGAACTGTATTAGATTTAACAAAAAATATCGTGATCAATTATTTATAGAAAAGGTTTTAGATGATATGGATGGCGCTGGTTTATGTGTATAAAAACCATAGTTATCTTATCTAGCAGACAGTAAAATATTAGTTTTAAACTAACCTCTTATTATATGAAATTTGTTCATTGTTTTTTACAGTGATTTTAATCTGATAAGTGAATACATATGTAGGTATCTTTAGATAATTGCAAAAAGTAAAACGAGATATTTATGACATGTTTACTGAGGGGTTTTATAGGGAGATTGTATACGTAATAAGTTTCTTTGATTTATTTAATCTATCGATATCGATAAATAAATCTAACTGGTGTCATCGCACTTTCGTTCGCGGAAGTGATGCGGGCGCTGTTTCATTGAAAGTAAAAGCTGATTTGTTAATACCGGATTTACCTACTTATACATAGTTTATATTCAATTTGTTGCCGATGGGTGTAACCGGCATCTTTTATTCTTATGACAAAACTGACTAATGTAACATGGCTTTCTTTTGTGTTAGCTCTGACATCTTTTAGTTGTGATCAACTACTTTTTGCCAGTGGCTGTGCTCGTGAACAGGGCTTTTTTTGTTGGTGAAAGGCATCCTATGTCCTTTTCTGAACTCCTGACAACGTATATGCAAATTTTGATGATGTTAGGTTGATTAGTTAAGTGGAAGCGTGACAAACAAGTAATTAAACTCTTATTCGCATATATAATACGATGTAGTTAGGATTTATAAATCAATATCCTCATTCTAGCAGCGAAATAATCATAAAAAATACTAACGAGTATAATCTACTTTTGAACAAATTAAATTGCTGTGGATAGACATAAATTAGTGGCTGGTTGGTGATATCATCTATACTAATTACACGCTTTATATTAGCTTCACTTGTATGTTTGTAACAGACTCCTTTGAGCGCATTTTTGACCCACTTTAAACGGCCAGATTTCATTCAAATTTTGCACACGTGTCAAAGACCGATGACAATGCAATAATTCGATTAAATTTTTTATCTTTTTAGTTGAATTTTCTATAAAAGTGTGTTTTTTTAATTTTTTAAACTGTAATTATATCATAAATGCGAAACTAACTCTGTTTGTTTGTTACTTTTTCACGACTAAACGGCTGAACGGATCGTATTGAAATTTGGCAAGGAGATAGATTATATCCTGGGGAAGGACATAGGCTACTTTTTATTCCGAAAAAATGTACGGTTCCCGTGGGATTAATTCGAATTTCTACGTGCACAAGTCGCAGACAATATCTATCTATAATATATTATAAATTACACATATTTTTTTAGTAGTGTATTCGACTGCCGGGATCGCGAGATCGATTTGATGAACATGTCTATTTGAAATGGTTTTGGGTCTTTTTATGTATAATATGTATGATACAAGTTATGCATTGTTTGGGTCTAGAAAGCGCTGTGTGATCTGCGCTAGAATATTATTGAAGTGAAAACTCCTTTAAGCACGTTGGGCACTTTTGGTATGGGGAAAAAGCACTGAACTCGGGCGACCGGTACGCTCAGATTATTTTACACTCTATATGTCGCATAAAACTTAAAAAAAAGAAAGTATAAAACGATGTCACCGAATCCTTGGCATTTAATTTAAGTTTTACGACTAATTACCATTTACAATACAAGTTATACAATGCTGTATCTGTTAAAATCTTTGTATTTACAGACAAAAGGTATATGACCTTTTGTCTGTAAAAACAACAACCACTCACTTATCCATCCGAATATGGGATGAATCTTTGTATAATTAAAAAAGTACGTATTTATTAATTACAGTAGTTTGTAGTATTGTATTAATAAAAGTGAAGTAGATTTGTATAGATTTGTGTAGATTGTATTTGTATTACCTTGTGTTGTGCGGCTTGTACCCGCGGCTTCGGTAGATTTGGTTAATAAAGTCAGTTTGTTTTGTACTTTGAATTATTTTTTTGGAACTTGATAAAATGGTGCACTATATCCTTTTCAACGTGTATGCGACATTTCATGACACATACATACTGATATTCGCATATAATAATGTGTGACTGTATGTACATAGGGCACACTAAATGTTCTGCGCTCCTGGCCGCTTATAAATGTTTGCATTTCGAATGTAATATTTTTTATACATAAGAAAATCAATAACTGGTTAAAAAGAAATTGGCGGGAAATCGCGTGTCAATTGTTTTTTATCACAAGTTAAAGTTCGTCGTCTTTAGCAAAAATGGAATTAACGCGAAAATATATTAGACAAATATAAATTAGATTGTGCGTGTTTGGTGTTTGATGTTTGGCGTGTAAGTGATTTTTATTTCGGATATACAAAGGAAAGGGAATCCGGTTACGTAGCTCAATGACAACCCTGCTGTAAAACTTTCCCAACTTTAGGGATGTCAACCACGAATCAAAAACCTCTTCGTCTTCCCCATTTAGTTCAGGTGACCCTACGTACCCGAGATACACTAACTGTTAACTAGTTTTTATTAAACACTAAATTGTTTTATTATCTATTAAAGTTTGCTCCTATCCCACTTACATTATAAATGTGAAAGTTTGGATGGATGGATGAATTTGTTTATTTATTTTTAGGATCTTCAACAAGAAATACACATATCTTTTTTAAAAAAAATCCTAAACATAACACGGTGTTTTATGTGTTTTCTCAGTTGTAGAAAACTTCAGCATGCAAAAGGAATGCGGTACATTACACAATATAAGAAAAAAAAATAGAAATATTAATAATAATTTTATAACCTAACCATCAACACAATCTTAAATTTAATTAAATCTTATGTTAGACTTAGAGGGGGCTCTAAGTCTAACATAAGATTCAAAATATAATAAAATTAAGTGAAAACAAGAAATTATTGTATAAATAATTGTTATAAAAGAAAAAAATGGATGGATGGATTTATGGATGGATGGATGTTTGTTACTCTTTCACGCAAAAACTATTGAACCGATTGCGATGAAACTTGGTATGTAGATAGCTGGAGACCTGGATTAACGAATAGGTTACTTTTTATCCCGATATTCCCACGGGATCGGGACTTACGCGTGTGAAACCGCGGGGCGCTGCTAGTTTTCAATAAAATAACTACGAGTTTTTGATGTGGCTACAACATATTTATGCATGGTGGTCTATTTAAGGCAAGGTTAACCGAAAGCCGCAGTCAATCAGTTCCGCTAGGGACTAAATTGACTCCAAGCGTGACACGCTGAGCTCATTTAAAATGAAGCACAGCTTATAAATTCGATGACACTTATAAATATGCTTTTGCACGATCTTTATCTGTATTTATCTGTATTTATATTTATTTATGGTCATTGTTTTGCTCCTAATCCTAAAAGCCATGCTTCTGCACGTATGGGCCGGTTCGACCGGCAGTAAAACAATGCTTCGTTGTGTTTCGCCGAGTGAGTGATGTTACTGGAGGCCCTAATCCTTCCCTCTCCCGCCCTCTCCTCTAGTTCTCCCCCCCTCTACCCCTCTTCCCTCCTTTCCCCTACTCCCACCTTAAAGGCCGTCAATGCACTTGTGACTTTCGAGTTGCAGGTGCCCGGGGGCGGCGGTTGTCACTTACCATCAGGTGAACCATCTGCTAATTTGCCCGCTGTCACATAAAAAAAGAATTCAAGTGTCTGTTGGTATTGTCATAATAACAGCTTTTCACTAAATGCATCTAAATGTTTACACGGTACTTATATCAAAAAATCAATCTATCTGGGTGGACCGATTTCCACGGGACTTTCACTGGCAGTTAGCTGGTGTTATAAGGAGTAACTTAGGCTGCTTTTATTTTTTTTAAAGAATTAGGATGTATTGTGTACACGCGAGTGAAGCCGGGCGGGAACTGCTAGTATTCTATATAGTATAACCTAATATCGTATAAAGTCAATTTATGTCATGCAGTTAATTTCCCAATTTTTCAAATTAGGCCTTTATGATTCTAAAGGAGTAACTTGGCTGCTTTTTTTTTTTTAATTATTGTTTATTGTGTACACGCGAGTGAAGCCGCGCGGGAACTGCTAGTATTCTATATAGTATAACGTAATATCCTATCGCGTGTACACAATACACCCTAATTCTTTAAAAAAAATAAAAGCAGCCTAAGTTACACCTTTAGAATCATAAAGGCCTAATTTGAAAAATTGGGAAATTAACAGCATGACACAAATTGACTTTAATCGACCATATTCATAGACTAATAATAAAACAGACAGGGACCTACACTAATCAACGGTTTACCGTTAACGTCTATGTTGAATGAAATTAATTGGGTTTCCTCAAAAATCGTTTTTTTTTTAATTAAGTCTCTATAATTCTAAAGGTGCGATATGTTGTTGTAGGTTTTGAGCTTTTATGCACTTTTACTGTACTGACTATGACTGTAAGTTATAAAATAATATAACATAATGTCGAAGAAAAAAAATCATTTGTATGGAAAATAAGCGATTCACCATGAATGGTAATATCAATAGCTATTCTATATTCTCATGTAAACCCCTTGTTTGTGGCTTGTCTTATTCACGTGCCGCCATTTCTATGGCGGTTTGTAGCAGTGTCCTTTCATGGTGTCTGCTAGAAAATTATGTTCGTTGATTTAGATGCAAAATCTTTTAAACGATGCCGCGATTATGTTAAATGTTGTGTGCATATTATGAAAGACTAGCAGCGCCCCGTGGTTGCACCCGCGTAAGTTCCGATCCCGTGGGAATATCGGGACAAAAAGTAGCCTATGCGTTAATCCAGGTCTCCAGCTATCTACATACTAAGTTTCATAGCAATCGGTTCAGTGGTTTTTACGTGAAAGAGTAACAAACATCCATCCATCCATCCACCTATCCCAACTTTCACATTTATAATGATTGATTGTTTTGTTCCGACCGATTTCGGCCATGGCGACCACTTCGACCCCTAGTCGGAGAGAAGGCGCTGGTGCGCTCGAAGATGGCTTATGTAGCCTATCTTCGCAGCGAAACAACGTGCACAGTGAGGGCACGTGAGTACGTGAGTACGCCGTTCTCGTAATTATTAGAGATGCGCCGAATAGTGGTTTCACCGAATAACCGAATACCGAATATTATTCGGTTTAACCTTTACCGAACCGGATATTCGGCCGAATTATTCGGTTTACCATTACATTGTTTTGCCGCGTATAAATGTTGATTTAAAGTTTAAAAATAAATATTGTTTTGAGGTTCAAATTAAATGTTCATTTAAGGTTTAAAATAAATGTTGACTATATTAACTATAGGTTAAGAAATAAACATATTTTCTTTGACTTATAATCCCACTAATATTATAAATGTGAAAGTTTGGATGGATGGATGGATGGATGGATGGATGTTTGTTACTCTTTCACGCAAAAACCACAGAACCGATTGCGATGAAACTCGGTATGTAGATAGCTGGAGACCTGGATTAACGCATAGGCTGCTTTTTATCCCGATATTGCCCCGGGATCGGAACTCACGCGGGGGAAACCGCGGAGCGCTGCTAGTATAACATAAATCTTACATAAGAAGTCTTGTCTTTTAGTCTTACACCTTGGCTACATGAGCCAAGAAAATAGAAAAGCTTGAACCGAATATATTGGGCAATAAAACCGAATAATCCGGCCGAATACAAATAGTGGAAAAGATGCCGAATACGCCGAATACCGAATACCAAACGAATATTCGGCGCATCTCTAGTAATTATATGTTAATGTCACATTTATAATATTAGTGGGATATACTAACGTATTTAGCGTGTACAATAATGAGGATACGAAGATATCTGTACTTAATTTTTATCTTTTTCTTGGCACTTAGCTATATTTCATTTGTGTGTATTTTACAAATAGAAGTTGAGAAGTCTTATAATTTTATCTACTGTTTATATTATGTATATTATTGTTTATTTTATATTATACATTATATTGTCTATATTATAAATTTCAGCGGAACCCTAATTCTTTTTCCGAAATAAAAGTAGCCTAAGTTACTCCTTATAACACCAGCTATTTGCCAGTGAAAGTCCGTGGAAATCGGTTCACCCGTTCCGGAGATTAGACGGAACAAACAAACTATTGTTTTAACAGACACTTCAATTTTATTTATTTGTATTGATGTAGTAAGGAAAATGTAGTTTAAGGATAAGTCTGTTAGTTACATTTTTCAATCAGCACTTTTACTTCACATATTACCTTTTCAATTTATTTCTCAATGATTTCTTTAACCCATACCTGGATATTAATTGTTATTTAAATCGTTTACTTCCCTAAGAAATTTACAGTTAAAGGAACTAATACTCTTTTATTGTTCGTTATTAATTTTACATAAACACCTTAGTAATGTTTATTAGCATTCTATACCATTCTTCGCCCTCCACAAATCTACTCTTACGCATCATAAAGATGTTCGTTGTAGGTCAACATTGTCTATTAAACAACAATAGGGCCTGTGATGTGATCCATGGAGTGTATTCGTTCTGTGCCAAGGACTGAGACGATCGGATGCGCAAGCGCCGCTCTGTCACCTTGCTCGAAATCGGGTCAATTGAAGTGATCGTTATAGGCACGAATATTACAGTTTAGTATGTGAAGTTTGTAAGAAAATGTTTAGCAAACTAAACACTTAACGTTTAAGGGGCCATCCATAAATTATGTCACACGTTAAGGAGCGGGGGGGGGAGTGTGACATTGTGTGACAAGGGGTTATAAATACTAGACACGTTACTACACTTTTTAGAACTGTTCTTTTCAGTTCTGGGTGTAAAATTGAAAAATATGTTACGTCAAACCAGGGAGGGGGAGGGGTCCCACAAATGTGACCACCTGTGACAAAGACGAGGGACGATTCAAAACTCATGAAATTAGTGTGACGTAATTTATGGATGACCCCTAATTATACTTTTTGCAGGGATTATACGTATTTG
Source organism: Euplagia quadripunctaria (assembly GCA_963859945.1). Lineage (NCBI taxonomy): Eukaryota > Metazoa > Arthropoda > Insecta > Lepidoptera > Erebidae > Euplagia > Euplagia quadripunctaria. Next base: position 21,618,094 of record OY982561.1, read on the forward strand.
CGTAACTGTATATATGTATAGTATTGTATAGTATATATGTATAGCCTGTAAAACGTATAAACTCTTTATAAATCTTATCTTACTCATGTTACAAAGGCGAAAGTTTGTGAGGATGGATGGATGGATAAGTGGATGTTTGTTACTCTTTCACGCAAAAACGGCTGAACGTATCTGTATAAAATTCGGCATAGAAATAGATTATAGTCTGGAAGAGCACATAGGCACATACTTTTTATCCCGAAAAAAATAACGGTTCCCCTGGAATAGATGTCACCAAAATTTCCACGTGAACGAAGTCGCGGGCAATAGCTTGTCATTTATAGTTCTCTAATGATGGTATCGAATCCACAGCAATCGATAAACAACAAATAAATTGACGGTACATACATTTGTATTAATACAACAATAAGAAAGTATTCATATTTCATTACAATCACTCATAAATCTCTAAGTCCACATATCGTGTACTTTCGAAAATGCACTTTAATGCGTATAACAGTACGTTTAAAACCGTCCATATCTGTGAACTTGATACTCATTTACAATAAACGCTTCCGCTGTAAGGCTTTCCGTATTAATATTGAAGATCGATAATCGATTACATATCATGCGTAAAATCGATTGATTACGCCACGAATCACTTTCTTTCAACATAATTTGCGCCATTCAGAACGCTCTGTTTATTATTTGTTACAGTTTAATCGGGAGCAATGTCAATATTTCTACTTTCTTTCAATTAATTTGTTGATTGTTATTGCGGTTCGTTAAATTTTGATGTTTAGATTAGTGTATGGGATGGTTTAGGAACCATTTTAAGTTTCGAAAAATAAATTAATAAACTCTGTTATAAGGGAACCCTACTACGTGACCCATTTTTTACAATTTTTTATACCCCTCCCCCCCTCGGTGACCACCCGTAGTATATGCCAAGACCCCCCCTCTCCCTCTAGTTTTCACGTAGTCATTTTATAAATATGGTTTTTCAGAAAGGTAAAAAGCGCTAAACGCTGCGCGCCATATCTGAATATAGCTCGAAAAAGCACAAGATTTCCCTGAAGGATATTGACTACGTGACGAAAACCTAAGCCCTCCTCCGCCCCTGTGACCAAGCGTGGTATCTTGAAGCCCCCCCTCCCCCCATGACGTCAATAATTACGTTAATTTAAAACAATAATAATCATATTAATCATAAAACATTTCCGCCTTACTAAATATCATCATTATTACAACTACATTGGTTGTTTTGTAACAAAAGTGATCTAGTGCAAATAGCTAAGTGGTTGCGAGTGTGCTGCAAACTATTGCTCAATCACCTTGGGTCGTATCTATACCTTCCTGTGTAAGCTTTGCTAGAGAAATACTTTTACTGCCAATAAACTGCCAAGGATTTATCTTAATGCGTAGGTGTATTAAAGTAAATAATGAACAGAACGGTTAATGAACAAGAGTCAGTGAAAGTTATACTGTTGGGATGATAAATGTCGTTATAAGTAACAAGATTCAAAAGACTAAAAGATTAATAAGTTTAATTATAGTTCTCAATTAATTTAGCCACTTTATTTCAAACTAGCAGCGCCCCGCGGTTTCACCCGCGTAAGTTCCGATCCCGAGGGAATATCAATATAAAAAGTAGCCTATATATTAATTCAGGTCTCCAGCTATCTACATACCAAGTTTCATCGCAATCGCTTTAGTAGTTTTTGCGTGAAAGAGTAACAAACGTCCATACATCCTCACAAGCTTTCACGTTTATAATATTAGTAGGATTACACTAATGTTAACATATAGATAGATAAATAAACTCTTATTGTATAAAAACATAAGAAATTAACAACACAAAACTGTATGTACATACTAACTTTTATGCATGTACATATTCATACAAACTAGATACCTTGTACAATTGGCGGCCTTATCGCGTTTTGATGCGATCTCTTTCAGGCAACTATTGAATGGCAAGAGTTTATATATGGCAGGATGATTTGTAGTGTATAATTAATTGAAAATATTATATCTAAATAAAGCAATTTCTCATAATTATGCATACACATATACATTTACTACGTACCTAATACTCACTTAAGTACCTATCAGATCAAACCAATCAGCTTGAACTAAAGTATGAATTTAAAAATAATTTATTAAAATATAATAATAATAATAACTTCACACATCCAACACACGGCCGTCTGATCCATAACTAGGCAGAGCCTGTACTATGGTAACCAGACTGCTGATAAACATACTTATATATTTCTAAATACATACATATTATAGATAAATTACACCCATACAGCACAAATGATCATGCTCATCACACAATTATTTGTCCTGGGTGGGAATCGAACCCACGACCTCTGGCTCAGCAGTCAGCGTCACTAACCACTAGACCAAAAAAAAGCTTGATATAATTATGCTAAAATATTAGATAGATATCAAAGTAACATAAAACAGGTTTTATCAGAATTAAAAACCAATAACTAGGTAGATGGAATGATTGAAATAAAAAAACATGTGACACAAACCTAGGATTTCCCGAGTGTGGGTGGTAACATTTATAGACCAAAGAAAACATGGTAATACCATGGCTATTTAATGGCTGATTTATAGCATTTAGTTGAAATGAATTTATTTCTTCCAGGGTCACAAATTAATGCCTCAGAGTTTAGTAATAAACAACAACAAAATACCAAAACTAAATGCTTAAACTACATTGTGTAAACTAGGTATTCACTTTTAGAACTTAATCTTATTCATCAATCTTATAGTTGACATTAACCAAGATTATTCCGTGAGTAATGCTTCAATAACTCATTGTTTCGTACCAAACAGTCAGCGATCTAGCATTTGGAACGGCTTGGTACCAAAGTTCAGGACAGGCATAAATTATGTTTACTGCACCCAGTTATTTCATGATTTACCGTATCTGGGAGATTTGACGAAGTAAATGGCGTTTGCAGCCTTCCTACTGTGGTTGGGGTCGAAGATTCGAATGATGATAAATATTTATGGGCTGCAGATATTTATTCCGGGTTCCTATGTTCGTATTTATGTGTGTGACCTACGCACGTGGAGTGTTGATGGTTCGAAGCATTGTGCAAAGATTTTACTATAATTCAAATTATGACAGAAATATGAAGTTTTTTATTATTTTCACTATTTTATTACTCCCCAAAATTTGGACAGTAAATAAAAGTTTTGTGGAGTGGAATGGTCTAGAGAACTGTGGTCTACAAATGACGTACAAATAATAGTACAAATTAATGCTATGAGTTTACTATGGTTGGATGGCTTTTACAAATTTCACATATACTTCCAAATAAGCTAAGAAGAGCTCACGACCGGGTATTGGAATTAATTAGACATGATACAATCCCACTAATATTATAAATGTGAAAGTTTGGATGGATGTTTGTTACTCATTCACGCAAAAACCACTGAACCGATTGCGATGAAACTTGGTATGTAGATAGCTGGAGACCTGGATTAACGCATAGGCTACTTAGTATCCCGATACTCCTACGGGATCGGGACTTACATGGGTGAAACTACGGGGCGCTGCTAGTTATCCATAAAACAATAATACTAACTTACACTTTTGCATGCAATAAGTATAAAGTTTTTTATTCTGGTGTCCTGCACATCAGTGGCATTGGATATTATAATATGTCAGTACTTTCTCCACACAACCGTGGTAACTAGTGAATAATGTTGAAGCAAGTGGTAATTTATTTCTTACACCTCATTACATGGATATGACAAAGGTTTGTGCCATGAGGTCGAATTCCGACCTTTCTTGAAAGGTTATTGTTGCTAAAGATAATATATAATTTTTATATAGTTAACATTCGTTACTATACAAAATGTATTCACTAAATTTCCTATTAAGATATTCCTTATCATTTCATAGTAGGATAAATCCTACTATGAAATGAATAAAACATTATCATAGTATTTTTTAATGAGACGCAATATTTACTAGTTGGCAAAAAAGCTTTGACAAAGTGTCCATAATTATATATTTATATAAAGAATTCTCAATTAAATGTTCTCAAGGTAAGCTATGATCTATAATAATAGGTCTAAAACCGAATATCGATACGCTTTTCCGTAAACAAAAATAGTCTTACATTACATAGCAGTTTGACCAAAATTAAATGCAAATAGAAAAACATAAATCGCTGTTTAATATTTTTAAAAGAATCTTGTCAATTTTAAATAAGTATTTTATTGTTCTAAATGACTGGTGTAGTATCCACTTTACTGACTTTACTTTTAATATTATTTTGCTCCACTTGAATATTAATTTTGAAATACTAACAGCTATTGTTTCAAGTTTCGATTCGGGATTGTAGCAATAGAGTGGAGTCGAGTGGAGTGGAGTGGAGTGGAGTGGAGTGGAGTAGAATTGAATAATCTTTATTGTACACCAACGACATATTGCTTAAAAAAAAATTACAAGTTCAAATTTTTTCACTTCTTGACTTTCCTAAATATGATCGTTCTTTTAATTTATTGTTGGAGTTTTTGGCAAATTCTTCATCTGATTTCCCTCTTATTCATGATAGAGTTTGTGACCAAGCCTAGTGTTGGTGTATCCAAATTATTTTCAACCAGTTTCTCTACTTTCATAATATGCAATAGTCAACTTTGTTCATCTTAACTTACCGATACCAACACCGTGGGAGTAACGGTAAAAATGGTTCATATTTAAAAAGATCTCAAGCGTAATCGTAGCGATCTTAATTGTAGTAAATGCCGATAAGATATCTTTTTCGTTGTAGATAAAAGTCCTAACTAAAAATATCTTAAAAGTAACTTGTAAAAGCTTTGGTAGTAGATCTTAAGTCGACAGTTTACATTTTAGAAAAATAATATCGAATTGTAGTACTTGTCGGCCTTCGTCGCGCCTTCTGAACGATTGGAGGCAGGATGTCGGCGTCCAACATTTTTGATTGCTATTTGCATTCATTTATTGACAACACATATAGTTGTCAACACGAATAAACTATAATATATTTTTATAATGTTGGTATAAGCATCGTCGCAGTTGAGTAATGACTTATGAGAATTTGATTGGTATGTCTGATTGCTAGAGTATTATACCTAAGTACTAGTTTATAGAATAATGAGTACGTGACTAAAAGTTCATACCTTCGAGCATCAGTTACGTGAAGTATAATAAATCAAGCTAGACGACCATTGCTGAATTGTTAAACCAAAAATACTCAACTTGCCAAACAATACATGCAATGTAGCGCTACTTACGAGTACTTACATATCACTATTTTTTTTTACTAAACAAAGCGTGACAGTAAACAAATAGCAATTTTAATGTACTTATCCTAGTACTAATTCCTTTAGTTCTCGTAACTAGAAGGTACTTTTCGGGTACTATAGGTAGGTATAATTAAGTTTTTATATCAAGAAAGCACTGGACAGTTTTTATGTGATTAGAAATATAGGTTTTGTATTCAAATGTACTTGCAGTACAAAAAGTTGATGAAAAGAAAAAGTAAAAATGTCTCAATTGACATTATCATTGTCTGTAATTGAATAGCAAAAAGAGTTCTACATACGTGTTTTGATTTGATTGGGATATCCTCTATGGGTTAGTATGCTTACCTGCAAAAAAGAAAGAAAATAAATAAAAGTAAAAATAAAAAAAATAAAAAAATTGTCATCCAGAATTATTTAGGTATGACAATAAATAACTTGTTTGGTAACTATTCAAAACTGGTTCTCTGCAGGTTACTTTTAACAGTTCTATAATCAAAGTTTGTATATATAGCAAGCATGTAAAAAGTACAGACACCATTAAAAAAAATCAAAGTTTTACCATTTTTGAATAGAAAAATATCATATTCTCATGAATAATATTTTCAATGATGAGATCAATCTTACTAATATTATAAACGTGAACGTTTCTGACGAAGTATGGATCTATGGATGTTTGTTACTCTTTCACCCAAAAACTACTGAACCGATTGCGATGAAACTTGGTATGTAGATAGCTGGAGACCTAGATTAATACTAAGGCTACTTTTTATTCCAATATTCTCAGGGGATCGGGACTTACACGGGTAAAACCGCGGGACGCTGCTAGTATTTATTAATTATAACAGTTAAATATATTTCTCTACTATTACGAAATCTAATTGGAAATCTGTTTTTTATTGAGTAATGGAATAGCTGTTTATCTTGCAATCCACGTGATAGAAAGTGACGATGAAGACGAAGATGGTACACGCCTGTCCAAGAGAAACCTATTCACAATATTCTTAAACATTCAAAGATGATAATTGTTTAGAAAAATAGACGCAAGCAGAAAGCTTCTTTTTAAGACTATGTTAAGTAGTATGTAGGAGTATTTGTACATGGATTAGGTACGCATGTGTGTGTGAATAAGAGATAGCAATCTATATATTAATACGTGAAGCGAAAATTTGGATTCCTTTTTACGAAAATTGGACGGACGGAGGAGTATGAAATTTCGCACACTTATAGTTTATACAGAGAAGAAGTGACGAATGCTAAAATTTTGAACAATATTTGCTACACAGTTAAAAAAAATGCAAAAACGGGTACATACAGCTATGAGTGTCCAGTATATATTTTGACCTGTCATGGTACAAAATCTATACAATGACAGGTCAAGTAATATTGGCCAATGAAATAAACCATGGTCGAAATTCGACCACCACGCGATCTCTAGTATTAATAATAATGCCTATATCTTACCCGAGATCACTACCGCCACCACTTACTAGCGCTATAATTAGCATTGCCATGATATTGGAAAGTGTAGATTTGGATAGATATTGGTTAATACAAATAGATTTTGTGCATTGACGTTAGCACAGCATGCACAGATGAGCTATGCTGTTCATTGTTTACTCAAGTGTACAGGCGCCTTAAGCAAGCCAGCTAAAAACAAATAATTTTGTTCAACAGTTGTTCGTGGGAGAGCCATGCTTCGGCACGGCTAGACTGGAGTTATACCACGGCCTCACAGAAAACCGGCAGTGAGGCTACCGGAGGCCCTAACCCTTGCCTCTCCCCCCTCTTCCTCCCCTCCCTTACTCCCACCTTAAAGGCTAGAACGCATTTGTGACTCTTCAGTTGTAGGTGCTCATGGGCGGCCGTAGTCATTTACCATTAGGTGACCCGTCTGCTTGTTTGCCTCATTTATAAAAAAAAAAAAGAAATTCACTTCAGAATTTAATGTATGTTATAAAATTAACGCTATAGAGATTTCTATTTTCGTAAGTCAATATTATTTATTTATTGCAAATTTACTAATAATCATTAGCAATGCTGGTATGTATTTCATAACCTTGATCCATTTCGTTGCCCCGTCAATTAGCCGACAACGGCAGTCAGAATTATTTACCTCACGACACACACACACTCATACACACACATACACAAACACACACTCACGACACAACATTCTTGCTTTAATAATTGCACGGTTAACATTGTCAAAATGCTTCCTATTTCCGGCTATCGACAGCAACAAAAACCACTACAGATCAACATAAATTAATTATGCTTGTAATGCCGGGTCTCGAATACACACACACACACACACACACACACACACACACACATAAGATTACCAACTAAAGATTTAAGTAAATTCCTGACCTAGTATTAAGATATTAAACAAGGAAACCCTTTAGAATATTCACTTTATTAACTATTTGCTAACGTCCACTTAACATTTAGATAGCAATTAGCTCTTAATTTACAGTCTAGCATCCTGCAATAAGCCAAGCCAACGAACTCGAACTATTTGGTTAAAAGGTCGAAAGAGTAATTTAGAGGATACGAGACGATTACGTTACGGCTTCGACCGATAATGTTACACAGAGAATAGCAAGACACAAAAATCTAAATATTCACTTTGAAAACATTTTGACATTTATGATAAATTTAAGGTAAAATAAATAAGTAATAATAATAACTTGACACATCTCACACTCGGCCGTCTGATCTCAAACTAGGCAGAGCCTGTACTGTGGTAACCAGACTGCTGATAAACATACTTATTTATTTCTAAATACATACATATTATAGATAAATAACACCCAGACACAGAACAAATGACCGTGCTTATCACACAATTATTTGTCGTGAGTGGGAATCGAACCCACGACCTCTGGCTCAGTAGTCAGGATTACTAACTAGACCAACAGGCCAGTCAAAGAATATCAAGTTATCGACCAATCACTGCCCGTAACTCCCATGTATAACACACACAAACAAACACTATCTATGGTCTGCAGACGAGGATAGATAAAGTTATATTTATTGGTTATTAAAACAAAATATAATGATTTCATCCGTCAATACTAATTTACATGTAATATACACTACAACTTGATTTGGCGCTGTCACAACCAAACACAACCAAACGCAGCTCAAGGTAAATGGGTGTACATTCCAAAACATAAATTTGATTTTTTTTTTAGAATACAATTTATAAATAATCGAAACTATTAATTAAGTATTAGTAAAACTCATTTAAAGTAGGCAGGGTATATGTAGTTGATAAAGCATAAAAAATAGTGCCTCCTGAGATAGGATTATTTAACCAATTTTAATTTTATAATATTATTGACTAGAATCTGTATAATAATATGCTTTTGCTTTTATGATTAAAAAGGTACAGAACTAATTTAGAAGTGCAATAAATCTTTAATATTATTACAACATCCATGAGACATCCGTGAACATCAAGTTCAACCAGACGCAAAGGTAGAAGTTTCGTGGATCGCAAGATTTGCGATAGTCGCGCGCGACAGACAAGGTGTATGGAATACTTTGGCACCATTTTGGAAGAATGCGTTATAGAACAGGTGGTTTTATGATATATTATTCTTTATTGAATGTATGGAGCGATAAAGTACGTATGACACCTGAGAATGCTTGCGTTTAAAATTGTATATCCCCCTCCTGCAGCCAAAAAACCTAAATTCAAAATTGTTTTAATCAATTGTCAAATGATATTTTTAAAAGTTAATGAAAAAAGATTAAAGCAAAATATTTTTCTGAAAATCAAACAGTGGTACCAGACGTACTTCATATTTCTATATATTCAATATAGAAAAATATATTAAAGAAACAGCTAATCTAAAAAACGCATGAGGTGTTTTTGGGATACCCGATTGGAACGAGGTCGCTATATATATAAATTGTATCAAAATATAGTAAATACTGTAAAGACTCGAAATTAAAACTGCGCCATCTGTGAAAGTTGCCCGAACTGAAATGTGGATAAACATCAAAGTGAATCCACAGATGGCGTAAATAAAATAAATTAACTCGTGGTCAGCATTTTTAGTTGTGCTATCACTTTTTTCCGTCTAGCCCCCATCCGCCGAGCGTCTGAATTGTAAAGTGCGATAAGAAACTTGTTCCAATAAACTTTTTCCGACGTTGGTAACTCTTAGAAGTCGTCGCGTCGATCGCATCGCGAAAGTCGCGCGCGATATTCTTCCGTGGTTTGCATGTAGCGGAAGCGTACTTTAATGCTGTAGCGTTGATAGATTTCATGATGTGACGATTTAATATGCTTTTTTGTACTAGACTATATATTAGTGTCAAAGCCAGTTGATTTATGTGCCCGGAATTTAATGTATATCACGCTAAAATAAATTAAAGCATAGGACCCATGCAATAGCAATCTTTATTTGATTTAGAACTTACTTCTGTGAGCTTTATTTCAGGGATGTTACGATGTATGAATCATATTATACCGGTTTCGGATACGGTTACGGATATCAGATTATTTCAGGTTATCCGATAGTTTCGGATAGTTTCGGTTACGGATATTAGATCTTTAAAGAATGAAACAGGAAAATACAGATAGGTAATGAATTAGCATTATTTCTAGGTTATTATTTGGTAGTGGAATCACAATAAAAAATAAGCAATGGTTGGAATATATACAATTATTATAAAATATGTAATTGCATCTTGATACTTTATGATACAATAAACTATTAAGACTCCACCTCTATCCGAAATTATTCGAAACTTTTATATCGGTTACGGTTACAGTTTTGGATAGATTTTTATTTCGGATATCCGATAGTTTCTTTTTTTTTTCGGTTACGGTTACGGAGTTTCATAACATCCCTGCTTTATTTACCTTTCCAGATGTCAATTATAAGTTTTCTTTCATTGTTTGTACCGTGTACGAGGTGGCTCACAACTATACGGTAAGAAAGAAAGAAAGAAAGAGAAAGAAATGAATTTATTTTGTACTCCTGTTTACAGTTTACAGTAAATTCAACACACTAAAATTACATTATAAAACTATTCTTAGATTATCTATAACACAGTGACTTAAGACTACAGGGTACAAAAATGGTTCTTAGCTCAGCATTGGGCCACTTCTTAGTTAAGAGGTGGCGCTGATATTCTGCTAAGACCGGATGTAGTGAATGACGCTCACAGACAACAGATAGCATTAATACATAAAATACATCTGTCTGAAAATTTTTAGAATTGTAAATAAACAAATAAAAGAAAAACCGAAAAGAAAAAAAAAGAAAAAAAAAACCAAAATACAAAAAGGTATAAATAATTTTAATTAGAAACTATACATTCTTCCTGTTTAAATTCCAAATAAGACCCTGTCTCAAAGCAAACAATGCTTAAATCTCGCAAGAAGAAAATTTAGTCAATCATAGCCAAGAGAGCAATCCAACATAATCGACACCATTGTCTTTGGAATTCGCTCGGGGTTCTCAATACGACGCGACGCCGCGACGCTAATGTTAGAGTATTATATTCTATGTGTATTGAGCCCGGGAAATAAGATTAACAAGAAAAGTGTATTTGGTGTAACGTTTAATGTGTGTATTTAGAAAGTTTAATGTGATTATGTGTATATAATGTTGTTAATGTATATAAGTTATCTGTGTTATAATTAAGTAAGTTGTGGATCAAGTGAAGAAGACAAATAAAGCGAGTTTGCTGCTGCTGCTGAGGGAGGCCAGCCACCTTGCAATATAGTGCATACACAAGGTAGGTTCAGGTTTGTTGCTTTTGCATATCGAGGAGATATTGTTTAAATTTTTCTTTAAAACTGAATACCGATTTAAGGGCACAGAGAGGTGGTGGCAGGTCGTTCCAGCACCGAGTGGCAGTCAACTTGAAACTCCCTCGAAAAGCGGCAGTTCGATGTCTAGGTGTCATAAGCAGGTATGTAGATGCCCGGGTATTATGTATATTATGGTCACTAGACCAGACGAGTTTTTTGTAAAGATATGTAGGCCTCCCAGTCAGAATAACTCCAAACAACAGAGTGGCTAAATGAAGCCTTCTACGTGACTTCATTTTTAACATGTTGCCCTTGTTTAAAAATGGAGTAACATGTGAACGCGGTGGCACTTCAAAACAAAACCGAGCGCATGCGTTTTGCACCCGCTGAATGAGCCTATCAGCTTTGCTTTGTAAGCAGGACCCATACACTGTGTCACCATAGTTTAGCTTGGCTAGTACAAGTGACTCGCAAAGCATTATACGCATATCCACAGTAATATATGGTCGTATCCGATAAAGCAGTTTGAGCCTGTAGAAACAATTCCGCACAACTTCCACGACCTGGGTCTCAAACTGAAGAAGGCCATCAAAAACCACTCCCAGGTTGCGAGCCTCCAGCACCTGCTCAATTCGACTTCCATCAATCCTAACATCCGGGTTACTACTCTGAATTTTCTGTATAATGTCTCTTGTGCCCATGATTAAAAACTTGGATTTGTTAGGGTTTAGTACTAAAGAGTTTTTCTTTGCCCACTCAGAGACTCTGTTTAAATCGTTATTTAATTTGATTACAGACCCAGGACAGTCCTCCGGATGAAAGGAGATGTATAACTGGAGGTCGTCAGCATATAGATGAAATTTGCAGTGAGTTAAAGTGGCAGTTATGTCTGCAGTGTAAAGAATAAATAAAAGTGGACCAAGAATAGATCCCTGCGGGACACCCCGGGCCACCGGACTAAGCGAGGAAACCGCCTTACCTCCATCACTGTTGTCTATCTGAACAAACTGATAGCGGTTGCTCAAATAGCTGTCAAACCAGCGCACTGTTTCATGATCACAACCATAGTAGGAAAGCTTAGAAAGAAGGAGAGAAATATTTATCGAGTCAAATGCGCGGGAAAAATCGAGTAATGTGAGCAATGTCCCTCTCCCCTGATCCCTGGCCTCCAAGATGTTATCCACAACATCAATTAGGGCTGTGGCAGTACTATGTCCAACTCGAAATCCAGATTGTCTTTCAGGGAGGATGTTTGAGTCCTCCAGATACTTCCTCATTTGACTGCTCACCACCTTTTCCAAGATCTTGGATAGACAGGGCAGTAAGCTGATTGGCCGAAGATCATTAACACCACCAGGGTTTACTTTCTTGGGAATGGGTCTGACCACTGCTGTCTTCCACTGATCCGGGAATGTAGAAGAAGTCAGCGATTTGTTTATGATTCCTGTAATAGCTTTGAGAGTATATGGAAGAGTCATGACCAGCATGTCAAGGGATATACTACTAAGGGGTACGCGCCTGGTAGGAAGCGGTGGTTATTATTTGTTTTTTACCGATTAAACAACATTAAAATTGACACCCTCATACTGTAGTCTCTAGGAAAAACCATGGTAGGCAGGACTATTAAATTTCTCTATACACATAGATTTATTTCAAGTATGTTTATAATTTTTTTTTAAATCGCTAATCGCTTCGCCTGTGGAATATATCCACAAGCCATATTGAAGGTCGAACAAGGCCTCCATTTATGTAGAAAAGTTTGCTGTTCGCCCGCGGCCTTATCTAGCGTGATAATGTAACATTTTAATACAAGTTTCATTATAAAATAAATTACCAAGTCATTATTTTTATGCCTCACTAATTGTTCTGTGCATTTCGTAATGTTTGTTATCTATTTTATATATCAAAATGTGTGGTTTAGTGAAACATGTTTTTGTTTTAACTTTAGCGTTTATTGATTTTTGTCCCTTATTTTGTGATTTTTATGGATTTTAAGTAACAAATATCAATGTTTTTCTTGTACTTTATGCTTTTTGAATAATCGAATGAAATGAAATGGTTACCAGATAAAGTAAGTGCTTCATGTGGTGGTGGTGGGATAGGTCTTTCGACACGTGTTTTGTTTGAGTCTTGTCATTTTATTAATACGTGAAGAGAATTCCTTAAACCCCTTTTTAAGAAAATTTCAAGAACGTAGTAACGTGAATTTTGAAATATTTACAGTTTATATATAGAAGAAGTGCAGAAAGCTAAAATTTTTAAACAATATGTCTTACAACTTTAAAAATTACGTAAAAACAGCTTATTGAAATTAGACGCGTCTAGTATATGCGTTGACCTGTCATGGTAAGTAAGTCTATACAATGACAGCTCAAGTTTTACTGGCCAATTAAAAAACCATGGTCGAAAGTCGACCACCACGCAATCTCTAGTAAAACTTAATTATGATGGAGTTTGTGTAGCTACACATATATATGCCTATATTATATTATAGGATAGATGCGAATAATGGTGATCTACTAAAAAAACTGTCAGTCGTAGGACTGCACGTCAGGAGTGAAAACACACATCTATACGTCATCATGACAATATATGTCAACTGAGCGTGACGGTCACGCGAGTTCAGTGCTTTTATCTCATACCAATAGTGCCCAACGTGCCTAAAGGAGTTTGTTTGAACATCCTAGTCTCAGGAAGTACAGAAGAGTCCTATCTGTGTTATGTGTATTATTATATTTATATTCAATGAACAAATTAAGGTTGATTTCAAACAATCAGTGAATAATATGATTAATTGCTAATCGGCACAATCAACATCAAAGGTCAAAGCAATTTGAAATCGATGATACTGAACATATCGATGTTATTGACTGTCAGAAACAATCGTTCGACTGATGATCTTAATTGATGTAGGTCAGAATCGAATGTTTTTGATCGTTATTATTTGAAACGCATGTGTTAATGTGTCTGCATAACAGAACTTAGATACATAAAACATTGCATTAAAGTTACAAAACTCAGTAACTAAACATTACTTTTACGACTAAATTCGCTAAAAAGTTTGACTGAGAAAAAATGGCAGTTCCACTTAGGAACATGAACGTTCTATTTTACGTTTCTAATGTTAGTTAAACTAAAAACATGCTCTAATGAAGAACCGTAGTTTCACTATCCTCCTCCTTCATCATCAGATCATCGTTACCATCCCCTTGGGCCGTCACCCCACCGGGGTTTTCGGCGGGGCGGTGTGTCGGAATCGAACCGACTAAAACCACACGGTGTGCCGTCCTGCGCCTTAAGTAGGAGGGATCCGGGAACAGCTTTTATTAAGACATCCGGAACAGGTCATTGTTACCAAGCCCAAGCTTTTGGACTCGTTAAACCGAATTATATACTAGTAGCCACTGAAGAGTTCCTCTTTCCACCTCCTGGCTCCATCATCAGATCAGCTCCAAGATGCCAAATTATAGTATTGTCATCTACATATACATAAGTACAAAGATTAATTTCGATACGACAATTAGGAGTAGGTTAAATTGGCTTTCTAGATTTGTTTACAAAGTTCATTACAATACAAGTGAAGCAAAAAAAAGCGTATTAAAATTCTACCAAATATTTTAAATTTATTTTAGTAACAAATGCGGTGTGGGTTCAATATTACTCGTCCTTGACAGACGGTAGCAATGTCCGGTATGGCGGATCGGATTATAAGACTGAACTGGTTGCTAAAAAATCCGACGTTTGAATTCAGATCGTCATATCGATGAGTTTTTTTAAGACTACAGGTTTGTACAATCACTTATCGCTTAAAGATGTGAGATTGCGAGATTACATTGTCGCTGTAGGGCCCACTTTCACTCCGCCATTTTCACACTAACGCGGTGCATGTTTTGACATGAGACATAACCATAATTTTTGTTGGTGTAACATTGATTACATAGTTCTAAGACTGTTTTATTTGCTGATTGATTAATACGTACATTGACACAATACATTTTTGCATCCTAGATATGTATGGCAAGATTTTGAAAGTGATAGATATATTACTAAAACTAAAATAACGAAATAACACTGATTTTTACACGCTTTATATTAGCTTCACTTGTATGTTTGTAACAGACTCCTTTGGGCGCATTTTTGACCCACTTTATTATATGGCCAGATTTCATTCAAATTTTGCACACGTGTCAAAGACCGATGACAATGCAATAATTCGATTAAATTTTTCATTTTTTTTTAGTTGAATTTTTTATAAAAGCGTGTTTTTTAGTTTTTTAAACTATAATTATTATTTAACTTAATAATATGGAAATCGGTCATTTGTCAATATTCTATACTGACAAATGACATTTACAATCTATTATCTCGGGATCTAATAATCCATATATGATACCATTATATTAAAAAAAAAACTGCATCGTTGATTGTGTGGCATAAATTGATGCTTTTGTTAAGAGCGGTCGGAGTGCGGTTCCGGGTTAAAAAATGCAGAATCGTTCCAAACATGTGTAAAACAAAATAGTTGTATAAAACAATATAAATGTGACAGCTTTAGCTCATTTAAAATTCATTGATGTCGGCGAGCGCGAAATTCCCATAAAATAGCTGAGTTCAACAAAGCCTGGGACATTCATCTTTGAACAAGAAGTGAACGACTAGAAACACCAGTTTACGTTGAGATGATTGCACATTTGTATTTTTTTACTCTCGATGCAAAATAGAGGAGGAGGTATTGTCTTTTAGTTTAAAAGGTGACTTGATCGAGATTGTTCTTAGTTATAATTCAAGAAAATCTGTTCAGCCATTTTAAGATCATCAGCTCACTTGTAATCGTTGAGGGCACTTTTAAGTAAAAAAAAATAAAATACTTAATATTTTTTTATTTATGCTCATGTTGACTTTCATTTGGTCTATTCGCGATTCGCGCCTTTTGTATGTTCGTAAATAGCCTAGTAATCTTTTCAGTTTAAAGTTGTGTTAAAATTTTCTTTAAACAGCTTTCAAAAGAAAGCTAAATCTGCAGGTGTAATATATGAGATGTATTGCTTCTACAGATGGCATTCGTTGAAATCATTATGATATCTTGAATTTTAAATTATTGTATTTTTAATTGATACAAACAAATAATAATAATATGGAAATTATATAATAATACCTGTTTAATCAAATATGACAATTAGAAGTAGGTCAAATTATTTGCATAGTTAGTTGCTAGTTAATTAGAACTTACAAGTGAAGCTAATAAAACGAAAGGAGAAGTGTAATGAAATAGTAAACTAATTAAAGGATTCCATTTTAAAATGCTTAAGTATAAAACTAAAATATTAAAAAAAGTGTGTGTGTTAAATATAGTTTATTTAAATATCAAAATAAATAATACATACCGTCAACTAACCTCAAATTCTACAAGCGTACTCAAAGTAATGTGTAAAAACCATTTTAATCACTTATAATCACAGTAAATTGTCATAAATAATACATACTGTCAACTAACCTCAAATCCTACAAACGTACTCAAAGTAATGTGTAAAAACCATTTTAATCACTTATAATCACAGTAAATTGTCATAAATAATACATACTGTCAACTAACCTCAAATCCTACAAACGTACTCAAAGTAATGTGTAAAAACCATTTTAATCACTTATAATCACAGTAAATTGTCATAAATAATACATACTGTCAACTAACCTCAAATCCTACAAACGTACTCAAAGTAATGTGTAAAAACCATTTTAATCACTTATAATCACAGTAAATTGTCATAAATAATACATACTGTCAACTAACCTCAAATCCTACAAACGTACTCAAAGTAATGTGTAAAAACCATTTTAATCACTTATAATCACAGTAAATTGTCATAAATAATACATACTGTCAACTAACCTCAAATCCTACAAACGTACTCAAAGTAATGTGTAAAAACCATTTTAATCACTTATAATCACAGTAAATTGTCATAAATAATACATACTGTCAACTAACCTCAAATCCTACAAACGTACTCAAAGTAATGTGTAAAAACCATTTTAATCACTTATAATCACAGTAAATTGTCATAAATAATACATACTGTCAACTAACCTCAAATCCTACAAACGTACTCAAAGTAATGTGTAAAAACCATTTTAATCACTTATAATCACAGTAAATTGTCATAAATAATACATACTGTCAACTAACCTCAAATCCTACAAACGTACTCAAAGTAATGTGTAAAAACCATTTTAATCACTTATAATCACAGTAAATTATCATAAATAATACATACCATCAACTAACCTCAAATTCTACAAACGTACTCAAAGTAATATGTAAAAACCATTTTTATCACTATCGTGAAGTTGGTAACTTGTTTGAAAAACAAAAATGTTGACCAGCTAAGGTGTCGGATTTTTGTGACGGTGTGCGCGCGCATCGTAAAAATTTACTCTCATCATTTTTCCCTAACGCGCCAAAAGAATTATAACTTCAATAATTAACTTTATTTTATTATATTATATTACTCAAAATTACATAAGAAGTCATGAAGGGACGATGGGAACAGTATTATACGGTTAATTCTGAAAGTGCCCTTACTTCTAACACACCACAAACTTGCTCAAGTTATAGTGGTGCAAGTATCTTTATTCAGGAACACGGAACGCGGTACCGTGGGCCGAATCACTACCACTAATCTTTTATTAAAAGACAGAAGCGACTTAAACTAACCCACGTGCGCCCGACCATCAGATATCCACTATATTTGCATATATTGACGGTTTAGATCAGCTCACAAATGTCAACGAACGAGTACATACATCAAACTGATTTGTTATTCGAATTTAGTCGTTAAACTAATGTGGTAAGTACTTTTTGTTTATATTAACTAAACGATTGTTGACTTTTGTGTTGAAATAAGGTACAGTAATGATAAGATGTCAAAATTTTGTTTAAAACGGACTCAATGTCTGTCATAGGACTCATAGGGCGTCACGTTAATGTCTATATATTAATACGTGAAGCGAAAACTTTGGATCCCTTTTTACGAAAATTGGGCGGACGGAGGAGTATGAAATTTCGCACACTTATAGTTTATACAGAGAAGAAGTGACGAATGCTAAAATTTTTGAACAATATTTGCTACAAAGTTACAAAAAATGCAAAAACGGCTACATACAGCAATGAGTGTCCAGTATATATTTTGACCTGTCAAGTAATATTGGCCAATGAAATAAACCATGGTCGAAATTCGACCACCACGCGATCTCTGGTAATTACAATTGTCCAGATGTTATAAAGGGACAGTCTTTAAAATGTGTTAAAATTGATTCTGATGAGCTATTTTTATTTTGTTTGTGACAAAATATCCTGGGAAGAATTAGGGATGAAACAGAATATGAATGAAGTATTACAATATGTCGCTGTTCTTCACATTTTGCCATTTTGTAAGGACATTATTATATTACAACTAGCTGCGCCCTGCAGTTTTACCCGCGTAAGTTCCGGTGCCATGGAAATACCGGGATAAAAAGTCCAGGTCTCCAGCTATCTACATACCATTTCATCGCAATCTGTTCAGTAGTTTTTGCGTGAAAGAGTAACAAACATCCATACGGATCACAAACTTTCACGTTTATAATACTAGTAGGATAATATCGCCACGTATTGTTAACTTTATTTAAGGATCCTATTACGTGAGACCACACTAGTGGCAATTAGTTTAGAGTCTTTAAGTCGCGAGTGAAACAGTGTGTGTGTGTGATAGGAGTGCTTCATCGATGTCACAGCAGTACTTAAAAGCTAATTAGGTAGAATACAACGGCAAGCCGATTACGAATGTGAAAGAAATTATTTTTATAACTAATTGGTTATATATAAGTGTTACAGCAATCACGAACAAGTAATTACGGAGATGGGTTTCCTAATTAGTGATTTGATAACCATATGAAACATTGATTTTTTTAACATACAATACAGTTACAATTTAAAAAAATTAAACATCCCAACTCGAAAATCACAAAAGGAAAGAGCTGATGATCTTGAAACGGCTGAACAGATTTTCTTGAATTATAGCTAAGAACACTTTCGATCAAACCACCATTCAAATAAAAAAACAAATTAAAATCGGTCCAT
This sequence comes from Euplagia quadripunctaria, assembly GCA_963859945.1. Taxonomy (NCBI): domain Eukaryota; kingdom Metazoa; phylum Arthropoda; class Insecta; order Lepidoptera; family Erebidae; genus Euplagia; species Euplagia quadripunctaria. The sequence continues at coordinate 21,637,269 of OY982561.1, forward strand.
CCATTTAGGAGATATGATGCCACAGACAGACAAACAGATACACATGTTAAACTTATAACAAATCTCCTTTTTGTGTCGGAGGATAAAAATACATTTTGAGTTTGTTACAGAATTCTTTAGTTACAGCTTTCTCATCTTACACAGAGCTATGTACTTTACATAACCATGAATAGAGTACGTATGATATTTACTTGTGCCTTCTGCTCAAATTCATAATTGAGTCCTGTTCTGGAGAATCAGTATACTTTATTCATCTGTCTTTATCATCATCATTAAATTAACATTTTTTAGTAATTTAATTTCACCTAATAAAATAAAATAAAAATATTTTTTATAAAAATCGGGATATACACAATGTAAACGAGCCATGCTTCAGCACGTATGGGCCGGCTCCACCGGAGTGATACCACGGCCTTACAGAAAGCCGGCAGTGAAGCTATGCTTGCATTGCTTTTCGTCGCGTGAGTGCGGGTGCTCTCCCCTATTCCCGCTCTTCCCCTCTCTCCCCCCACCTCCCCCATCTTCCCCTATTCCTACCTTAAAGGGCGGCAAAGGACTTGTGCCCATGAGGTTTGATCCCAATGCCATAAAACGTATCTCATTACAATTGATAATGAATTATGAAATGTTATTTATTTAAGTCGCTTTTTCTCAAGAGTTTTATGTTGAGATGGTCGCAAATCTTCCAATTTGTTCCATTATAAATCAGTATTAATCAATGCTTTTAAAATAATTTCACATTGCCACCAATCTCGTGCTATCCGACACTCGAAACAATTCCACTATCTTAACATTTTAACTAAAGCAGTTTGTCCAGTATATATTTACTTAATCGGCGTTAGGCGTCACGAAAGCGTCTCACGCGCAAGTTTAAAATCTTAATTGAGCTCTTACTAGTTGTTAGAATTGGAATTGCTTGTGGCATTTTTGTAAATTAGATCTAGCACGCGACTGCGATTTAAGTAAGTGAAGTGCATTTAAATTGTTAAAGGTCGATTAATGAAAGCGAGTGTTTGTGTACAACTTTATGTTAATCTAAAGGGCGGATTATACTGCGTAACCGCCAGCCTTATTCGTCGTTTTGAAGAAATTCATTCGCTAAAGATTAATTCAAAGGAAAGTCACAATAACGAATATATACCAAGTTAAGCTTTTGCGTTTCATGATATACAATTATTATTATTGACTGGCCTGTTGGTCTAGTGGTTAGTGACCCTGACTGCTAAGCCAGAGGTCGTGGGTTCGATTCCCACTCAGGACAAATAATTGTGTGATGAGTACGATAATTTGTTCTGTGTCTGGGTGTAATTTATCTATAATATGTATGTATTTAGAAATATATAAGTATGTTTATCAGCAGTCTGGTTACCATAGTACAGGCTCTGCCTAGTTTGGAATCAGACGGCCGTGTGTGAGATGTGTGAAGTTATTATTATATTACTATTATTATACATACTTACGGCAATTCACGATATTCAAAGGTACGCGTAACGCGATCACGTGATAGGTATTACAATACCTATCACGTGATCGCGTTAATACCCGTACGTATATAGAATTATACAATTACGGATAATTTCCTAAATTAACTTCAAAATATCAAACTATGCAGATAATAAATGTAACACTGACTTCAACGCGCTTAAATCATGGTAAATTGTTATGATCTGTATTCTTCACCCCTTAATTTTCCACACTTGGAAAAACGATACGACCTTCAAACCGTCAAGAAAGGAGCGTACCTACTCCCACCTCAAAGGCCAGCAACGCACTTGTGACTCTTGAGTTGCAGGTGTATATGGGCGACGTTAGTCATTTACCATCAGGTGACCCGTTTGCTTCCTATAAAATAAAAAAAAAATCCCTTGGTGGAATATTTTTAAAAATTTAAATTGGACCAACCTTGAGAACAACTAATTCAATTAAAAAAGGAATTATTGAAAACGGTTCACAAATAGCGAAGATATCGCGTAACAAACAAAAAAAAACTGTCGAATTTGTTAGCACTGAATACATAATAGTACAAGTACAGAAGTCCCACTCCACCAAATTATTTAAATAAATAGCGACTCTTGTTCCGGCACAATAAAGTCGCAATTCAGGTTGCACAGTACTAATTAGCTATAGTTATATTCACTTAGAAGTTGCCTCTCTTTCTATCGCGTAACTCTTATCTGTTCTGACGACGCCACGACGTTAGGGTAGTCTTTTTTAAAGAATTAATTAATCTAAATACCAATTACCAGTCAGTTATGTCCCTATTATTCTATTTTTGTAAACAAATAAACCTAGGCTAGGTACTAATAACTCCCGGATGTCTTAATAAAAGCTGTTCCCGGATCGCTCCTACTTAAGGCGCAGTACGGCACAAAGTGTGGTTTTAGTCGGTTCAATTCGGACCATCGCCCCACCGAAAATCTGGTGGGGTGACGGCCCGAGGGGGTTTCCACACGCACAAAAAAAAAGGTACTAATAACTCGATAGTCTAGGTACGAACGGATGACGCGACGTAGCGTGTGAGTTAGCATCGAACTAAAGTGTGGCCTAGCCGGTGCAGCCCACTGAATTTTGGCACGTTCAGTCGGCCCCGCCGTGTAATTGTACCTTTGTACCTACTCTGCAGAGTGGACCTGGCCTGGTGTTAGTTTTAAATCACTATACAGAATATTATTGTTGCATCCTTATGCAATCAATTAGAAACTACTTGGTATTTCCTGAACTATAAGATTATAAATAACACTTCAACCCTTTTTAGGAACAATTGAATAGTATGTATTTAACACCATATAAAACTGCCATTCCGGTTTAGCCGAGTGATCTTATACTAAGTGTTATTTATGCATATAATTATGAGTAAATTAGCTCCTTTATTAGTGATGTACACATTTAACGTTATTACTGAGGTGAAGTATTTTCTTCGAATTTAAATAATAATATTAATAACTGGGACACCTTACACACGGCCGTCTGATCCCAAACTATGCAGAGCCTGTACTATGGTAACCAAGTCTGGTTACCATAGTACAGGCTCTCATTTATTCTGTGTCACATACACAAAAGTCAAACTGAGAACTTCCTATTTGTTGAAGTCGGTTAAAATTAAACACTGTAGTGTGGCAACTCTAGCACTTCGGGCGATCATTTTGTGGACATTCGCAACAGCATACTCTACGTCCACTCGTTGTGTCACGACATCGGGCCGTATTTAAATGATCAGTTATGTCATTATGTCAATACTTCATTTTAAATGGAAATAAACCGTTTCATTTACAGATATCTGAGAATGGTAATACTGTTCGTAGTACAAAATAAGCGTATTTAAAGGGACATGCCCTTTTCTTTCTTTCATTACTCCTATGTTCTGTTTCACTTGTCTTCTGTTGATTAAACGATTGTAAAACAAAAAAAAAAGTTTTTTAACATACTTATACATTTCAATGCTATTAGCCTTTACAAGCATCTTGACGTAGTAACATTTACACACTTTTGCAACATCGTACAATTAAAAAGTGATATTCAATTTGTAAAGTCATAACCGCGCAGTTGTTTGCGTAACGTCTGAAACAAATTCATTGACACTGACCAACGCGATCTCTTACAAAAGCCTACCTCAATGCCGCCCTACTTTCCAAATGTATCTACAGATACAATTATGTGGACAATATAGCAAACAAACAATTATATCACATAGTAAAGCATGTTACCAATAGCTTGCGATTAAACTAAAAGCTTCCTTAAGAAAACTCATTAAAGTTCAAAATAGATGTCAAGTTTAATAAGTAGCTAAACAGTTGTTGCTATCGACGAAGACAATAGAATCGAGGACATTAAGTTGACGCAGATTGTTTCTGGAATAGCTTATGTTCCGGTCAAGAAACGTTATAATTTAGATCTTATTGCGACCAATTCAAGGTTTAAAACTACTTATGCTACAAAAGAATCAGGATATAGGAGCAGTCGGCGCCACATTGTACTTTTGGTAGCTTGTATTATGTGAACAATTACGAAACTTAAGTTTGTGGGCGTTGGATCTGCGATCTAGATTCTGGGTTCAACAATTCAAGTGAATGTTAGCGGACTGCAGTAAATTTGTCTGTTATTATAAAATCACTGGTTTAGAGTTACCAAATTGTACTTAATTTGGTTTTGTAACAAGCATTTTGTGAAGCTATATATAAACAATTACATCGAACTATTAGATTACCGTCTTTAATTTTCTGGTTTATGAAATAACCACGTTAGCATGTTAACCATTATTTTCATCCTTCAGATATTTGAAATGAGATAATAGTGTTCCTTTTAAGTTGATAAATTGTATATCTAATGATAAGTTATAACTGCCAGCAGACTTGGCTACCGTGTGAACGAGCCTGAGAATAGACTTGGGTATTATATATAAGGAGGATAACCAATAATAGCCTTTAGGTAAGAACTCACTAATATCACATTACCGTGACGCAGTTCATTATAATACATAGTTTCATAACTATCACTTACGACTTTTGCAGATATATTATCCTAGGTCATGCTTTCAAAGACATAATAAACTTCATCTGTTTAGAAGATAACTCTGATTTTATCGTCAATATTCTTCTTTTTCGTTTGTCTTCAATGCATTAGCTTAATAGCTAATGCATTGAAGACAAACGAAATATGTATGGATAGCATTTTCCAGTTTATTAAATAATTATGCTATTGTCAACATTTTCTCTATCAACACTTACAGCTGTATTTCTTCTTTATTGTCCAAAACTTAACAATATAAGTATAAAACGGTTAACTCAAACTACTATGTACACATACGTTATTGTCAAAAACCAGTTGCTTTTATGAATAATGTTGTGGTTAGGAAGTATTATATAACTTTGTATGTTCATACCGTTGTTTGAATGTTTCCAACGAATTGGTCTGCACTTTGATCTATAAAGTGTTATTAAGTTGTGGCTGGCCTTTTGGCATAATACTGTTGTATTATAGTAGTAGGGCAGTCAACTTTGGCTGAAAGTTCCTTTCAATAGATTAAATGAAAATAATAATGATCATCTCAGCTATGAAATGTTCGCAGCTGACCATTAGCTTGCCCATTAGGAAGATAGAGGGCAATAAAGCCCGGAAAACCTACAATCGAAAGGAAAAACATCTCTAGTCATACTAAAATGAATTAAACCATCAGTGTTGGGAGACTCTTTGTCAAAATTCATTACTTTAATAATATTTTCTAATCCATATTTATTCATTCTAATCAAATGACTTACAAACCTGTTACACTAAGTCTACTATGAGTAGCGCTCAACATGACCTACCCAAAACTGTAATTCTACAAAAAGCAAGGTTTTCCTACAGCCTATTGTACACTAACACACTGGTTCCGTACAAAGAACATATCGATAAGAACACAATAAACAATAACGTTCGTGTATTACGAAACAGTTATGCGACTGACGATTGTAGGATTGTATGGACTTGTGACTAAAGTCCCCGTTTGTGACTTTTTTCTGTATCGTACATTTCTTCATGTGAATATAATGGTAGGTTGGCATATTGTTGTCATACAAACTGTTTTATGGGCAAATAAGGTTCAATATTGGTAGTCAGTACCAGTTAGCGCCATAAAACTGATCGCCAGAAAGTCATTTATCGGTCTTAAAACGGTAGTAGAATAAAGCGAACCCTTTTTACACTATGTGGATGCATTGGAATTGCTAGATCAGAGAACTGAATTATATCCTAAGTTTAGGGAGTTTTTTGTTTTTCCAATCAATAATATTTAGATCAATTTCTGAACAAAGGACACAGGGCTGCACACTTTTCTAGTTAACGTTTAGAAGAAATATTAATGTTTTTCCGGTGTCGGGAGATCATATTATGCAAAATCCAGACGTTTTCCGGCTATATGACATCCTATAACTATTTATATGAAAATACTAAAAAGAAATTCAAACTTGGCCCGTCTACTATTACAATAGTTCACGACGCCAAATCATAGTATACGAAATATGACAATGTAGTGCAAATTACGATAGCAATCGACGCGTGGGCTGATTTATGTGACTGCTTTATCGACGGGGCGGCGTTAACTGGGTCAAAGTGGCAGTTGAGACCGAGCTTGATGTAATTCGAATTTTAATATGTGTTTGTTTCATTTTATTATGATTCTTGTTGTTTTTTTTTCTGCAAACAAACATACTACTACTGTCTATGGCTATCAGTAAAGTGTTGCCAACCTGAGAAAAACCAAATGCTATGCTATGAGTAGAGTTTTGCCAATCTGATGAAATCCGAAAAAGAATTCGTGTTTTTGTATCACTTTCTTTTACTTGGATATTTTTATTGTCATTTTTGCAGGTAGTACAAATTTGTAAAATAGTCACTTGTTCTTCATCTATTGTATTTATTTCATATCCCGAGTAATTGTCACTCTGTATTGAATAAATACATAACATTAAGATGATACGCGAAGGGCGCGTGCCGATGTGATCGGGGTGCGCGCAGCCTGCTCGCCATAATGATACGGAAGTCAGTCGTACCGTAGATCATCGCATTTGTGTTAGCATGGCACTTGCAATGTTTAGAAATGTAGTTTTTTTTCGAGTTTTGGCTATTTATATGCCAAAGCTTGTTTTTTCATACTCTCACAGAAAAAAGAGGCATGCTCATGCTGGTTATGAATGGGCATGAGAGCCCAAATGCCCATGCTGAACATGAATATAGAATTCGGTTTAGCTGAAGAGATAAATAAGAAAAAAATATTTTTAATAACAATAGAGAAACGATAAATTATAGAATTTCATATAAGCTAGTTGAAACTACAAAAACTGAATAAAAATATAGCTAAGCTGATTTCTGAATATTTCCTTTAACTTAACAACTAATTTTTCCCTACTAAACATAAACATTAAACTGAAACCAGCCACTTCTCTAGGATTTATTTAAACCAAGATTTGCACCTCGTTTTTGCACAGAGTACAAGTAGGAAGTGTCGCTGGCGAGGCCACTATCAGATCCACACACACGAAAATCGCCGTTTTAATGAAACCGAGCCGAGCTAACATTTAATTAGTCCAGATCGAATGTATCCCAGAGCTACAGTGAACAATAAAGATCGAACATTCCCTCTAATAATTAGGACTCCAAGACTAGATAGTGAAGCAGCTTCTAATTTTATGTGAATTAATTGGAGCTATCTTGTAGGAAATGGACTGCGGCTACTGGCTGTACAGAATGCAAATAGGATACTTGTTATCTAGTTTATTATTTTTTATTACGTATAAACTAAACCTTGACTACCAAAACCTGAGTTTAAGTTTGATTAAAAACATTTTGTTTCAGAACTAGCAACCTGCCCCGGCTTCGCACGGGTAGTAGAGACATCTTCAACAATCATCATCATATTATTATTTCAACCAATTTACACAAAGCTTTAACAAATTTTACACTTAAATCTTCCTCATGAATCACTCTGTCTATTGGTGAATGCCGCATGAAAATCCGTTCAGTAGTTTTTCAGTTTATCGTGAACAGACAGACAGACAGACATGGCGGGGGACTTTGTTTAAAATATGTAGTGATAATAATGACGGACTTAAACTGCAAGAACTTATCAAGGAGAGAGGATACAAGAAGGTCGGAAGTTAAGTTTTTAAAAAGTTTGGAGAAAATATTTCCCTAGCGTTTAGTTGAACCTATGTATAGTTTTAAATAGTAATTAAGCGCAAAATAATGTTGGCTTTATATTGATGAAAGAAAGTCAATACGATTTTGAAATGAAACTTAATTGTTGCAATACGAAACCCATAATACAGTGCAACTATCAATTTAACCAAAACCATTTATTCAATAATTGGGTTTTCAATGGATTCTATTACCGACTTTCATATATGTATGTATATCTATCTTGTTAGAAGTGAAATGCCTTAAGCAGGTACGTCACAACCCGAAAATGGGACTAACAAGTCGTCTCCGCCGCAATCACTTTTGTAGCTATGAGAGATTGTTGGTTAACATCCAAAATAGAAGTGCAAGTATTAGTGCTTGTTAATATAACCTGACCTTTTTAACCTCGTGACCAACGATTGGTGTGAACAGTTTGGTATTTTAGTTTCATTCAGGTATTTCTTCTTACATAGTTCTTGAAATGACATTTGTAATAGATATGCAAATTACTTGTACATATTACGATAGCTTGAAATTGTGCAATTTTTATCTATTTTTATCATCTGTATAAGCTGTTTAAAATCTGTTAAAATGTGTATTTTTATAGTTTAAGGAAATTGTTATATTGTCCTTTGATTGCTTGATTTTATTTAAACTATCGATATGGTTTTATTCTGGAAAAAAATATATAAAATAAGCTGCTATTGATGTTCTTGTAACCTCAATATGTATATGTTGGCCATTCGATTGAGCAACTGTTTGCCATGATCAAAACGTCATCGACATAATTTACACACGCGAGGTTGCCTAATGTCTTGATATAGCTGCAAGGGATAGATTATGACACTAAGATATTATAATCGATAATAATAGAGCACCTTCAGAATACAGATACTTAAAATAATGCATTATTAGTTTGATATGATAACTTTTAAACCTAGCAGCCTGTGATCCCGGCTAGTGTATCCTGGGTGAAAACGTCAGGCAGGTTAAAGGTTTGTACACAACGAAAAACATCGCGATATTACTTATTTTCAAAATTGTATATTAGGTTGATGTAGTGAATAGTTATTATTTTAGTTATGCAATATGTTATGTAATCAAGTCTAAGTTAAATTGGTACTGCTATTCAAATTAGCTCAAAAGACGACGTGAGTTTGTAAGGTTTTACCGTTTTTGGTAATATTGACAACTGACCTCATTAGTCATTACAAAAATGTCATAAAAGTAACATAAACTACATATTTTCCCTACTATAAATGATGAGTGTGTCTTGCGAATTCAACACTCTAGTATATATTTAAAGAATGCAAAACTTTCACTATCACACGTGCTGACACGAATCATGATCTTGATAAAAAAAATATTCTCTTTTAAAACAGGTGAAACTACAGTTACGATCGTTGGAGTAACCTTGCTTGGTCCACGCTTCGTTGGCTCAGTGTCTTTTGTTAACGCTTACTTTACTGTCTATATATAATTCACACCATTCATTGGCTTTAAAAAATCTATGTTATTGGCCTTTTAATTATTCTTGCCGCATACCATGTTTCTTAACTTTATAATATTTAATGGTATTAAAAAATAAGTTTCTTGTTGGGTGCGATAGCTATATTTTGACTACGATCTGTACTAGATTTTCATAATGTTTTTCTTCAACAGCAATTTTAACAGTCATATTTTAAACTGGTCACTTTCATCAGCAACTTACAATAGTAGCATGACGTGTTTAATGTATGTATACTATACATATATCGTTTTATTCAAGCTAAATACTGAATAATTATAATATTTTAGGAAATACGGTTTTACTGAGCATATTTCAGGTATGCCTGACTAGTATGCATCCTATGGGGGACCTTTATCAAGGGGTGAAGTTACACTTCTAGAGCTACACGAAAAAAGTCAGGCATCCCCTAAATACACACGTGAGTAAAATATATGTCATTAATAAATTTGTTGTCTTCTTCATTTTATATATGTATTTGCTTAATCAAACTTCTTTGGTATGGCAAATAATATAGTGAACAGACAAGTAGTTAATATGAATGAGAAAGGCTTAGGGTCATGTGTACTGGTAAAAAATTAAGGTCTCGTTCTAATCGATAAACGAAACGTATCACGACAACGTGACTATAGCAGGTTTTACTGTAACAGAACCAGAAATAGTTGCACAATTATTTTGAGAAATGATTGTCCATAACGATAATGGTTAATAATTAAAAATAAAAGCAGCTGGTCTAGTTAACACATATATACATAACATTGATGAAGTGTTTGCGGAACTAAATAAGGCTGTCATTGTCAAAGAAATCAATGAACGTTAAAGTTCATGGTATGCACGAGTTTAAATTTTAATTCAGTTCATACACCATCGATGAACTTTTGGCGCTTGTTAGTACTTGGCTGTGCTAAATTATATAAGTTGTTACTTGTCTTATTAACTGTCAATAAGACAAGTAACAACTTATATAATTTAGCACAGCCATATCACCTAGCCTATAATCACTTTTGTTTAGTACACTTAGAATTTCTACTTACAAGTCTGAGTATTAGTTATAAAAACAATTCTTTTTACTAAACATCATGGAGCCTTTACATTGTGGAGTATAAAAGATGTATATTGTAAGCAGTATTTTCAAACAATTATTTTTTCGCTACAGTTAACAATTCAGAAGTTTTAGCTCAATGTACTGCATAAAGTTTCAATTCAACAACCAATTTATTCGTAGAAATATCTATAAAGACTTTCTTCCGTATTTGACTCATGTAACCTACTATGCACTGGGTTACGGTTTGGTATATAGACAATTTAAAGCGTTCTGTGGTTTAATGTTAAAAAAATATCTAAGTCGAACATCAATCAATGTTATGTACCTTTAAATGTATCAACGAGATCAGTAACCAAATTCCATGTTTATTAGAGACTATATGGTTTTACTCACGTTTGTATTTCGGGGATGCCCGAATAGTTTTGGACCCAACAAGGGTCCTTTTTCAAGGAGTGGAGTGTCGCGGCAGGACGTTGGACATCCCCGAAATACAAACGTGAGTAAAACCGTATTGTCTTTAATAAACATGAATACCACTCACGAAAGCTTTTATTGTAACAAATTCCATCCTTAATTTAAGAATAAGAACTCTGAAGCTCTCTGGAAAAAATGATAAATACTTTAAAAAATACTGTATACCTATAAGAAACAGATTGAATTGCAAGTCTGTATCATAAGTATGAATAAGATTGTTCTGAATTTAGAGCGGCCACGTGCCTGGCTTATCAGACTTAGTATGTAGTATTGCAGATATTTCGCAATTTAGTTTCGGATTAGTTGCAAGTTGAATTAATTAAAGCTGGGTGTGTTTGTAGTTTAAATTGAGAAACGGATAAGGCCTGCCTTCAGATATTTGGTCATATTGGACTCAAAAAGGAAATTAGCAAAATAGATTTCTGATTATTTTAAAATTGGTTTGTTCAAATTAATCTTAGCTGTAATGTAATAAGATTTCCTTACTTCCAGATAATTGGGCATCGAATGTATGAGATCAAAATTACGCAGCAATTCGAGTAACATTATGTACCATTTCAGTCTATTCATCAAGTTAAATATTTACTAACGTGTATAATATTTGTGATACATGTGGATGCCACTCGTCTTTTAGTTAACTATGTAGTTAAGTAAAAGACAAAGCAGTTCAGAATCTTTTTCTAATCTGTTGTTTAACTAGCTATTGAAGAGCTTTAGTGTAATCAATAAAAACATCGCAAGCAGATTCTTTTTGCTACCTTCGATGGCCTTAGTGTTATAAACGATTGAATGAATCATAGTCGAATTTCGACAACTAGTTATTATTATTGTATTACCTCATGCCGTCAAATCCATCATCTGAGCCGTTGATAGTGAGTACAGGCGCTCGCGCGTATGCTTTGGCAACGCGTCGATTCCTCTCGAACACTATCACCTTTGCCCAGATCTCATCATCGATCTGTGTCCATTTATCCAACACTTCCTGTATGTGTTCCTGTGGGCAAAACAATGAGCTTTAGTATTCTTATAGTATTCTTCGATGTAATTTATTAGTATAATATATTTTAGAAATTTAAAAAGTGCGAAAGTGGCAACACTGAATGTGTAGTCCTAGCTGCACTAAACGTGCAATAAAAATACTAATAAATCAAATAAAACACTATTAATAAACAAAATAAAAAATGCCGGTAATAAGCAAATCCGTGTAACACTCGATATATCGCATGAGTAGATTAAATTAAACACTTCATTCATAAATTAAAGTATGTCTGTGTCATTTTTTTTATTTCCACAACCTTAAATTAAATGTACCGCAACTAGTTACGGTTTTATTAAATGGTTTTACCAACACTGTGTCATTATCGTTACACACTCAAGTCCACAGTTTCATTAAAAATTTGGCAAAGCGTTTTCATTCAGTATTCTTTCAAAACACGGCACTTTAAGAACGTCCTTGCCGTCGTTACTTTTGTAAGTTGGTATTACTGAATTTTAGATATTAATCCTAATGTAGCAATGTTGTCGCAACTAGATGACATCGGCGCCCGCGCAACAGTTCCGCTCTACTAACTGACACGGTTTTCCTTCCAGTGTAGTTTACATGTGCTCGTATGAGATATACTGTGTCTTGTGTTATTAATATATAAACAAGCTATTTTTATCAAAGTCGTAAAATTAAGTGATACTGAAAAAAAATCAAGGTCGATGAAAATTTAAATTGTAATTTAGAAGTTCAAAAATATTTTTTTATTATAATTAAATGTGACGTATATTAAAAACATTGCAAGTTATAGTATATTAGTAATAAAAAGATCAACCAATGAGTATGATGACTGACTGATGACGGATGTGTGTAAATACTTGCAATTATGTTTCGTAAAAAAACTAAACACAAAGGCGCCGATGATGTAATAATCAATTATTATACCGATGATTTATTATAAAAATGACGTATCATTGAAAGTGTTGAAACAAGGAAATAATAGCAACAATGAATACCTAATTTATTTAAAAAGTCAAACAATTTTCTACTTTGTAACTAGTGCGTTAAGGTTGGTAATAGCGTGATTTTTTTGCAGTTTCCTAAAACAATTTAAATGGGCATCGGCCTGCGTAAAAGTGGTAGTTTAATTATATTTAACGACTATTATAGTAGTGTCTTAAAAAAACAATTGTTTACAAATATGGTCAGTTGAAATCGAAAGCACAGAAAGAACGGTTTTGGATTTAAACTAAAAGTTGAAAATGATTTCAATAGGCTTGTTTTAATTGTTTTTTTTTTTAAATTAATGTATACTATTGGATAATAAAATTCTATTGTATAAAACCAATTAGTTTTTACACAAAAATGTGGGAATGAAGACACTTTATTCTCATGTTCCATTACATAAATATTACATGCGGTAATGTAGTGATTAAATAAAACTGCCGCTGAATTGTTTTAGACAAAGCTATATTTTTTGAAAATTAATTTAATCTTTTTAAATAAAAAATAATTTGACCTGAAATAAAGAAGAATATTAATTCGTTTAGTTTTTTCCTAAAATTTATTCTTTTTTACACAATGAAATAATCGAGGCATAATAATATACATTTATATATAAACATAGACAATAAATAAATAAAGATATTTATACTACTTAGAGATTATATTAAACATTTACTGTTTTTTTCCAATTTTAATCTGTTGGCACACCTACCATCATCTTCCGCGCCTTTTCCCAACTAAGTTGGAGTCTGCTTTCAGTCTAACTACGATACGGCCAAACTTTGATATTTTACTTGAAACGATTGCCATTACACTCCACAACCCAAGTACTAGGGGATATCGAAGTTCTGTAGACCTTTCTTCCTTCCTGTCGGACTTTTTAGAGCTCCAACTACCTGTAACGATTGCCACAGATGTTCGTATGGCACCCGGGACAACGGGTTTAACGAGGCACGGAGTGGTCTCAATGTGTTAAGAATGGTCACCCAGGAAATTTAGTTTGATGCAGTACTTTTAAATTCTTCGACTAGAAAATGTTTTTTAGAATAAATAATTTGCATACAAATAGCATTTAAAGTATTATACATATATGTCCAAACAGTTATATTATGTAGGAAAACGCCATCTATTACAAACACTTAAAGCATTCTACTCTATGGAAAGCAGCATGCAATATTTTTTCGCACTCACACTTAATAACTACTTAACCATTATTCAAAGCTCTATTCAAAATCTAAAGATGGTGTTCTCATTAGGGCAAATGGCCCTAATTATACTTAGACGTCTTTATTCTCCGAAGAAACGACTTAATGACTCATTCATTGCACTAAATCAAATTGCAACCTTTACTTTCTCTTCATTACCGTATTCTTTCATCTAATGTTAATCAAAATCAATCACAACACAATATCGATGGGGATCTTTGTCGTAAACTCTTTCAGAATTTGCACCATAATATGTAGGAGTCATAACGTCATCTTTCTCATAATCTAGCCTCATATTGTCGAATCCAGTTTGTTATTTGCACTGAATAGTGTTCGTTAGTGCAGTTCTGTATTTATTCGCAATTGGACAGTCAGTCATGCTTAATCATTCGTCAGATTTATAGTTGCAACTAAAGGTAGTATATTGTTGCAATCTGATGTAAGGTTGCAGTGATGTTTTAAAGGTTGCGTACGGCGTGACATGGGATATTCTTAATATAATGGCCAGCAAACGAGTGATTGAAGCGGTATGGATATTAAAATGGAAATAGTTATATGCACTCTCTTACGTGCTTATACTCTCGCAAGGCTTACTTATCTTAAACTTATTAAGAGGACATTCTCACGAGCTTGTGGTGAATATTACGCGAAATGATAAATTAAATTCTGGTATCTGTAATTAAATATAATATCATCATGCAATCATTTTATATATTTGGTATCTTGTGATGAGATGCCAATCAACCACCACGGTTTATGTCAAAACTCCAAGTCCTTCGATAGTCTTCTATTTTTGTTCAAATAGCATATTTTTTTTTTTTTTTATTAAAAAAAAAGCAGAAAACATTCTCAATAGACCTTCTTACATACCAGTATGTATAATGTTCATATTACAAAGGTTGATATGCTACGGTATGTAGTAAAAACTGTAATTATTATCAATATAGCGATTAGTTTAACTTCAACACGGCACAACAGATGGCAAACAGATCGACGTCACCACGTATATAAAGTTATGTCCAAAAGTGTGAGATTTTTATTTCATAATTAGCTTCTGTTTACCTATACCCATGTAACCATATATTTAGTTTTCTGAAATAAGTAAGACTTGAATGTAAAATCTTCTCTTTCAGAGTTGATGTTGAAACGGTAATCCAGCAATTTCCAATAAAAAATCATTAATAAATAAAAAAACGCTATTTCAAATTACTTACATTGAGTATTGCATATCGGCAATAAAAACGTTTTTTTTTATCTTAGATCAGTTTGGATCTGTAAAGCGCTTTCCTGTAACATCACGTGTTTTGACATGTCGCTTTGTACGTAAGGACCGTCCAGATATAGATATAGTCTGTACTAGTTTAAATTACAATATCATACCTGTTTCTGGAAATGTCAAAGAACGTAACCGTATTAACCATCGATACACAGTAGGTACATAGAATTTTATCTGTTTTTTATTTACCATGTTGTAAATAGGATAGATGGAGATAAACATACTAATAAGATTATTAGTTTAGTATTTACGAATGGCCGCTTCTTTACATTTCAATATAAAAATCATAATAAATTTAATACGTAGTTCTTATAGCTTTAATAGTTTAATTAAAACTTATTTTTTAAAATCTTATTGAAGCCCTATTTGAGTTGACATTTCAATTTTAAATGATTACATATTTGACATTAAATAAATAACAACAAATGTGTGAACAACGTTGCCGACTATGCGAGGTTAGCCGCACCTCAAAGTATTTATCTACTTATAAAATAAATGTTAAATAACATTCGCTGCACTTGTAGTTCGCGTGTGCAAAATTGTTATATTTTAGTTATTCATCAATATTTGAAAGAATTTGATGATTTTTATCGTCAATTGTCTTCGATATCCTATAATAACTTACTAAATTTGGGACTTTCATCAATGGACTTGAAGTTTAATAGTTTCGTTTTATGTCTCCAGAAGATATAGAAAATTAATGCTTCTATGCAAATTATTATCAAAAAAATTTTTAGAAAAGTTTTCTCAAATTACGAGTTCTGATGAAAAAAGTTCCTTAAGCATTATGATCGTGTAGAAAAGCAATGTGTTGTAATATAATCATCAATATAAGAATGATTAGTTGAGCAAATAATCATCTGATGAAACTAAATATGGACTTCTAATCTAATCTAATTATTTAAAATTAATCGTGCTAAGTTCACGTAAACATACGATAAATACTGCACAGCATTTACTTACTGACTTTGCAGGTCGTTAAACCGAACCCAAATATTATTAAAAGTGCCGTGGCTTAAACGGTCCTTGTAGATTAATGCACAACAACCCTGCTTTTAAGAAACAGAGTATCAAAAATATGTAAGACTCATTTGAGTGTTCCCCTCCACGGAAATCTTTAGTAAAAGGCGAAAGATTTATACGTTATGAAGGGAAACCAGAGTATGAAGTAAGTTTGTATGGCGACATCATATAGCTCTGTAGGTAACGAAACCATATCGCGATTCAAAAATATACTAGCGCACGCCATCTATCGAGTTTAGAGGTAATTGTTATAACTACCTAATTGTGTATTGTTAATTTTTTGGATTTTGTATGAACGTGATAGGTCTCTTTAGAATTACAGCTTATTTCAAAAGTAGTTATAATTCAAGTTTTACTTATGAAACACAAAATCAACATGAGTTTGAGCAAAGTTTTTAAATAACATTAAATGTTTAAAGTAATAAAATGCCAGGCGATTATCTGGCTTATGATACTTTTTTCCTTAAATTTGTAAGACGTTGACCTTTAAAATATTTTTATTGCTCACCAGGACACTTTCAGTGGCAATAAATTATTAAAGGGATAGGTATTAAATGCTGTATACCTTATAATTAGATTAGATATGTCCAAACAGGTTTTTCATTTAATTTTATTGATTATAGTTTGATTATAAGACAAATTTTTAATGGAAATTACTTTACTAAAGACAATGTCCTACAGGTTTTTGAAAGTATTTAAAAGAAAAAATATTTGGCTTTAAAAAACTTATGGTCCTAAAGATCTAAATTACAGCCTATTAAAAAGGAATTTACAAAAAAGGTCTGCCACGATTGCTCTTCAATAAAAAGATTTGAAAAAGTCTGCGTCCTAAATTTAGCGAAGGTTAGTTAGATCATCAGTAAAATTGGAAACGGTGCCCTGCTGGGACCCTTAATATTGATGTAAGTCACCAAATAGCATATTGATGGGAATGCAAACATAATCATAAAGAAATTAAAAGAGAACCAAATCAGAAGTTGACTCAACAAATGATTGAGTGCATAACTAATAAAATATTAAACGAGCCATAAAATATTTGATGAGACAGAAAATATTTAATGGAACTGCAAAAATTACCACAAAGAATTTAATAGAATCAAGGCAAAAGTTGGTTCAATAAGTAATTGACTGTATAAATAATAAAATTTAAACATTAAAAAATGGAGTAGTGATCATATGCAACTTCCACGATTTTGTTTGCATAATAAAAGAGTGTGTTAAGCTAATTATCGAACATTTTACCACGATTTATTAAGCAATCTGTATCGCATAACTGTATTGTTATGTTGCACAGAGCGTGCGCGGTGGGCCATTTATGAGCAGTCGTAACTATCGATATCAACACCTTGCGAAGGGTATCACTCTGACATATCCTTGGTAACTGCTACTAACTACGTATATATTACACGCTTCTAAAGATGGCGTACTTCGCAGTTGAGACATTCTTTACTGAGCGTTGACGAAGACTATTTGAAAATCCATTATAACTTGGCATTAATAAAAGAGGATAAAATAGAAAGTAAAAGTTTGATCGGAATTATGGATACTGATAATAACCAGATTGGAATCCCGTCATCAACTAGTGCATGCGCTATTATTGCAAAGACAATATCAGTATCGGGTGTTGATGTATTTATTTTATTATTATTTATTTATACTTCCTGCAAATACATTGCATAAGGCGGACTTAATGCCGCAGGCATTTTCTTATAGTCAACCTTTGGGCGATGCAGAACCATGTGTAGCAAGTGTATATTTAATAGCCATTAGACAAAGGAATTAAAAATAAATATTACATAAATAAGCCTACATAAATGTACTAGATATAGATACACATATAGTAAACATATATACATACTGTACGTATTAGTAGTACTACATAAATACAAATACATAAATGATAAAGACACTTGTTGAGTGTTATTCTGATGATTCCACCAATAAATCTCTGTAGAGCTTGCGCACTTTAACCTCAAAAGTGAAGTAAAGACGAGAAAGTCGAAATTAGGCGAGATTGGTTGAAAAAAAGCCCATGTTTTACGAGGACAACGATCGTACGAACGAACGAACATATTATATTCCCGTAACCACGATATTAGGTCTATCGAGGCGTCGGGTAAATAACGGTATTTGTTTAGGTGCATGATTGAAGCCCGGTGTCTTTAATGTTAATATATGCATACATTGAGTAAGTTGAAAACAATTTTGTTCAGATTTGTAATTATTAAAATATACACACGTATACCAAATTGTGCTACTCTAGTTAATTTCAATTTGTAGAATACCGACCTAAAAAGTACTCGTTAATTAAAAAAGTAAGAACACGTTTACGAAACAACCCATAATATGTATAACAGCATTAATAACATATCATAGATTCCACACCGCTTTAAAAGTAGTTTAAAACTACACTGGAATTTGGACCTACGGTGCTAAACAATTCAGTATGTATTTATATAGGTTAAACATTAATTTAAATACAAAAGTAACAGTTCCACGGCCTTGCAGGGTCAAGTTTTCTGCATTCTTGAATATAGTAGTATTAGTAACAAGGTAACACGTATCTAATGAATAACAATATAGACTAATAAGTCAACAACAACTAATAAACTAAAAAGATGTTATTGATTTCGTTTGTTGTTTATTAGGTGTACTGTTGAAAATGCGCCTCCAGACGTGAAATAACAGGAAGAAGTAATATTCAAATACGTTTTCTGTATAACTTACGAGCTGAATATGAAATCACAACCCGAAGCTAAATTATATTTTCAAATTGACGCTTATTAAATTTGGCACATTACATCTACACATTTTATTGATTTATTGATTTAAATAACAATAAATTTCATTTTTATCATTGCTGTCATATTTTCTAAAGCTTAGGGATTTTTTTTAAAAGTACATTTTGCATCAAGCTTTTTATAAAATTTGTTATGTGAGAAGGATGACTGATTTCGTTTTGGAATGCGAACGATTAATCTTACTTTTAGTCCGACACGCGTGTCTTTGAAATCATTATCTTTTATATTAATATTTTGGCTCAAAATTCAATTTTGGATTTCTGTCTTGCTCACAGTTTGAATCATTAATATTTTTCGGGAGTGGTTTTTCGAAACCTTAATTAATACGACTCTTTTGAAGCTAAATGGCTTTCGGTCTGGTTTTATTGCTTTCGTTTTGGATTTAAAGTAAGACTTCTTTATAAAAAGTAATCGCATATTCAAGAAACTTATCTTTCTTAAGTTTAAACATTCCGGCAAAGGTCATTTATAATGTTTTATTAACCTTGTTTGTCTAACCTATCCAAAAGGATTCAACTTACTAAGACTACAGATCTTAACAGTTTACTTAGTATCTATTAAAAGGAAATAGTAAATTATACCTCTTTGCATTAATATTATTTATTACAACATCAATCATAGCCTACACATCATAACAAGCTTAGATAAGAAGCTTTGAATTAAACATAAATAATATGTCGTCTATTTAATTGCTCCGATCTGATTTAATCAATACCTGTAGTTACACGGTAGCCTTGGTCATCTCTTGGTGACCTTTAAGAGCATTCAGTAAGGCGGTGAATGGTTTCTTAGAGCTTTTCTGGGTAAATAATAACTTTAGACTTTGTTGCTCTACTCTATATGTGGGTAGACCATGCGCAAAGTATTTTATTGTTTATTTATTTATTTTACTCGAACATATAACTTATTAAGTTCAACATCTCGGTTATATTAAATCCTTCACACCTCTTTTATCTGTTGTATTCAATAAAACTTACAAGTCCACCTTGCATTTACAAGCAGCTTAAAAAACTTAAGCTTATACTGTATTAGAGTAAAAATGGTGTTTGTTCAGCATTTTGCTACTTCTTTTACGAAGCAGCGCTTGGAAGTATATCCTTGACTGAAATATCGAAACACTGGAACCCAGATAAATGCGACCAACAAAACAGGCTAAAACAAGTTTTAAATAAACCACAGATACGAACCTGTATAATCTCATTCTAATCTGGTTATAATTTTATAGACCATACGCAGGTCGATTTAATGGCATGATCTGACCTTTATTCGAGTCAAGTCACGAATTCGCAAATGCAATAAATAGTTTGATTGAATCGTTATTTCATTGAAAGTGAATGTTATGCGAGTTTCTAGTTATGAACGGAGAATTACCGTTTGAATATTGGATAAGTTAATGTACAAATAAACTTATATTACTCACGGTTCTTTGATCTGTTTCCTTTAAATCGTTATTGGGTTAATACAGGAATTCGTTATATGTAAACTTGTAATGATATTGTTGTAATTAATATTAAATGTTACATAAAAGGTAATATTTCAAAGCTGTTAGGTACGTAAGTGTTTGTAAAGAAAGCTGCATTTAGTTAGGTAATTGTTATTTTATTTGCACGTATGTGTAGATTGTTATGTTTGATTTATTTGTGTCATATTATGTCAAGGTTATTTTGTATTATTAACCGACTTCAAAAATGAAGAGGTTCTCAATTCAGCTGACTTTTTTGTGTGTATGTTGCGCAACATCGTCCGATATTAAGAATTCTTTTTTAATTGAATTAGTTGTAGGTACACAAGGTCCCATTAAAATTTGAAGAAAACAGTCCACCTTTAAGCGTGGAAAATTAAGGGATAAAAAATAAAGCTTATTACAATTTATCAATTTAGGTAAAGTCGGTGATACTTTTCTTGAAAGTTAATTAATTAACAATGATACTAATATCGTAACTTAATTAACGAATAACCGTCTTCCTTATATTTAGTTAGTAATTGTGTTCTTGCCAAGCATGATACATGAAAATGGCAAAGTCCAAGTGACATGACAGGTGTTGCTAATGTTTATAGGCGTAGTATCGTAGGCGATCCACGTTTTTGTGTCATCAACTTGGATGTAATAAAAGTGAATAATCAAAATGGATAGCTTGTTTGTCACTTGAATAATATATTTCATAAAATGCTTTTAGTTATTTGTACAGCAATGATTTGATTTTAAGTATGTTGTATACAAAATGTGTCCATTGCACAATAACGTTAAAGTAGACTTTATAAAAAATGTATTAAAAGTTACGCCTAGATACTTACGCTCGTCGAATTACACAATAATTATATTCGTTCAATTGTTTCAAACTAAATTGCTTTACATATTAAGATTGGCTAATAACAAACGGTACAATTTCATACTTATGTAAGCAATTGAGTAGAAGATGAGCAGTAATTGCACTTGAGTAATAAGATTGAGGATAGAATTCACGCTAACAATTTTTTTTTGTAATAAGTGTCTACTTCTTTTTACTATATTAACTTATAGCAAATACTAGGAGGTCAGTCTATATAAACATATTAAATACTATCGCAGTCTAGCAAATGTAAAAAAAAAGAGTTTTGTAATTGGTAAGTTGTTAACTATAATTATATACACCCGTGATATCATTGGCGACATTTATGCTTTGTCCAATCTCATTCCGAATCGCGCTCTGGTGTTCGTACTTCTTTACACAGTATAAAACAAAGTCGCTTCCGCCGTTTGTACGCTTAGATCTTTTAAACTACGCAACGGATTTTCATTCAGTTTTCACCAATAGATACAGCGATTCAAGAGGAAGGTTTATACGTATAGTTTAATATTATTTTGTGTTAATTTGTATAATCGTATGACGATAATTTTTCACCAAATTAGTATATACATTACACTCGTGCGAAGCTGGGGCGGGTCGCTAGTACTTTATAATTATGATCTTACATATGATCATACCCACTACATACTACACACGCTGACTAAGGATTTGTTGCTTAACCAGTCGCGTGGTGCTACTTCAGCTAAAAACTGTGTACTTCCTCCGTCAAAGATACTTGGGTCACATTTTCTAAAAAACTTTCAGTGTGACCACGGTCAGTTCAATTGTTATGTTTTATATTATTTAATTATGTATTAACATTCATCATAAACTGTCATTGTCAATGCCGTTGTTTACTTTCACTCTTATTTCGCATGAATATGAAAGATATGAGAATACCCTAGCATCTTTTGTTTTGCTATACGAACTTTTGGAACATGTTTTATTGAGTCCCGAAAATTACTAAAATTATCCATGAAACTACCTACTGTAGTAATGCAAACAAACATTACTGACGTCGGTCACACATTACTGGTATTCTCGTTAACCCCTCCAGATAAGCTAAATGCTTTTGAATAAGAATCATGAAATCACGGTAGAGGGATGCGGTGGCGCCAGCATAGGGGAACTCAAAACGTGAGCATGCCTTGCAAGAGAAGAATTCCCATGCTTCATTTGTAAGAAAAGGAGAACTTTTGTAGCTTTCCACCATGTAATTTATCGATATTTTCTAGTTCTTTAATATTTTTCTGCCCTTTTAAATCGGTTGGATTTCAATTTAAAATTGCAAAGGTTCGGGTTTGTTGCTGTAGGGTGAAAAAATAATGTTTTATATCACTTACTTTAGTAAGATTATCATGCTTCTTAAAATCATAAAGTTTATGAAAAGGTTTATTTAATTATGTAGATTTTTTTTAAACTCATTTAAATAAAGAAGTAGAAAAATTATGTATCAATAAAAATAAGACAAACAATAAATCTAGGCTGTAACTAACAATAATACCACCCAGTTTTTATGTTACAGATGTAAATTATGTTAATAAACCTATCAACTGTATTGCTTTTGTGGGGTAAGCAGAATACAAAGTACGCCAACGCTTCATGTGTAATGTACTTCCAATAAAACGTTCAATTTATTTCAAATAACAAGACCATAATTCTAAGTAATATTGTTTTTTTTTACTCTTTAAGTAAACAACCATTCGAAAAATATTACAAATAAATTAAGAAAAAAGAAATTACACACAGGAAATTTAATTTGAATATATAATATAAAATAACGTTCTTACTGCATCAGTGCTAGTTTGACGACACCAGAGATGTAGGTAGTACCTACTTTTTTCACTTTTTAAAAGAGTCATTAGATTTCTTTTTTACCTAAACCACGTATGTTGCGAATATGGGATCACTAACCACTTACCAATCAGTCGGAAATGGACATAAAAAGGTCGATTACTGGACACGGTCGATTTTTTTTTACATTGCAGTTTATCATATGAAAATTACACATCAGATTACTAAACGTGGAGTGCATATCTTACAATATAATAGAATCAAGCACAGCGTGGATGGTCGTTGCAAATATTCTTAATTGTAGTAATTTATTTGCATACTAAATAAATTGTTTACTGATTTTTTTACTGATTCTGATAGTGGGAGAGCTTCGGCACGTATGGGCTGGCTCGACCTGAGTGATACCACGGCTTCACAGAAAACTGGCAGTTAAGCAATGCCCACGTTGTGTTTCGCTGAGTGAGTAAGGTTACCGGAGGCCCTAACCCATCCCTCTCCCCCTCTAACCTTCTTCCACCCGTTCCCTACTCCCACCTTAAAAGCTGGCAACGCACTTGTGACTCTTGAGTTGCTGGTGCCCATGGGCGGCGGTAGTCACTTACCATCAGGTGTCCCGTCTGCTCGTTTGCCGACTAGAGCAGCTACAGCTAGTTCCTCATGTCTTAGAAACATATTAACTACCTGGAGGAGCAGAATTATGTTTTGGTTCTGATTCACGCTGTTACTTTACCTTACGATGTTCTATCTTAACTAATTTTATATGTGAGTTTGTTTGTAATGTTTTTTCGTCTTAACTACTCAACGGATCACCATGAAATTTTTATACACGCTGTAAGCGTTAAATTGGTGGTTCCCGGAGGCTTCCTTAGGGTATACCCGGATCCCCTGCAATAGATCCACTTGTGACGGAACACCGTGTTATTTTAGTCGGTTCGATTCCGACATACCACTTCACTGTTAGCTCCGGTGAGGTGATGACCCGTGGGGATTCTGGGGGGACACGACCCGTGGGGACACGAAAAAAAAAGAAAAAAAGGGGTAAAATGGTATTGTTCCTAAAGGATAGAAAAAAATGTTTTTGGACTGTCGTCCTATGTACGAACATAGGATGTCCTTGATACTATGTTCTTTTCTGTACCTTTGCAGAAGTGTTTACAAAATTTTATCATGATCGGTTGTGTATTTAAGGTGTGAAAGCGTAACAAACAAAAAAACAAATTCACATGCGTATATCACTACATATTTTTAAAACAAAGTCCCCTGGCGCGTCTGTCTGTCTGCGATAAACTGAAAAACTACTGTACGGATTTTCATGCGGTTTTCACCAATAGACAGAGTGATTCATGAGGAAGGTTTAAATGTATAATTTGTTAATGTTTTGTGTAAATTCGTTGAAATATGATGATGATTGTTGAAGATGTTTCTACTACCCGTGCGAAGCCGGGGCGGGTAGCTAGTATGATATAAGTTGGGATAGTTACCCTGTATTTCACATATCTGAGCTCGTCATATAAAAGACAAAACATATTTTAATACATATTATCAAAGAGAATTATGGTCAAGCGATGTCCAAACATCTTCAACGCGACAGGTGAAGGATAACAAATGAGTCCACTCCACACTGATATGAAATCATGATTGGTAGGCTTGCGTAAGTCTAGTTATAACCGCATATAATATATCTTACCTAGGCATATAATAATATTCAAATTGATGTTCTTTCTATGGTCATTTAAAGTGCATTTGGCAAAACTCAATCGGAAAGGGTTTAGAGACTTTTTAGAATTGAGCGACTTGCAAAATCGCATCTAAACCCTCATATTGCCTAAGTAAAAGCTTGTCATCAGGCATTATGGGATGCGAATGGACACGGAGAACCCATAAACGAAAGGCAGACCTACTGGCAATTAGGGTAGATTTCTGTCGGTTAACGCAATTAGAGATGTATTATTGTAATCAAACATAGAACTAATAAATGAGTATTTTGTCATCCCCTGTACTAAGGAGGAAAGGTTGCCGACAGTTTTAAATTCACCGGGACTTGCCAATGTCATGACCTCGGTGTCATGCCACCGAATATTGTGCACATGATACTGGTGGAAGGTAGTCATAGCAGTGGGAATATGGATAGGATAATAGAACATGATAAAGAACTAACCTAATAGCAAAAAGTCTATAATGAAACAGAGAAACGCTACATTTGTAAAGACAGCAGATAAAATAATGATACCACATGTCATAACATGTAAGGCATTCACCTTTTTCTTTTCTAACGAGTTAATTGCTCTCTTGCATAATTATTTGTGTGTGGTCCAAGAGTCGTTTGACCAAATCCAACGGACTTAGCAACAAGTGTTCCTGTCAAGTAAACCACAGTACTGATTAATTGTTTTGAATATACTTGCGGTAACTTGACAAATGTTTGACTGATGATGATGACTGACGCGTGTTTTGAACTGATTGTTATGGAATATGTAGATTTATAGAAAACGGTTCGAAGAGGAGTTAATTTTTGGACTCATATGGCGTTCGCATTTAACGTTGTGGATAAGCATTAAACTGTCAACTTGTTTAAAAATTGTGATAAGGAACATAATCCTGTTACTGACCAAATTATCAGAACAAATCTTTTTTGCTCGTTGATCAAAGTTTGCTTATAGAATGCGTAAATTGAACAATTTAAATATGTTGATGAACAAGAACGACTACAATCAAAAGTAATATACTTAACATCATGATCCTGAAAGTAATGTCTATTGATATTTTCATATACACAATAGATTATAATAAAAATAAAGTGTAATCTAATATAAAAAAATATGTGAAAAAAAATGCAATCGGCAAAATTTTAATGTTATCAATCTAAATTAAACAACCAAAATTGCTGCAGTTATCTAATTTCCCTAAGTTTGCTCTCTAAATTGAAATAAGTTAAGTGATTTTAGTTTTCGACTATACATTACTCAACATTTGAAATAGCCCAATTTAACAGGAACATTCACAGAGTGCCACTGCTCTAACTACAACAATATTATCTAAAAAGTTTACCGACATAACAGCATCGTGTGAAAATCTCTGTGCACATTATACGCACGCACAGTCGTGAGCGAAAGCCAATGGAAATACTTACGTAAACCTTTAGGCTTTATTATTTAAATATTTAATACAGTAAGTCTAATTAATTAAAAATATAAATGATTGACATCTGTTTCTATTAAGAAAACAAATAAAAAAAAAGGAAGCTTTGCATTCACTTCTGTAGGCCTTAATAGGTAGTAAGAACACCTTAATGAGGTCCAACCATTCTATTCATAAAAACTATGCTAAAACATTAAGTCAAAAAAGAATAAATATTACGCGAGATCACGATCATCATCTGACTTATATATAATTGATACAAAATCAGCTTTATCTCGTGAAGGCAGAGTTGACAATCCTTTGAATTAAAAACTGCGTATAAAAGCTGCAGGACAAGACAGGTGCGTGAAAACGAAAGTTGTTCTCTTCCTGATCACCCGTTCGCCTCGACTTGAAACCACATATGGATATAACTATTTAGTGTTTGATATGCAAGGCCGATACAGTAATGCTATAAGAGATGAAATGTTTTTATAACACATTACTAAGGATTGTAAGTATATCCCTATTTTTTACATTGTATCAAGTTGACAAATGTATGTGAATAACAAAAATGATAATACTGGTACATATGTATGTGCCAATATTTCATAACAGTTCAGAATTAAGGCTAAAGAATTAAGAGTAATAACACATTGTGATCAAACAGTAGTATATATCAATGAAGCGGAACATTTACTGACAGGTAATTTAATGATTTTATTATAAAGCACGAGCCAGACGAAAGGAAGAGTTGGGAGCTTGAATCAACTGTACTTTCACTGCGCAGACGCTAAAAAGTGAAACTGGAATCGGCGTAGGCAACGGAATGCCGGCTAACAGTGATAATGATGACGTAAAGATTTATAAAGAATAGTTAATATGTGTGATGGAAAGTTTTGTAGGAGTTGTAGAAACTATCGTAAATAATTTTATTCTATTTAAGACAGTAAGGTGAGGAAAGTCATTAGTTCCTGTAGAGGTGTAACTATATATGAGTTTATTTCAATGTTATTGGTTGGTATCGTTGGTATAAGTGACAGATTTGTTAGATTCTGAAATTGCTTTGTTAAAATGTGAAACAAGTTTAATAGATTATTCAATTTGGAAAAGATACTAATAAACTATGTTAAATTTTAAATGGTATGCAGTTAATATTTCAACTATATAAAAGATGTATGAAATTGTTATTCATATTTACAAGTTCGATGAAGTTGCAATATTAACTATAATGAAACAGATGTTGACGAGAAGTTTGGAGGTCGTCCAGTTAACGTAATGAGGGAAAGGGAAGGACGTAAGGATATAATTATAGAGCATCATGCTATTAGTAAACCTCGTTTTGAAAACCAAGTAACTATTTACCAATATCCAAATACTCTAATAAGCGATTTAGCTTTTAAAGATCAAATCATTCACAATACGAATATAATTCACGAGTTCGCTATAAAAGCGAATATAATTACTGATATCTGGATATGAAAATGGCTTTGAATTCTGAACTTTACAGAAAAGGAGAACATAACGAAACGTCAATTCACTGCAGAGTGCGTTGTTTGCAATACTTATGCAAGATTTTCGTGAGATTGATGTTTATCAAATAGCTATTTATGTTAAGTATTCCTAAGATCATAAGTTTTCAATTCTAAGAAAATAAGGTGGGTTTACTCAAATTCGAGCCACGATTGTTGTGCAAATAAACGTCAGTGTAGTTATAAGAGCAAAATAATTTTATCGCTTTTTTGTTTTTTTTTTCGTTTACTTCGCTTCTTTATCATATTTCAAATCACATCGATCATTTATGCAGCTAATGCAACACTTCCAGTGTCCTTTTAAAGGTGAACTATTTCATTTATTTTGTAATCAGTGTCGTCCTGACTATCATTTATTACATCTATTTCATCTGACCATGTGGTATTACTCAGCTGTTGTGATACAATGCGTTTTGAAATTAATCATGACTTTATTGCAAATAAGCAAACAGTCCGAGGAATAAAGGAACACTGACGAGTTAAGGATTTGATCGTAAAAATGCACGTCATTCAAGAGGTCAATGCTTTTGTAAAAGGTTTGAAAATAAAATTTAAATCATGATAGAATAATGAAACTTATTTATACACATACAGAATTATTTTGTATCCATTTAAACGAGATATCTACTTTTAGTTATTCACTATTATTATTATTAATATACTTATTTTCTATGTCTGTTATTACTGGATCAGAATTTTGTTAATACCTGGTATATCTGCAAAAATAATGTCGGTTAACCGCATGTGGGGTGCATTCAAGTGCTCCACGTATACATTTTTCAAGGGCAACCCGAATACCAACTGTCCAAACGTTTGTAGGGTATCAGAATCTCTACTGTTTTTTTTTCTTTTGTGTTTTAGGTACGTTTGTATTTGCATCTAGATACAATATCACAAGTACTTAGTAACTATTTATTTTTGTAGTATAATTTAAATTAAAACTATGTTTGATATTATTGTTACAAGTTGAAAGTTACGTAAAGTATTTCTCAAATTTTATAAAACCATTATGTATGTATTTATCTTAAGTAGTACAGTTTTTATTTTTCTTTGTTTTTTATATTATTATATTTCGCAAAAGTGCTTAAGTTCAAATATGAAGCTACCCTACTGAGTACAGTCGTAGAAAAATGGCAGATTTGATTTTTTTAAAGATATTTATTTTTGACATACACCTTCTGAAAACATAATACTTTATCATAAACAAAACATTTTTCAAAGCTCATACACACAGTAACCTTTTCAGATTTCATTAACAGAAACAGCCGTTTTCAAAATATTACGTAAAACATCATTTGAAAGCTTTAAAGTGCTCTCCTGTAACGTTACAGAAAATCAAATCCGTCGTTTTTCTACGACGACGACGATATATAGTACGTAGTAGTAGGATCGTTTTATAATAAAAGTTACTTGAAAATACAATTTCAGGTATCCCAACATTAACTTCATTATTTTTATTAACTGTTTAGAATATATGTGGTAGGTAGTGGTGTAATATACACCACATTTTGCCGTCTGTATTCGGTTACACTTAATAGCAAACCATTATTGTCATCTACGGAACACACTTGTAGAGTCCGTGATGGTCTACGGACAATGAAACAAAAAACAATTTACCCGACCCGGGATTCGACCAAACACCTCATGTATAACGCAAACACAAGGGCCAACATATGACACGATACTACTGGGCAGTCTTAGCGCAATGCCGTAATATATTCATTCATTATTATCTCCAAACGATAATCTAATCGGCAATTACTACTTCAAGTAACCTTTGCTAGAAGCAATTATATTACACGCAACTAAATATCAACCGTGTGCAAGTGACAACTGTGTATTTCGTAAGAGATGGGCTTGCTGTTATATCATTTGTTCGTCTTATTTAAATGTCAAATATTGACCCATGACATGAACATTGCCACTTGTATTATCCGTCGAAATTACAAAGACCGTGGTATGTTTGAGTTCGGTTAGACAGTGAGGTTTTTAGAATTGACAGTCATTAATGAATGCCGAATAGAATTTAATTTAATCCATTTCGGACCACTTCCCAATTACATTCAATGATCAGCTGTAATAGAAGTGAACGGCTACAGTTTAAAATTATTAACCAAGAAACCTTTAAACAAGCAGTAAACCTTGGGTGGGTAGTCGGATTTTACATTTTGTCTCATGCTTCACTGAGGGTGTAAGTAGATATTTAGAGACAGTGAAGACAATTGTTTAGAAAATTGGTCTTTATTGTATTTAACTTGATTGGTGTACAATAAAAAGATAAATAAGCAACAACAACACAAAACATAATACGCTAATCAAATTCAGAAGTAACAGGTCACTAGGACATGAAATCTACGTGTATGGACTAATGACGCTCAAGATATGTTTATGCCAGGACAAAAGCAAATGGAGGGCTGTTGTTTGTGCCTACCCCAGACACATGTTTATTGTTATGTGAAAGTGACACACGATAAACGCCGACTGTATGAACAATTTCAATGGATGTCACAATTTCTTCGCCTGTACATATTTGTTTAGACATAATGCTAGGTTTTCACTTCTAAATTTTCAACATAAGTCATATTCTAGGAGTTCTTTGAAACATCACATAAACTATGATTAGCGCAATTAAAGTGTCTAAATCAGTAAAAAATTGATAATGTAGATATGCAAATAACACGAGTTTGTACAAAGAGAGTGAAGAAATAAATAGAATAACGAAATGACGTAAACATGGAAAGGAAAATACAGCACAACATTTAATATCTACTAAATGCAAATATCGTAATAGACAAATATCCCAGGGTTATCCTTACTTATTTTCTGACTAAAAAAATGTGTCGTATTGAGTAGTATTAGTAGAGAGTCTGAGTCTGGTACCAGGTGCTAAATTTGCATAAAACCATTGGCACTTATCTTAAATTCTGAGTGCTGAGTTTTATTTATATTTATATAGTACAAAATATCATTCAAAAGATATTTCAATATTTCCAGATATTTACCGTTTGCGGTTATTTACGTCTGACGCTTTAAAGTTCGAAAAAATAATACCTTTAGAGTCTCTACTAATACTACTCAATACGACACTTTTTGTCGTCAGAAAATAAGTAAGGTCTGGTTGCTCTGGGATCTTACTCTATAAACCTATTAAATGTCAATGATAATAAAGTCAAAGGCCAAGAAATTTGATCACGAAGATGTTACAGATTTATCAGCAATATCAGACAGATTGTATTTTGCAAAACATCGTGTATTTTTTTTATTGACGTAAATATAAAAGAAATTCCTCAACCACTTGATGACAAGCGACCAGAATCACTTTTAGTTCTACATATACATTTAAAAACTGTAGATTATCATCAATCAATACTACATAAAGTTGGAATTGTTTAATTTCAGCAAGTGTGCACTAAGGTGAAAACTTATTTTGCCTCAGAATCGCAAGACAGACAGGTGAATTGACCAATAACTGGTGTCGGGTACGCTTACAACACTCAAACGACTGGTGTAGCCCGCAATAAGGACATAGTTGTATAATTGTACCCACAATCGGTGACTAATCAGAATCTATAATTTAAGACCGGTGATTACTTTTCTAGTTATTGGAATATTTTTAGCAGTTAGTGCTAAAAACAAAGAGAAATAATTTTTTTGACGCAACGCCATTAAACAAGTAATTTAAAATATTAAACCTGACTATTAAATATATTAATATTATTACTAATATTGAATATTAATAGACAAGTATGTATGTTGCAACATGAACAAGAATAAATTAAGAATTTAAAATACCCCCACATGAAAATCCCTTCAAAGAGGGAGAGATGAGCTGATGATCTTCAAACGGCTGAACAGATTTTCGATTCATTTATTTTTTGTTTAGAAGGTGACTTGACCTTCTAAACAAAAAATAAATAAATCGAAATTGTCAATCCGTTTAAGAACTGCGATGATACAGAGAGATACACAGACACTGGCATACAGATACACACATTAAACTTTTAAGACCCCTCCTTTTTACGTTGGGGGTTAGTAAAACGATTTCCATAAAACATGTACAAATTGTAGACTACTTTAAATATCTGTGAAAGAAACGCTCAAAACAGAATAACAATGACCTTGGTCTACTTTGGATTGCATTCATTTCTTAATTTCGGTATGAATTTTGGAAGCCTTGATATTAAAAGCAAAGTTTCGACTCTGTGGAATTTGTTACTTTGTTATAATATACTCTCAAATGTTAAGATAATTTAAGTCATACGTAACGCTAGCAAGAGATTTTTTCCAATAGAAGAAACGTCATTGTACACTATTACAAGATAGGTTACAGTGAGTATCTACACGAAATTAATATGTACAAAAGGAGGCCTTATCGCTAAATGCAATTTCTTCCAGGCAACCTTGGGATAGACAAAAATGAAAATGAAAATGATACAAAATAAACTAATGGGTAGTTTTGGTGTGGAAAAGCAATAGAGAGAAAAACGCATTTCAGTTGAGAGGAATCAAAATGTAATGCCTTAAAACTAGGTACATCATACCTATAGACATAATAGAATATTAATAGATAATACAGGAAAATAAATGTAAGTATTCACTAATATTTTATATATTATATATATACTACATAAACATAGGATGTACGTACATAAAAATACATATTATACATACATAGGTATATAATATTATATTATATATTTCTACATTTATAAGATTAAATTCATGAACTGCAACAGTGGAAGAAAAGGATAAATATTGTGGAACTTGATAAAGTATTGGAGACGATTTGCACGTAAATGGAACTCACTCGCTTATATTCAAAAAGTTATTCTCAAAGAAATCGTGACGGATAAAATTTCGGCACCAATATATATATAACGCATCAGTCACATAAAACTGTATAATCAACTGCTTGATAGTATGCACCATCATTTTAACATTGCATTTTAAATTTGAATTGAGGTACCGAAATATCCGTACAGTTTCAATCAAGTGATTTGCCGAATTGAACTTGTTACGGTAAAGCCCTCCTGTCAAACCATCATGTCAGTGCCCTCCAAGACTTATATGGGATTTCAATTCTGGTCTTAGTAATGGAATATTAATAATACGTAGTTTATATTTATAATGATATACATAAACATATAATGTTAAGTATAATACGACTGTAAAGCGATGACGAATGATGTAAAATGATCTACAATCGATTGAAATATGTCATCCCTGTCGGCTTTATGTATAAATAGCCGGCACTTTTTACTCCTAGTAGAATATAAGAGCGATTTTTACAAGAACGGTATTAAATTTCCACTTCCTATATTCATATCTGGTAGGTACCACGGTAGACTTTGTAAAATTTCAATCGATTTGACATTGAAAACCTATAAGGCCAAAAGTTTACGCGACCAGGTGCTTTCCGGACAATTTGCGATGCTGTAACTTAAATTATTGTCAGTCATCAGTCACGATCGCGAACAATGGGTCAGAGTTGACCATCAGTTAAATTGACAAGCAAGTGAATGTTGCGAAAACATGTCTTGTTTTCTAACAGTATTAAAAATATAATCCAAATAGGTCGTTATGAAATACACCCAGTCATTGCTATTAAGCAATGTTTGTGTGAACTAAAATTATTTTGCTATTACGGCAAAAAGTTATCCTAAACACTTAATTACATTTCACAAAACTTTTGAGATATAAAACGGAGTCTTGAGCAGAAACCACCTGCGGTCCGTCTTAATTTAATGTTACTTAATTGTTTTCCGTAGTGTTACAGTAGAAGCAACAAAATACAAAGACATTTGAAGTATTGTTGATTTATTCCGGTAATGCGTATTATACCCTGTAAAAGGTATCATTGTTGGTTAGATATCAGTAAAACAACCATTATTGAAAAGAAAATCGCAAAAGTTTTTAACCACAACCACAAGTATTAATGAAAAAGTCTATTTGGATTTACAGTAGCATTCATATTTCAAGCTTTCACCACCAACCGCAGATATCATATCCGTGAAAGCCTTTGTAAAAACGTTAAATGGAATAATCGAGCAAACACTATCTGAGAGACTTAATCGACATACTATTGTAGTTATGTTATATAACATAATATTCAACTGCATTTCAATACAAAGCTACATTGTTGATGCATCTAGAGTATCATTTATTATAGTTGTCAATGTAAATCAAAATAGCGATAGTACAGATATTATTGTTGAAGCTAAATGAAACATAGTAAATGTTAGTCTAGCTGTACAGTGCGGCGTGTTCTCACGTCCTTAATAACTGTAAGCAGTCGGAAACGGTTACAAAAACGTAACTACAGACAAAGGAAAGGAAAACGTAATATGCACTCGGAACAACTATGGGAGACAGTAGTGTTTAGATTGCAAATTAGCTTAATTAATTTCAATTTGTACTGGTTGTGTAACACAAAATTATATATCAACTCTAATTTAAGCACAATCAGTGGCTAAAATAGCAATGAACATGAGGTTATAAACATATTCCTAAAGATTTGGCTATTAATTTTAAACTAAAAACATAAAGAAACTATTTTAAAATATCATATCACACTTTGGTGAAAGCGACTTGTTGCATATCGAAAAATTTGTTTTCATAGTAGTTTCTCCTATGGTCTGTCATTTATTGTGTTATTATAGCAGTGACTGTGTGAACTGAGCCGTGAACATTACTAACATCGGCTCGACGACCTCGTGATTGATGTATAGAAAGTTTAAATACCGATTTAGGTATCGTGCACCAATAAGACTTCATTACCTACTCATTAGTCTTACATCAAACAACGAAAATTGTTACAGTTGCAGAATGATATACATATATGACTTCTATAAAAAGCGACTCGTTATAATTTAAACTTCATTTTATCTTGAAGTTCTAAGATAAAATGATGTTAAAATTACACATCTACAGATTGTTGTAATCACTCATGAATCTATCAATTTAGTATTTAAATTTCACACCGCAACTGTGTGGAAACACATAACATTTTAATAGTATGCAAAATCACGAGTGCAATATCCTCAGAATTGACTGTTTTAATGTTTAGTGTTTTATTGGATAAAATTTTAGGCAAATTCCATGTTGCAATTGTTGGTAAGATTCCTAAACAACATTTTTCAATTCGGAATATTATGAAAAGTGGAACAGATGAGAAAACAGATTTATACTAAAAAAATATTAATACCACACACCAAAAGCTGTAGTCATTTTTTTTACAATATTCAAGAGATTTTTACTAACCTTGTAAAGTTTATCTTTTTGATACCATACATCTTCCTCTTCCTCGACAGAAGCTGCAAACGCCTGTGTCAGATCATCGCGAGAACGCGAAAGTATTCGGCGTCGTGACACCATTTCACTGCCCGCTGCCGCCTCGAACGGGCCTAGGCTGTAACAATGGACAAATGACTGATCAGTATTACTCGTGAGTTAAGATTAACCTACATTGAATAAAGTGAACCTTTTGACTGCATGGATATCGAGATAGTTTACGTAGACATAGAGGCAAATTCATACATGTACCTAATATTCTTCTACTTATGTATACTTAGCCATTTTGTGTTAAGTTTAATTTGGCAAAGGTGTAATTTTTAGAATGGAATAGAACTAAACTTTATTGTACACCAATTAGAATATAGTTACGAGAGAATTGCAGAAACAATATGTACAAGGGGCGGCCTTAAATGGACAAAGACAGAATAAATAGCAGGAGTTATTTTAAGTATCAGTATTGTTGTAAAAATTGTAATAGTGCAACACAAAAATTAAAAAAAAGATAACGAATTTGTTAGTTTTTTATTTATGTGGAGCCTTCGTAACCACTGTACTTATTAAAAAAAAACAGTTTATGAGAAACCAGCTTTTTCTCTGGAAGAAAGGTACCATATGTCCTTTTCAGAACCCCTGACAACGTCATCAAGAACTATAACAAGTTGTACATTACTGTCGTTTTTAATTTTACGATCTTATCGATGTCTAATGATGCGATTATCATACTATTAGAGATTAAACTTATACATAACAGTGTTATGAAACAATAGGTGTGGCAGAAGGTGTAACTGTTGCTACTTTTGTATCGACCTCCTTTATATGTGTTTTGTTCTTCTTAGCTTGCTATTCATCGTTGATGAAGCTCTATTGATGCTTGTTTTAATGTCTGCTTATAAGCGGATGTATTTAAACGGCGGTTATGTAACTCTGTTTATTGTAAATTGTTGACGGCTAATGAAATGGAGCGCGATGTTATTTCTTTGTAAGCTTGAGAATCTTTCGATTAATTCGTGACTGAAGTAGGTACTCGTAACCATAGACGGTGGTTTTAAACAATTTTTTGTTTTTACTTTCTAATTTATATTATTATATTTTTTTGGGTAAGACACTGTAAAATAATATAGCTAGTTTAAGAAAATGGATTGATGTTTTTATAAATAACTAGCAACCCGCTCCGGCTTCGCACGGGTAGCAGAGACATCTTCAACAATCATTAACATATTTCAATCAATTTACACAAAATCTTAACAAATTGTACACCTAAACCTTCCTCATGAATCACTCTGTCTATTAGTGAAAACCGCATGAAAATCCGTTCAGTAGTTATTCAGTTTATCGTGAACAGACAGACAGACGCAGTGGGGGACTTTGTTTTATAATATGTAGTGATAATATTTCTAAATAGTACGTAAATAAGCTGCATTTCTCTACTCCTACACCATGTATAGTTCTAACAGTACCAACAAAGTACGGTTCGCTTCGCTTCCTTCCGACAACTAACAATGTGTGGCATTGGATTCGACATTGGGGCTCGCGTTGCGTGTCTAACGATCGCCTCCGTCTGTTCCTCCCATTCATTTGATACCCACCACTGTTTACTTTGAGTTTTTAATTTTGGAACGTCTTGATACTTCTACTACTATTTTTTAAAACCAGCCAAAAGTACTACAGGGGTTATTAAAAACAGATACGTCACTAATAGTTTCTATCCAACCAACTTGTAAAATCTACCTTTTAAATTTAAAATTATTTTAACACATGATGCATACAGCTAATGCGTTACGACTTTTGCAAAATATACACATTAATTAATTTACTTATAATATTCCACTGATCTGTGAAATAACACACAAATAAGATATTTCACAATCATTAGAAAGCTTTCTCTCATGGCATTTTGCTTTTCGCGGCAGATTTTCGCAGTTACTAAGACACATTATTCTTTATTTTCAGGTACATCCTTTACTGGTAAAACTCTGCGAAGATTAAATTAGGTGTAACCCGTTAAGCTATATACAGCTAGGGCTATTATGCGAGTGATAAAAAGCATTCCAATTTACAGTATAATGGTTCAAAAGCATGGACCAAACAAGCCGCAGCGTATCCAGAGCTCATTAACATCAACCACTGGAAAGTCGAAAGTAATTTTCTTCGCGCAATTTTCTCGAAAGCAAAACTTATCGAGCGGTTTTCTTGGTTAGAACAATAATAAATAGACAATCATCTTTTCATATTACGCGTTCATTGAATATTGGAATAGTTTCTATATTTTATAGCAAAAGGAGTTTATAGACTGTAGTTTTATTGTTTGCCAAAGAAGGTATTTATTAACTCGCTTAAAAGGCATGATATATGTAGATCAGAAACAGATTAAAACACATAATTATTTAATTTTTATAAGTACAACGAAGGACAACGTATCACTGCTGCCGATGTTTTTTATTTAGTTTTCAAAGCATGATGGCTACTTTAAAACTTGTAATTGTTTTATAACCTTAAACTTGTATTTCTTTATTATAATATTTTTTTACGTTACAATTACGTTTAATACAAAGTATTTGACTTCAGAGTTATCACAGCTTCTTGAGGAGACTATACATGTGTACGACTTGTTTCGATACACCTAGTATTGCAAGTGTACATACGTCTCTTATAATCAGGTATCGAAAATAGTACGATTCATAAGTGCGACAATAGTTTGATACTGTCCAGAAATTTCCTTTTTTCTGACCAGTTACATTTTTAATGGTTTTAAAAATAGTATGATTTATAAGTGCAAAAATGCTGTAAGGTACAGTTACTTACAGTACACTCACTTTCTTCATTCGGTGAGTCAATTACCTCAACTTTGCTTTATTTGAAATAAATTTATCTTTGTTAAAATAGCAAAGGCGCTAGACCTCGAATAACAAGTTATAAGTACGAGCCCAGTAGGTCAGTACTTTCACAGTTGATTTACTTTGCTCTAAATAGTGCCTGTTACAGCATAAGATCGAGATAATGTAGGTTTGTTAGAAACATGCTGATTCTGAGATATGGTACATGGAATGTCTTAGGATAATAGTCTTTAGAGGTAAGTGCAAAAAGTGTATGTTAGATGTATTTCTGCAGAAATGTTGATATACGCTGAGGCTGATTTTGAAAGTATGGAGTAAATAAGTTTATCTTTGAGAGTTATTCATGATCACTGTATATTGAGTTCATAACATAACTTAGGTACATAAAGGACTTTGAAAGTACAATGTAGATACTACAAATCTAGAACAAAGATACCTCTTACTTTATTCTATGGAAACATTGATATTTAGAAAAAAGAAATTTAATTTTACTGATCTTTTTTATTGTTGAAGTAGACGTGCTTAAACGAGCTTATTCATTTAGACTGTAAGCCTTTATATTTTTGTCTATGCACTTCCCCTAATCATGAAGGATCCTTTCGGGAATTTATTTTAATTTAATATTTTTATCCGTCTTTTACATTTTTTATTTATTCGAGTTTGTTATTTCTTCTAATTTATTTTTCTTCGTGTATCAAAATCCAACCAAAATATTTTGGGGGATCAGTGCGGTCAAAAATCGTAGAGGAAGGAGATCATTGGAATTCAATTGGAAAGACATTATGCTTTTACTTACACTAATATTTATGCTGAAATTGAACCTGTTAACAATTCACCAAATTCAATAAAAGAATAACACCTTATAAGAAAGCACTGTACAAAAATAAAATGTTAAAACAGCAATCGCGCCATTATAGTTTAAAAAATTATTATTTATTAACTTTATTATATTTTATGTAAACAACTACAAAAGAAACCATTAAAAAAACTTTTTTAAATTAATTTTTAAGTTTTTATTAACACATTCCCAGTAAGACATCGCATCGGTCGAGACGCGTGCTTGATTCGCGACACTAGGCTGTATAGTATTACCTTATCTGTGACGAGAGTTATTTCAGAGATCTGTGCTCGGCTGTACACGATAGTAACTATCGTGTATCCAAACGTGTAACGTTAATGTGTAATGTTCACAAACCTCTGAACTGCGAGTAACTGTTACTCGAAGTTCAGACGTTTGTGAACATTGCTTATAGCTTTGTAACGTGTCTTGTGTCCACTACTATCCACATTGGTCATAATAGAAGCATAACTTCTACTAACAGCTTAAAATTAAACTGTTTAGCTTATTAATAATTGTGTTCCAGAAAGAGATACTCTGAACTGTATGTCGTTTTTTACGTTATTTTCAGAGATGTTTGTCCGATTTGTTGATTATATTTGTATAGTAAAATTATATGTATGTTTTGCCGCAAGAACAATGCTATTTCTTATGTACTCGTACATGTGACTAGGATAACTTTTCATTATAGCTAAATAATTAACGTGATCTTACATTACTTAATCATCTATTTCCAATTTTTTGTCCTTCGAGATAAAAGAGTTTCTAAAGATTTTTTGGAATGACTTTGTGTCATACTCTCATCTTGTATTACTGTTGTTAATACTGCAGGCTCTCAGTAGTGCAGCATCTGGGTAAACCAACACCCGCTGCTTCCATTATTTAACGTCTAGTTATAAGCGTGTGTCATCTTTAATGCTTGCTAATCTTTAAAACTTAAAACAAGCTTTCTTCAACAACTTTGTGACGTAATATGTACGTTAACACAACACTTACAATAAAATGTCTATGTGACGTAAGTTAAACATGAACCTGCAAAGGACGGTCATAAAATGCAGTTACGATCGACGTCACAGGACCCGTTTAAAACACGTTGACCCATATAGAAAGGTGAACGATTCAAAGACAATGAGCGCTAGAGAAGAGATCAAATTGAAATCGATATTTGAAATAAGTACTTTTGCTACTTTAATGTTTAGATTTAAATTATTTGGAGGCGCGATAATCGAAGCATACAGAAGAGAAGAAAATAAGAAAATGGTTTTAGTTTTACAGTTTTTGCAACTAGTTTTCTGAAATAAATTGGTTGCAAGTTACATAAGTACAGAACTTTATTTTAATTCACGTGAAACTGAAAGTTTAATGCAATTAGAAGTTTTCTTTACTATTTTTTGTGTTCATTGGTGTTCGTTTTGATCCGATTGGTATAGTTTGGTTATTTTTATTTTATCCTAAGCAAATTTTTATCTAAACATATTTTCAATATGCCGTTAGTGATATGTGTGATTATTATTGATGTTATGGGAAACACACGGTCATTAACGGAATTGAAATCAATGATGACATAACAATTCCATTGATTTCGAATTATAATAATAAATATATTTATGTAAAATAGTGTTTTCGAATAAATTTGTGACGTCCTATGGCCGAGATAATGATGATGATGAAATAACATTTGTTGATTTTTTTTTTGTTTTTAAATAAATTTGATGTACCGAGTTTTTTACATAAAATTTTAACAAACCTGATTTTTCTCGACTTTGCTTGAGTTGTACGATTAACTATTATGTATAGAATTACCACAGTACCTTTTAAATAGTAAAGCAATTTTTACCATATAAAAGGTATATTATTCCTACGAAGGAACTTAAACCGCGGAGGACGTTGTTGGAGGTGCCGCTGTCGCGCATTAACCTACTTTAGCTTGCACCTCTGACACAGACGGCGCTGTGCTTAATGTGGTGGCCAACAGAGTAGATGTGTTTTAGTGGTCTCTTAATGATTGCATTGAAGTCACTTATGGAAATTTATGTTATTCTCGGTTTTGAAGGTGATCTTTACAAAATAATGTACGTAAATTGATACGAAATTTAATGGCATTGAAATCTATTGAAATGAAACTCACTATCGACTATCGATGAAGTGTAGATCACGCTTCCTCTAGTGCTAGTCATTACGGGAGTCTTAGCGGAACAGGTTTACACTTTTATTTTCTTTTTACATACGTGAAGGCATCCCCGAGCGGCGCAATTACTACGGTACTTATAGGGTTGTGCTTTGCCTGGATTATCCAGAAATTATTTTTATTTAAATATATCATATTGAAAAGTAACACATATGTAATCACGTTAGGCTTCTTAATAGTTAATATAAAATAATGTTAACATCAAAAGTATAACGTTTTCTCTTGTGCTCACGTCACTTTTTATGCGCACGCTTTTGGCACGATGTGATGTAAAATGATCAAATATACCATTATTGAATCACTCATCCATCATTGAGAAAAAGATA
The DNA here is from genome assembly GCA_963859945.1 of Euplagia quadripunctaria. Taxonomy (NCBI): domain Eukaryota; kingdom Metazoa; phylum Arthropoda; class Insecta; order Lepidoptera; family Erebidae; genus Euplagia; species Euplagia quadripunctaria. The sequence continues at coordinate 21,678,489 of OY982561.1, forward strand.
TTATGCGGTGCGGGAAACTCAATCAATCTGAATTTTTCAGCTAACCTTAGTCGAGAAGTTGGGTCTATCTAGTTGACCAATCAGTCCTACATAAATATTCGTTCACCATTACGAGTGTATTTACCCGAAGAAGCTTTATGAGTGTAACTGATGTAAAAAAAGAAATCTTGAGTTGTAAAACTTCAAGTTTTCTTACTTCATTGACTATTAAAATATACTAGAACATTTGAGAGCAAGGGAGATGCACAACAGCCAATTATTGCCATTTACTTTGCTAGAGTTTGTAAGAAACAACATATACTTTTTTTTTAAGTACCCTCTTCTTCAACACATGGCAACCCTGGCGACATTGCACCTGGATAGCACGCGCCATGATGTAATCATTTGATAGTTTGTTGACTCGCAACCGTTCAGTAATTGTTGTTTATGAGACAAATGCTCCAGGATAGTACGTCTTAGTGCGTGTTATTGGTTGTGATATAGAAGCGCGCATGTTGAGCTTTGATGTTAAAGAAAAATACACTGACAAGATTAATAAAATACTTTTAGTATTTTATTAATCTTGTCAATAAAATACTTTTAGTATTTTATTAATCTTGTCAAGTACAAGTAATATTTTGTTTCTTCGAGGTAATCTAAATGGATAGATTATGCAGAGGGGGTATAACTCACTCCGTTTATTAAGACACAGACACAAATTTTATTTAAAATGTAAATATATATGCTCCAATAATACGAAGATTTCCTTACTTTATTACACGACTGCCCAAAAAAGGAGTAGGTATAATGTTTTCAGGGTTCATGTATGTTTGTATGTGAGTTTCTTTACTCCACCATCACTTCTAACTGCCTGAACAGATTTGGGTGTATTAGGAATATCGTTAGAGTCCTTACATTATCCCGACTGCCACTGGCTATGAATTTTTTGTAAAAAAACAATATGGCGGTAGTTCGTTTTTTTGCAGGGCAGTTGTTTTATATTTTTTTAGTAACTAACTTGTCAAGATTTTCTTCAACAATGAATTTTATGATAATTCGAGGTCGTTGTACCCCATAATGCGATAAAAGCCGCAAGGCAAATAATTAATTCAACGAATAAATTTCCCACAGTTTAAACTAAAACATTTTTATTACCGAAATCATTGAAAGTATTCACACGATTATAAATTTAAATAGCAGTATCGATTACTCTATTACAATCTACTACTGGACATTAGGAAGGACACCATCAGGTATTATGGTATACAGGTATTATACCTGGTCCTTCGATACTTTATCCGTCCCCGCTATTTTCATAAGGTCGTCAGTCCATCTGGCTAAGGCTTTAAAAAAAGTTTAGAAATATATATAAATGAAGTTACTCCTTTCAAGACCTGTACCGAAAGCAATATAATAACGTAAACGTAAACATGTTGTATCTGTATTTTTGTGTTAAAGAATACTAACGTACCTATTACAGTTACTAAGCCATTACGAAATAAACTGTTAAAAATTCAGTTGAAATTGTATGTAAGCATTCTTCTAGGCTACTTTCCAAGTCAAATGACAACGTGGTCGCGATTCTAATTGCATGCGACTATTATTCGTTTGTGTCAAGACAAAAACGAACATCTCAGTGAGAAGAACATTTTTCTTAATTTTAACCTTATTTATTAAGTACTTAAGTCGCTTTTGAGTTCGTTTTTGGAGTTGACACTTTCATCACAGATTTTAAAGGTTCCTATTGACGATTGGATGCGTTCCATTTTTAAAACACGTTTTTGTTTGACAAAATATATTTTCGCAATCATAGTTTTGAGAATGTGTTTTTGAACAGTGTAATGTACATAAGTAACCTTATTTTTCACGGAACAAATACTTGACATTGCGTCAAGTTGACAAGTTGACGGTAGTAACCAAAATTGTATTTAGCACCTAATACACGAACTATTTCATTCTAAATTTATCATGTTTTTTTTTTTTTTTTATGGGGTATGGGGCAAAGGGGTAGAAGAGGGGGAGAGGGAAGGGTTAGGGTAACTTAACTCACTCGGCGAAATACAATGCAAGCATTACTTAATTGCCGGTTTTTTGTGAGGCCTTGGTATCATTTCGGTCGCGAAGGCTTATACTTATACCCAGCCCAGATGTTTGTATAAAATCTCTCAGTTTAATTAGTGAGTTATGTGGTAGTGATAAGCCTAGAAATGTATTACCTGTTCACTTGCAAACAGTCTACTACAAGTCGACTACAAGTTGGCTATATTTAGCCAATTTATAGTCGACTGGAGACAGACTCTCGTTAGGAATGTAACAGGAAAAAAGTCTAAATGGACAAAATCCTCCCTAATAACGAGACGAAGAATGACGATTCAAGAAAAGTATCTCATTGCGGACGAAGAAGTCAATGTAGGTATTTTTTCCGACGACATGTTGTGACAATGAGACATTTAACAGTTCTTTAAAATTATCTATATATTAATACGTAAAGCGAAAACTTTGGATCCCTTTTTACGACAATTGGGCAGACGGAGGAGTATCAAATTTCGCACACTTATAGTTTATACAGAGAAGAAGTGACGAATGCTAAAATTTGTGAACAATATTTGCTACAAAGTTAAAAAAAAATCAAAAAAGGGGTACATACAGCTATGAGTGTCTAGTATATATTTTGACCTGTCATGGTACAAAAGTCTATACAATGACAGGTCAAGTAATATTGGCCAATGAAATAAACCATGGTCGAAATTCGACCACCACGCGATCTCTAGTATTTATAAATTATCGTATATTAAATGTCATAGAGTTTTTAATAAGTACAAAAATAGTAATTAAAAGTTAGCCTTTTTTCCAATTTATGTTTGATATCGATTTCATATGTAATAATATATTGTACAAATAAAGTCTTATCTATTTATTTATCTTTTCTAAACATATCAATGTTGATTAGGCCTTACAGTGACAAGATAATTGTTTAAATTTAGTTCTTTTGTTAGTTCAAGTTTGAACAAGCCAGACAAAGGGTTGTATAAACTTCAGTCATTCTAACTAAAGATCAAGGTTTTTAATGGTGTTGGATATTTTTGATATTGTTGTTTTTTATTTCAAATAAATGTCTTAAATGGTCTCGTATTATACACTCGGAAAGTTGATTACAACCATTTGCCGTGATACAATTGATCATTTAGTTTGGTTCTAATTCAAATTATTAGAATAGTCGAGTCTAAATCGAATAATAATTAATCTATCATTATCTAATAAAGAGACTTTCCTATTTGCGTCATACAGTTGTTTCTGTTGGTTTCAGATAAGGTTTAGTTAAGTTAATGTAATTAGTTAAAATGATTGCCGAGAAAGTAGTATAAAATAAGTAATAAGTGTATAATTTTAGTTTTATAATTTATAAAATACGTGTGTAGTTTGAAAATAATGGTATACATTAGAAAGTGGTTGTTGGTTTCTTTTCGAAGTAGAATGGATTAAAATTCATAATGACTTATTTGTTTTTACAATTGACATTAACACTGGACGCACATATGTACGTCTAACCTGTGTTTTATCTGTGTGTATGTTTCTCATTAAGCATAACTTACTTAAATGAGATGTTTTATAGAAAACACAAATGAAATGGTGAATAACTATAAATATTACAATAGAAGCACATCGTATCTAAGTTTTTCTGTTTTCACTTTTTTATGTTTATTAGGCATAGGCTCTGGGACTGAAACTGAATATTTCTTGACTGAAAAGTTTAAGAAGCAGAATACCACCGGACGCAGGTATCAAAAGCCACGGCCTTATCACAGCGCTCTATGACGCACCTAAACAATCTTTTTTTTGTGGATTAAATACTATAAACTTTACAATCTTTGAGTATTATTATTTAGTGAACTTTCCGTTTTAGAATTATATTAAAGATAATATTTATGGATAGTTTTACCATTTTCAGCTCTCTAAACATACACCTCTTGCCTCAACTTACTATTTAATCCAAACAAACTTACCTTCACTTGTTTTCAATGTCACTATTTATCTATCGCGTAGTCGATTATATCGGTGCGTAGGATCACCTTCCTACCTGTTATAAGTACAATGATGTCTCCACCCACGGCACTATACGAACGAGTATTATTATTGACACAATCGTTGTCTATGATTCTGCTAGCGAATATTCTGCTGCGAGTAACTTGTTGTGGATACTTTCTACGATACGTCATCAATCTTGAGCAGGTTTCTGGTTATGAAGTTGTGAGTAGTATAATCTTTTGTTGTGCTTCTTTATTTGAAAACCAGCTGTTGTTCGTGATTTCGCCCACACTACATATTATAAGATCTTTTTTTTGCTTAAAAACAAGAACCATAAAGATGTCTATTATTCCTAGAACTTTCTCGAAAGAAGCTGGTTTCTCATGTTTTTTATCTTTACTATTATGTATTACTTTTAACCGGAATTATTCATTTGTAGGTAAAAGATCTCACTCTCTTTCATGCACGGTTTTCGGAACAGATCTAATATTGGTCACCTTTTACTAGGAGTCGAGGATATCCTATCATTTCCATTTAAGTCTTCCTGGTGCTGTCAATGTTAATCTGTTTTTTTGGTATGTTGGAAATTTGGTATTTTTTTATAAAACATGTATACAAATTAAAATTATATATTATATTTGATTCTACAGCTTGAAGTTAAGCACCCCTCCCCAGCAATTTTGAGTAATTGTTTTTACTAAAGTAGGATCTGTAGAAAGGTTGTAGGTGCTGGTTCTACCATAAAACCTGTGGCTTATCTGTGGATGAACACGAGTATCGTGTAAAAATATGAAAGTATATGTCAGTGAATGGAAGTAATTTATTGAAGCTTTGAATACTTTTTTAAAAAGGAGTCTTTACCATATTAAATAAATGAATGTGTGAAAATGAAAGTGGAAGTAAAAGGTCCAATATTACGCGTGGATTTTATGTGTTAAAAATAAAATAGTTGGCCTGTTAGTCTAGTAGTTAGTGATCCCGGCTGCTGAGCCAGAGGTCGTGGGTTCGATTCCCACCCAGGATAAATAATTGTGTGATGGATTTTATTAACTAGCCATTTTGCATGTCACTACATCACTACATATTATAAAACAAAGTCCCGCGCCGCGTCTGTCTGTCTGTTCGCGATAAATTGAAAAACTATAGAACGGATTTTCATGCGGTTTGCACTAATAGACAGAGTGATTCATGAGGAAGGTTTAAGTGTATAATTTGTATCCGTGCGGGTTGCTAGTAGTAATAAAAACAGATAATATTTGAAGAACCCGTTTATATTGACTTAAATGTTGGATAACAGCCTGAAAACGTAAATTTAGGTTTCGTATTATCGAATCGCTGACACAATCGTTTCAATCGTAACAGTGAAAAGCTGGAATACAACTAGTATTATACACGCGTTTATTTACATGTGTTAATTGAATTGTAACCCACTTAATACTTAATTAAGTATTTTATGTAAATTTCAAGCGTATTCACGTTGTAACTAATACAGAGGAATTGATTATAACTGCGATGATGTTTCATATTACAGTCTTAACCTTAAACAAACTATTTTGAACGTTGAGGCAGTTTGCGATGAAATTTAAGTAGCTAAGAGGTAAATATTTGCTTTTTGTACAGCAAATGTGTATTGATAAATGACCTAGGTGTCGCCAATGTCAACTGTATTTGACATGAGTAAGCTGAAGAGTCACGCAACTGTTTTATAATTCTCGCAAATCCTTAGATTCGGGAATTAATTCTGAAGTTGTTTAAATTACCACTGTTTTGGAAGTTATACTTCTTTTGGCGCGTTATGGAAAAATGATGAGAGTAAATTTTTACGATGCGCGCGCACACCGTCACGAAAAACCGACACGCTGAAGTTAGCTAGTCAACATTTTTGTTTTTCAAAAAAAGTTACCAACTTCACGATAGTGATAAAAATGGTTTTTACATATTACTTTGAGGACGTTTGTATTGAGGTTAGTTGACGGTATGTATTATTTATGATAATTTACTGTGATTATAAGTGATAAAAATGTTTTTCGATATTACTTTGAGTACGTTTGTAGAATTCGAGGTTAGTTGACGGTATGTATTATTTATTACGATATTTAAATAAACTTTATTTAACTAGATAAAAGTATAACTTCTTACGTGCGTACATAAGTACACACACACTTTTTTTTTTGGTTTTTTAATAGCTTACATACATTGCAATCTTATACACAAGGGTTCTGAGTTACAAGCGATACAATTTAAAGATTAATTGTTATTTTATGCACCCTAAGACAGAAAAGGACAGAAAACCTAAACTGTTACGTAAACAAAAGCTTAACTTTATACATTATAAATGCTCCCACACTTATAGTATATTACAATGAAGTTGGTAATAGGTATAATACCTGTTCATTATTTATTGCATGTTCCTGGAGATAATAATATGTGACGGTATCTTTACGCTCTCTATCTGATGTGGTATTTGCGGCATCGGATGTGTTGATTTTCTTTCCACATCACATAGTTAAAGTGGTTACCGTAATGAACATCAGACTATTGTTTCTCAGACGATATTAGTAAATCATTTTGAGACCGGTAAGAAATATTCTACATTTGTATAATTCTGAATAAGCAATATAATATTATAATCCTCTTTCTGTAGGGTGGTAAAGAAGGATTGATGTTTAAAGTAGTTTTTTGGTATAACATTTTTAATTCGATTCCCAGGTCGTGCAAATTGATTTTGGGTTTTTCAGTTAGAATATTCTCCGGAGTCTGAAAACGTCCCCGGTAGATTATAAAAGGCTCAACCTATTGCGTGATACCAAAAATAAAAAGGGCGTATCATACATCCCTATCTACCCCTTCAAGAATACATAGACATATATAAAATAGGAAACTACAAGCATAACTGTCATGTACATACACATGTGTCGAACACAATAAGTAAATATTAAGACTTAGTTACGTAAACTGAAAGCAGTCTCATAAAATAAACATAAAATTCGCATCAAGTTTAATAGTCTGAATGAAAGCCAGCAACTCTTGTTCTAGCATCATGAATGGTAGCTATAACACCTACACCAACACTGATAAGGACATACTTTGTACAAAAAAAAACTTCTGAATTCCCCAAATATAATCATATCATCAAACACGGTCTTAAAATCTGACTTTCTTATATGGGTTATGCCATTTTGAGCTCTACAAAAGGATGCTAAAACATACAATAGGTTATAAAGTTTAAGTAGATTGTATCTTTAAAAGAGTAGCCGAAATGTTGTCTAGACACCATTGTATCTAACTACTTTAAAATAAAATCCTAGGTCTTATTGTCAGTCATCTATGTTATACATATGCACATACGGTACAGTTGAAAAAGAATAATTCTTAAAAAAAAACCGACTTCAACAAAAAAAACTATTCCATAAAAGACTTATATATGGTTTTCTCATGGATGCCATTGTCAGAACTGGACAAAATTGAAATGAGACCATACGGGAAGCACCAGCTTTCAAATAAAAAAAGAATCATCGAAATCGGTTCATCCAGTCGAAAGTTCTGAGGTAACAAACATAAAAAAAAAACAGTCGAATTGAGAACCTCCTCCTTTTTTGAAGTCGGTTAAAAAACACTTCAAATTATTTTCACAAATTGTTGAGGCGAGTTCAATTGTGTGTGCTAGTAAAAATATTTCGCTCCTTATCACACTCATCGCTTATTAAATAGCAATAACAGTGTCGTAAATAAAGACAACAGGCACGTCTGGTAACGGTAAATGTAAGTCATATCACCTTACTTACGCATGACTAATATACTGAGTGCAGAATACTAAGAGGATTTCTCTATAGGGGTCACAATCTTTCAATGGTAACACCGACATCAATTTAAAAGTAACACTGATTTAAAAAACAGTCAGTCATAGGACTGCACGTCAGAAGTGAAAATATAACGTCACAATGTATTTGCATATACATACACACACATCTGTATATATATATTATTAGGTTAAAAATAAAAAGTAGGTAATAACATATCTAAATGTATAAATAGGGTACACTGGCAGTTCTGTGCTCCTGGCCGCTCATAAATGTTTGAATTTCGATTGTTAATTTTTTTTTAAATATAAGAAACTCGGCTCCGTCTTAAGAATTTTCGATTAAGGCACGTGTCCTGACGCGAGTTTAACATTTTTTACCATTCCCAAAAAGTGCACCACGCCGCTAAAAAGTTTTCACTTCAAAAAATAAACACTATTTTTAACATCGGATAAACATTATTAATATTTGATCTTAATTGCTCAGACTGACTACACGAAAAATGTGGTTGTCAAGAAGTCTTCTCGCACGTAGTGTTGTAAATATTTGTGTAATTAACATTCGCACAGACAGACGTAATGGACTGACTGTACTTTAACGTCAGCTTGACTTTATGTGGGTAACAGACACCATTCTCTAGAGAATGTGTAATTGAAAAGAAAAGTCAGAGGTGTAGACTTTATCACGACTAATGCTCTCTTTTTTGCTCTCATTGTCCCAGGATCATAATTTGTACTTAGGCATATTGATCGTAGTATTCTATTGCCAACTGCATTGCATCCGGGGGCCGATTACCAGGGAGCCTTGAAGCATAGAAGTTCTTCTTCAAAAATAAGGCAAATAAAGGGAATCTCAATAAATAAAGCATACAAATTTATTGGAAGGAATTGGTCATGGTCATTTACCATCAGGTGATCCGTCTGCTCGTTTGCCTCCTATACCATAAAAAAAGTTATAAGTATCGCTTGTGTTTACTCAATAACAGTACATTGAGAAATAAATGTATAAATGGCAACCCTAAAACCATAGATAATGCAGATAAAAAACTAACTCATTCAACCGTTATATGAAACAAAATATCAAAGTAAAAACTATTTGTACGCGTAAAGAATATTCTTCACTGTTCACATCAAATTACAAGCTTTCGCGATTTTTTTATGCATGATTCGTTTTGTCCCAAATATTCTGCGGCCAATTATCTATAAGATTTCTGTAACTAAAGTCGTTATAGTCAAATGTCAAGGGTGGTTTAGTAATACACCTGATATGATTGATGTAATATATGTTATAATGTTTGAATTTATTTATTCAGGAATCATTACTTACAAGTTTATTCATAGCATCTTGTTCATAGCATCTTGTTCGTTTTGAATTTAAAATGCAATTTATGTAGAAGCTTTGTAAACCTTGTAAGTGAAGTTGCCGTCAATAAATAATGTGCAATTTATCAGATGATTTAAATTTTATTATGATATATGTTCATATTCTCTGGCCTTAGCCTTTGTTGTAGACAAGTTAATCTATATTTTGGTTTGTAGAGAATACTTTTTGATCAAACGGTCAGTGAGCGTGGTTAAGTGATGTTATTACTTAACTATACTGAGAGCTTGTTTGACCGCTGATAGATCGTCAACCATTTGCATTCGTCCGCGTTTGTAAATTTTCCGCCTGTTTGTAACATTTTTCATTGATGCTCCACTCCTATTGCTTGTTGTGTGATGTTATATAGCCTATAGCCTTCCTCGATAAATGGGCTATCCAACACTATTTAAAATTCAAACCAGCAGTTCTTGAGGTTAGCGCGTTCAACTAAAGAAACAAAATCTTCCGCTTTATAATATTAGTATAGATTCATACAATAATTTTACAAATAGTAGGTATTTGTGTGATGTGTTAGAGGGACGTGTCTGACTTCCCAACAACAGCTAATTCGAGTTACAGGAGCGAAGCCAAAGTGCTCAAGTCATAGTAAGGGGCTCGTGGCTAAATAGTAACCGAGTAGGTTAGCACATTACAAGGTTAAGTAATACTGGCCAGGTCAGTCTTAGGATGGGTGACCATTCTTAACACATCGAGACCCCTAAGTGCTTCTTAGAGCACGTTCAGCCACTGGACTCGGTTGCCATACGAACATCTGTGGCATTTGTTACGGGTAGTTGGAGCCCTAAAAAGTCTGACAACCTGGTCTAAATACAGAACTTCGATATCGCCTAGTACTTGGGTTATGGAGGTCTGATGGCAGTCGCTTCTCGTAAAATATCGAAATTCGGCCGCATCGTAGTTAGACTGAAAGCTGACCCAACTTAGTTGGGAAAAAGCGAATTATAAAAGGGGTCAATTGTATTGTCTGTTGATAGTAGAAATATCTGTGTAATGGTTGATATGCAACATGTCTTAATAAATCTGTTAGGAACCTAAATCTTAATGTTTAGAAATTGCAGTGTGACAGATTAAAAGGCTATCGTGTACGTGGATCACAGTAGTCTATTTAAAATACTCACCCAGCAACTTCAACTGACATTAGATAAGCGTGGCATAGTTTACAATAGTCGTAGATCATGGTATCAGTAGTTTGTCTTATAACGGTGCCTGTTTACGGCAAGTGTAGTAAAATTATTTTAAGATATTCAATTACCTCAACGGGACCTTTAAACTTGCGGTGACTGACTGCGAAAGACTACAAACATAGGTACTGTTTCTTTTAAACCCGGGGTCCATTCAACTTTTAAATGCCACAATCACTTTTAATTAGCAAGTACTCCAGATAAAAATAGATAATTTTCTACATCAATTGCGGAATAATAGTTATAATTATTCAGGTTTTGAATCCTTAAAAGCTGCCCTTGAATTTATGAATGCATATTATATTAAGTAGCATTGATTTAATCGTTGTCTTTGTCTTAGACATAAGAAGTTACAGGAGTAGCTTATTCGTATTTCGTTAGTATTACTAATCATTGTACTACTATTACAAAATATAATAATAATAACTCCACACATCTCACACATGGCCGTCTGCTTCCCAAACTAGACAGAGCCTGTACTATGGTAACCAGACTTCTGATAACTATACTTATATATTTCTAAATTCATACATATTGTTGGGACTTACGTATAGATAAACTAGCAGCGCCCCGCGGTTTCACCCGCGTAAGTCCCGATCCCGTGGGAATATCGGGATAAAAAGTAGCCTATGCATTAATCCAGGTCTCCAGCTATCTACATATCAAGTTTCATCGCGATCGGTTTAGTGGTTTTTGGGTGAAAGAGTAACAAACATCCATACATCCATCCATCCATTCATCAAAACTTTCACATTTATAATATTAGTGGGATTAGTGGGATTACATGCCTTCTTTCATTCACGAGAGAATAACCTCAATAATACGCTAAGAATGACAACCATTTCCTACAAACACAACATATGTTTTCTCCACAAAAGGACTTGGCCACATAGTGCACAAAGTAATATTATTATGTTCCTGCCAATAGACGGTTATATGACCGAAGTTGCTTCTGCCTAAAATGGACATTCTAAGACTTGTATTTTTCAACACAACCGCACAACCTGCATGGTCGTGAGAACTCTTTGATAAGATTTATTTTTAGCATTAAATCCAAGCTAGTCATTAGCGGATACATTGAGTGCCGAACATTGTTAATCCACGCTTATACAGCGTGGATATTAATTTTTGTGATTTATTAATATGTACTTCGTTACTGATATAATTTGGCCTGCACTAGCCTGGCACCTACAGATAATTCTTGCTTTTATATAAAACTATATTTTTATAATTTTTTTATATTCTTCTCTAGAACTATTTTAAACTTGTGTAATATTCGGTGTTGCCATACACATCTTAGTAAATATGAATTAGTGAATATGAGAATTGGAGAAATCGATCCATATGTAAATTTATTGAGAAAATGTGCTGTAACTTTATTCTGGTTTGATTATTATTTCCAAAGTACATTTTTTATGATACCTGGTTCGATAGGTAAGGCTGCCGGTAAAACAACCGAGCACAGAATATCAGAAAGGCTTGACAATTATGGACTGGAAATAGCAACGTGGGCCTTACTCACTCCAAGATTGACCGATGTGACCTGGTGAGTGTTTAGGAGAGGCTTGTATTCAGCAGTGGACTCCATATGGCTGAGATATTGGTCATTTATTAAGGGGTACATTTAACGCGAGAAGAATAGATCTATTGACTTCCATAGTACCTATTCTGGCACTAAGCCCAGGGGCATAAGTGCAGACCTACCTTCTGTTAGTGGTTTTCTCGACAAAAGAACGCGCGGAAGCCTCATTATCCACTTGTTTATAAATAAAACGACTATTACGAGAGATAGTAGGTTTACCATTTAGCTAAACAAAATGACTGCTAATCATTAATCACAGCTGCCGGCAACTAAGTAATTGCCATGCCAATTACACACTGTGTAAGTATTAAGATATTCAAGCACAATTTATTAAATAATGCGCTTACGTATTACGAAAATAACGGCGCCAACACACTGGCTACCAGAATATTAAAAATACTGTTCTTGGTTGGAGCTAGGGCACTGGAGATTACTGCGCGCCTGGGGAAGTTCCTTCACCATAAAGACAACCGTGGTTTAACGATACTACTATAGAGTGTTGTCTTTCCCCTAGTAAGGAACTTAGGCAAGGGGCTTGAGAGCAATTCCGGTAGAGGTGTAACACCGTTGGTGTTGAGAGAGTTTTAGTGCTTGATAACCTTGTTTGTATACATTAAAAAAGCCCTAAATACATAATAATATATACATACATACCAAAATCACATAATTGCTTTCTTGAGAATAGTTAGAACCTAGTGGTAAACCAATTAATAGCTTTCATCGGTCCGTTTACGTTGAAGGAGAATTTTTTTTTGTTAACAAAGTCCATGATAGGGAACTTCTTACAATTTGTTTAGATGGGTATCTAAGAAAATTGTAACTAGTGGAGTTATTGCAAACTTGCATATTGGCTTTCAGAGATGTCATAAATTTGGCTAAATAAAGTGGATAACGAACTGTGGCTGAACATGCGGGGAGTAGAAGATCGATCGACTTTCTTGACATCTCTTGCCAGTGTAGTGTGAGACAACATGGCCCAAATAACGAGGTTTGCACGGGCGCCCGGGGAGGGTTACCGTTTGACGATAGAATTTTAATTCTAATATTGATGTACTTTTGCTTTTTGCAGGTAGGAAGTTTAAGGCTTTTTATTTAGATTGTGCGCAATAACCAATGCGGAAGTATCAGTGATTGGTTCATGGTCGTGTTCAATTTCAATTTTTAAAATAAAGAGATCAGTTGCATTCCCTAAGTGATCAAGATGATCAAGTGAAAATAATACTTAAGTTTAATTAACCATTTATTGTACATGCTTGTAATCTGCATACTCCTTTAGTAAAATGATTTGCAGTTGTAGCAACATGCATAAATTAGTAGAAGTATTTTTTCTGTACAACACAAATTTAGTACTTATACGTCTTTAGTTAGTGACACGTTTTGTTTGATATGACAACACTGTAACTGTCAAAATTTATTTTTAAAATTGGGAATTTGATATGTTAAAATGAACGTGTTTGCTTTTACGTGCTGTAACATACTATATAACGGAACTAGACATTATAGGCTTGGGCACCGTACCATATTTAGGACGAATGCCCAAAAAATATAAAACGTGGGTGACACATACTGGTATCATTTACAGACGGATGTCTGCTCAGACAATTTAATAGGATTTGACCTTACCGTTTAAACTACACCTATAATTTACTGACACCGTATATTAAACCACACAATGAAGGTAGTTAAGATTTAATATTGACAACACTTCCTCTAAAGATTGGTTAATTTATTTTTTACCAAATATATATGACAAATGTTTCTATTTTATGCAAATTCTATTAGGCCTTAACATTTAAAAACTCGTCGTTTATCATTTAAGTTTTTGTGATTGTCCTTCAACCGCGATGACCCAATCTCTTAATTAAGTTTTTGAGAGTAAACACGCCAAGGTGTTTTATATAACGGGTATGTCAAAGTACGTAATATATTACGAGATACTTCATTACTTCCTTATATACATACTAGACAGCCCAGCTGGTCCAATGTGTCATGCTTTCGTGTCATCGTTTGGCTCCTGAAGGCAAATTGTCATGTATTATTTTGTTTGAAAATATCTAGTAACGATACGGAGTCTGATATCGTGCCTACTGCCTGATTGGTATTATTAAAAGAGCCCTAAAAGTGTTCTGAACTCATGTATAAGCCTGTGACAATAAACCAATGCAGGTCAGTAACATTACAGGAAGGAAAAAAAGGTCTTTACTCTCAGACGATTCGGTGATTGAGACAATTGCAATTATCACAATGATTGGACGAATTCAAGTCTGTGAGGTCAATTACCTGTTTACGGTTTCCTTTAATGAATAGAGTCCAGTTGATAATGATGATGAACGATAGATCTGAAGAGGTAAAGCACTCTAATTGAAGAATATAACTTTGCACTGACCGTGGTCACAGGCTGACAGTCAGCCACTGTGACCACGGTCAGTGCAACCTGGTCGAAACGTCAAGCAAATGAAAGGTATATAATGCTTATTAAAATACATGATCGCGTTAATTCCCGTCAACATGAATATATTATCATGGAAGGCGTAAGTTTAAAAGTTAGATCAGAAATATATTCTGTCGTCGGGTAATCAAATGAGGTATTGTACTTTGTAATTATTGTCACGATTAAGTCCCTATTAACACATATAATAGTTGGTAACTCCGTACTTACTTGTCTAGGGTTTTTTGTACTCTATAAATAAAATGTTATCCATTTAAACTAAATAATAGCGATTATACAAGATAGGAAAAACTGTCTCATAACAAGCATGTTATCCAATCATAACATAGTTAATAGTTTCTATTGACAGATTGCTTGTTACGCTTCCGTGAAGTAAAAAAAAAACAAACGTTTCATCTCTTTACTTAGATACTAGGTTGTCAATAATTCACTCTCTCTCTTTCGTAAGTTGATACTTTTATGCTGTAATCATCATTAATACAAATAAATAAAATTGAAGTGTCTGTTTGTAATATTAAAATAATAGTTTTTTTTAGCTCATACAGTTATTTGCACCGATCTGTTTTTAAAATTATTGTCTGTCTGTTTGTTCCGGCTAATCTCCGGAACGGATGGACTGATTTCCACCGAACTTTTATTGGCAGATAGCTGGTGTTATAAGGAGTAACTGAGGCTACGTTTATTTTGGAAAAAGAATTAGGGTTCTGCGCAAAATATATAAATATGTACACGCGAGCGAAGCCGCGTGGGAACTGCTAATTATCACTATGGTAGTATTATCGAAAGTGATGTCTGATTATAGTAATTATTAATCTTCGTTATGTAAAGATTACGTGTGAAGTTTGTTACAAAAGTTCAAGAGATTGTTGTATTCATAAACACACCATGCGTAGAATAGACCCGAAATATGGAAACTTTATAGTGCACGAATTTCAAATATCTGTCTGTCAATGAAAGTCTGTCTATGAAAAAAGTTAGCAAAGGTGTTCTAGATATGACTCAGAACAAAGAAACATTTTTAAAATAAAAAAAAACAGTCAGTCGTAGGACTGCACGTTAGAAATGAAAACATAACTTCACAATGTATTTGCATATACATACACACACACACACATCATTAAAAATAAAAAGTAGGTAATACCATATCTAAATGTGTACATAGGGTACACTGGAAGTTCTGCGCTCTTGGCCGATCATAAATGTTTGAATTTCCAATGTTTTATTTTTTTAAATATAAGAAACTCGGCTCCGTCCGTCACGTGTCCTGACGCGAGTTTAACATTTTTTACCCATTCCAAAAAGTGCACATCGCCGCTAAAGAAGTTTTCACTTCAAAAATGAAGTCAAACAAAATGTCATTGCAACGGGTAGGTCAAATAGTATAGGCTACTAAAAACCGCCTGGGAAGAAAATTTCTCAAGTGACAGCCACGGGCTGGAGAATAAAGCGTGGTATCTGGTCTAAGTAGGAGTGAGCCACAGGCCGACAGTGGAAATCCCAAGGTTATTATAGGTACCAAATAAAAATAACTTCAATGACGTATTACTACCAAAACACGCGATATAATCATGACATGTAAGGTAAAAGGGTTTAAATAAGATAAGTTCAAGTCAGATTTAAAAAGTAAACTTGTTTCTCGATATTAAAATGCATTTTAGCATATAAGGAACTAGTTTTTGCCCGGGGCTCCACTCGCGCTAATGTCGAATTGCCCGAGAACAGCATTTTCATGTGGAATCTATACTAAAATTATAAAGCTGAAGATTTTGTTTCTTTGGTGAATCTCAGGAACTGCTTGTTCAAATTGAAAAATTATTTTAGTGTTGGACAGCCCATTTATTGAGGAAGGCTATGTGCTATATGACATCATGCTACGACCAATAGGTGCGGAGCAGTGACCATAAACGCAGGTGAAACTGCAGGACGGTTAGTTGTCAATAAATTCTGGTATCAATCGCGAACATGATTTATTTTGCATCTACCCTATGTATTATTCTGTAACCCTGACAATACAATGCAAACACGTTGATCGATTGAGTAGTTAAGACATAAATAAACAAACTTACAAAGTTAGGACAGTCAACTTGTTTGAATTGGAGTAGGTATATAAAAATAACATTAATATTTAAAAAGCTATCAATTATAAAACCTGAGTAAGATCTACAACAGGTTGCTAACCAAGGCCAGATCAGTTGCCTAACCAAGGACAGAACAAGAACACCTTGTTTTTGACAATAATAGAAATATAGTTATTAACATTTTGTAAATTATATGTAAATTTTTATTTTACATATTAAGTATAAATGAGTCACGGCATGACTTGATGTTTACATTATAACGTATTAGTGATAGAAAACAAGACTTTACTTTTGTAGTAAATCAGGAATAACTAGATCGATAAGATAGATAACATAACTCATCATTGTCATCGAGTTAGTCAATTAATATACAAACAACTTAGTAGATTTTAAGGCGATATATTTGTAAAAGTAGATCTCCTTCAAATTAGGTCCGAGTGATACCGTTTACTTTGATGGGATCTGACAAAAAAGTATATTTGTGTGACCAAAACATATTAAACTTTCATTTTAGTTAATGTCAAATTCATTTTGTTTTGACCAAATACGACAAGTGTCTTGTCTTGAAGGGGTTGCAGCACCCTACCTTTGCCTAGTTTCTTGGGAAATTGAAACAGTGAATTTTTGCGTTTGGGTTTAATAGGTTGTTACTTTTTATTACTGTGTTTTTTTCACAAGCTGTCTCTACTGCTTGCGAAACACGACTGGAATGTAAAGCTACATTTAATTAATTAGTGTCATATTGGAACGCTCTGGATTAATAACGAAAAAAAAACACTCAAATTAGAATCAAATAAGATTGAGCTATTTGCACAGATTACACCAATGCCGAAAAAATTTAAATATTTCTGAAGTGAAAATCTTTAGAGATTTTAAGCCGCGAAAGTCTGGTTGCGCCGGGTGATTGCCCGTCTTCGTAATATAACATTATATAAACAAAACACTATTCACTAAAACTTATCTCTTCCTTCCTTTGTCCGTTTTCATTACTTTAGTAACCAATTTTGTTTTACTTAGTACATAAAGATCAGCTGTTTTTATTTTGCGTCTTAAGGTAAATACGTGCTAGTGTTTTTTATTAAACCTCGGTTTCTGACTGACTCATTAAACTTATTCATTTGAATAAACTATAGTGGGCGAGATTTATACGTACGTATAAATGAGGTTTTTATTATGATTGAGTATTTAAGGGTAGCGTATCAAGGCTCAAACTGGCTTGTAAGAAGTAGTACCCTTAGAAAGATAAGACTTTACAAACCTTGGCGTGGAGATAGACGAAGCCCTCGAAAGGTTCGGTTTTTTCGCCTTAAACAACCTATGGTTCTTCAAATCCATTTTGATCACAAAACTAAATATAAATTAATAATTAAAAACACACGAAGCACAACCACTCGCGGAACTCTGACACTGGCTACTAGCATATTAATTAGAACATACTATTGCAATCTAATTATCATTAAATTTCAGGTTTTGCCTCTACAAAGTCGTTAGAAACGAATTGCATTGTAACGTTGGCAAATCTAAGTCGCGGCTATTCATACGAATGAGCGAGACAACCTCACAATGTAAGCAAGAGCGATATAGAGCGATGTACTGTCGTAATTTGAGTGGCGTAAGCAAATGCTTCTACTAATTAAAATATGGATTTTAGTTGTAACTAATTTGGCAAATTTGTAATTGACATGATTTAAATTCATTTGGTGCGAGTTACGTTGCTCTTTGCGGAAGTTTTTATGCGTATTTATTTATTTAATAAATTACTTAATAGTTATTTTTTATTCAGGTTTGGGGAGCATATACATAGCAAAATAGACGTTAGATGAAAGTGTGTTGCAGTTTCTTATCACGATAACTTCAGTTCGATAGTTGCAATATTAATCAGAATAAGAACTTTGATTTCAACATTTTGAATAGTTATCTCCATATCGTTCTAAATAATAATGAAGGAAACTAAATAAGGCAGAAAGAGAAGAGAAGAGATAGGTACAGAGTATAAATAAAAAAATTGGAATGATAAAATATTCCCAACTCAAAAATTCCTTCAACGATTAGAAAAGAGTTGATGATCTTCCAACAGCTTAACATATTTTCTTGAATTATAGCTAAGAACATTTTCGATCAAGTAACCTTTCAAACAAAAAAAACTAAATCAAAATCAATCCATCCTTTTAGGAGCTGTGATGCCACATACAGACACAGATACGCACGGATACAAACTTATAACACACATTTTTAGCGTCGGAGGTTAAAAATTTATGTATTGATAAAGATTAGTGATGATGATCTTCTTATCTTCATTATTCAATCGATTTATTTTATAAGAATATAATTGTTTTTAAACGTTCGCGACTTTGATACATATGAGTATATAGTAACAATCAAGTCACTTCACTGCAATACATTACACATACATACAAACTATTTATATAAACTGCACGAAAACAAAGCAAGCTGAAGATATATAATACGATGTTGCAGATTAATAAACACTTCTTCAAGGATTTATTACTGGATTGTCATTTTTTGTAAAATGATACTTCACTTGCAGATTCAAATTTCAAAGACTCCGTCCAATATATGTGTTTACATTCACGCTGGCCGAAAATAAGACGTTAGGTGAGAATTGTTTTGTCTTATAATTTTTGTGACGACGACCAAGACAGGTTTATGGTACAACCAAAGATATTTAATAACTTTTTTACTACTTTTTACTACTGGAAACTCCCACGAGTCGTCACCCCCCTAGGGGCTAAGCGTTAGGTTAGTAGTAGTAGTATGTCGGACTTGAACCGACTAAAACCACACGTCACTGTCACAGTCCTTACAACTTTTAAACTTTGGCTTTCCATGATATAATTATGTGCGGGAATTAAGAGTCAGCCTGTGACCACAGCCAGTGCAACC
The DNA here is from genome assembly GCA_963859945.1 of Euplagia quadripunctaria. Taxonomy (NCBI): domain Eukaryota; kingdom Metazoa; phylum Arthropoda; class Insecta; order Lepidoptera; family Erebidae; genus Euplagia; species Euplagia quadripunctaria. The sequence goes on from OY982561.1 coordinate 21,697,871, forward strand.
AGGTCGCAACGTCAGGCAATTCAAAGGTATGAAATACGTATTACGTAATCGCATTAATTGCTTCAGTTAATTCCACAGCCCTTATTGCTGGGACCTCAAGTGTACCCTCGAAAGAAAATCCCATGAAACCCCGGTAGACTTTTCCGCCTGTTGAACAACAGGCTACCCCGCTTTGAAAGATATAGAACACCTGGAGTACAAGGTAATGTACCTCGAAACCAGGCAAGTGACAGTCATATGATAGTTGTATTTATATTAAATAGCTACAGATTTGTACGTACCTACTCTTCGTCAGCCACTTAGAACAGGGCACAAGTCAAATTAAGTTAGTTAAAATATAGGAATAACGACTAATTTCTAAGGTTCATATACGGCTTGGAATATGTCATCCACAGATACTCAATCTAACTGAAAAGTAGAAAATCTTTTGGTTGATCTCTGATAATATAATATAAAGCTGTGAGCATGTGAATTACCGAGAGCGGTTTTCCTTCTTTTAATAAACACCCCATCCGATAAATCGCTTTGTTTTAATTACTGATTTTTATTACACAGGCGTACTTTCTTTGGTTTCATCTGAAATAGTTTTAGTATCTTTCAACCTCTAGGGTCAGATCATCATCTTCTTACCGTTATCTCGATATATAACGAAAATATTTAAGTAAATATTTTTGTTTTTGTGAAGAATGTAAAAAAATTAGTTGTTCATTTTTTGCTAAAAAAGTTTAGGTCTTTTTTGTTATAGTGAAATTTTGGAATGTTTTTTTGGAATTTTGTTTTGTTTGGAGTCTAATTGGCTAAGCAGCATTACGTCAACGTGGTAAACTCATTAACTTAGAAGAGGTCTATACTATGTAAGCAGTGGAATCCTTGCTAATATTATAAATACGAAAGCGAGATTGTTCGTTTATTTGTTACGCTTTCAGGCCCTAACCACTCAACCGATCAACATGAAATTTTACACACACATGTTGTCTGGGGTACAGAAAAGGACCTATGTCCTTTTCGTTTCATTTTAAACAAAGTAGTGTTCCTGAGGAATACCCAAGTTAAGTGACGATATCTCAAGCCGCGGACAAAAGCTAGTTTATAAATTAGACTGATCTCGATATCTAGATGCAGTATTGACAAGATCTTTAACGCCTTTACCAAAAAAAAATGTTTTATAAATAATATCGGTGGCAATATTTCAGGCCCCTAGCGAGTTCCGAACAAAAGTCATTGTCAAATTACGCTACCGTTTCCGCGTCTCTCTTCATCAAAACCGCTTCTTAGAAACAAATAGAAGTTAGTTCTCGATCCACGTCACAGATACCCCGGGTCGGCTCCTCTGACGCGACTATGTTAAATGATATTATGCGATTCGAATACCATATGAGATGGTACTGTTATAGTTTATGAATAGTTGCAAATTGTAAAGTCCTTACGTGCTAGACTGGTTTATGAGGAATGTTTTGATTAGAGATAGATTTTCTTTTAGCTGTGGTGAGGTCTATTCAAAGTTTTCTTAATGTTAGCCGTTGTATAAAATAATCTTTATAAATATTAACATTACCGTCAGTATCATCTGTATAAACAATATCATTTTCGTTATCAATCATAAACCTGAAAGTTGTTTTTTTTTGTCAATTACGGTCTTATCTGATTGACCTACGTTGTAATATTTCGAGTTTGATACAACAAATCAACTGTACTATCGTTTATTAACCTTGACATGCAAATAAATCAAGTATTTCATGTTTGTATTATGATTTTGGGCTAGAACGCACACAAAGTGAAGGGTTACTTCATTTTCCTGATTAATTTATGGAAATATATACGGACATTATCAATAAAAGTATTTTAGACTGTTTTGACGTTAAACTTCATTGCCAAATATTCAAATACCATTCATTTACATTTACTAAGGACATTTTAAAATTAAATAACGCTTCATTATAACCATTTGCCTACTATCTTCCAAATTATTTAGTTTAGAGTACTCATGCACTAAAACATTCTTAGGTGCCTACTGAGGAACCAGGTCTCATGCTGAATGCAGCAACCATATCTGTTCACGAATATAATACACGTATGTGGTTGTATGTTGTTTCTGCAGTGTGTTTATCTATATATGTATATACATAATACCAGCAGTTGATATAGAATGTAAAAGCAACTAGACTAAAACATTTAAATGCAAGGACTGTAGAATTCCTATGCGTCGGTGTAGTCTGGTGACGTACCTGACTAAAAGGTCGGTAACTTAGCCACTATAAATGGTTATAAATAAAACTAAGTAAGTTAGTTTGTTCAGTATTTTACAGCCTATGAATTTACTCTATTCGACGATTGTTTAAAATAATAATAGACAAGTAAAAACACTTACAAAGGGCCACGATTGAGTGGCCCTTTGTTTTTGTTGTTCACTAGGGTTTAATAAACTACCGTTTTAAATGTTGCCAGTCCAATAATTTTTTCAATTATCAATTACACAATTCCAATAGTTCAGCCTGAGCTCACCGGGAGTAAAATAAAAGAATTCAACGTCAACATAGCTCACTACGCAAGTAGATATTATCGTTGTTGTTTTACTTGACAAATCAACTGAAGTAATTGTTGATGTAATTTGGAATAAAACGCAATTGGGTTATGAAACAATTTTATTATTAGATGCGATTGAGTGTTTATGTTTTGCACTAGTTTTAGTGATCAACTCAACAACTATCACTGCGGTAAGTGTTTTGGTTGATTTATTTGCGTAATGAAATTGACGGAGTTTGTCAGTATGGTAGTAGTTTGTGTTCGATATATATATTTTATGTGTCAGTTATGTGCATCAGCGTAACCAGGATTTGGGGCAGGTGAGGGCTGATCCCCTGGCTTTCATATGCTTACGTAGTATTAAGTTTATTAAAGTAGTTTCTTAGTAAAATTTTTGATTTGCCTTCCTGGATCAACAAAAAAATGTTGTGCTCTCCTGATAAAAAAGAAATTTTGCCTCGACCTGGGCAGACAAAAATTTGCTTGGTCAAAAGCTGAGTACGCCCATGGTTATGTCTATTGTCACACACACACAAAGACAGCTTGTGACCACGACAATGCTTAGTTATGTAATGCCTGTTAAATACGTGATCGCGTTAATTCCCGTCAACATAATTAATCTATATTAATACGTGAAGCGAAAACTTTGGATCCCTTTTTACGAAAATTGGGCGGACGGAGGAGCATGAAATTTCGCACACTTATAGTTTATACAGAGAAGAAGTGACGAATGCTAAAAATTTTTAACAATATTTGCTACAAAGTTAAAAAAAAAATGCAAAAACGGGTACAGCCAGCTATGGGTATCCAGTATATATTTTGACCTGTCATGGTACAAAAGTCTATACAATGACAGGTCAAGTAAAATTGGCCAATGAAATAAACCATGGTCGAAATTCGACCACCACGCGATCTCTAGTTATATTAAAACGTCAAAGGTCGTGGGTTGGAAGGTATAAATTGTGTAGTAAGTGAAATAAACTTGTGAAATATAATTCAGTTCAACGCAGTTGAATTAATTGCTTTTATTAAAATACCACAAGACCTTAAGTCGATAAACAATACTACAGAAAAACTGACATTGTGATCATGTTGCCGTATCGAGTATTTATTCTCTAAGTTAATGCTATACAACATGTACGTAAAATTAAATAAAACTGGGACACTGACTGATCTACTGGTTTGCATACCAAGCTCAATAATAAAGTACCGTTATACAAGTTACTAATTTAAAAAAAAAAACTGCCCTGCCAAAACCCGAATTACCATACAGCTCCAGTGTCACTCGGGATGATGTAAGAAAACTAACGATACCCTATATCCAAATCTGTTTAGACATTTAGAAGTTATGGTGGAATAAAGAAACTCACATACAGATACCCTGAAAACATTAGGTACACTTCGTTTTGGGTAGTCGTGTGAAAAGTAAGCCGAGTATTTTATCTAGCAGTTTTAAGCTAGTATTAATTTTAGTAAAGGTGTCCTTGTCAATCGTTGTCAAGGAGATAAGAATATATTTAGCAACTAGTTGGTATTTCGAAATGCATTAAACCTGTTTATTTTACGAGACTAACAAAAAACTAAATGATGATATCGAGATATATTATTATTCTTGTAAGCTATAAGTTCATCTAAATTAAATTATGAATATTTATTCAGTTGGCGGTCAGGAGTTCGACTCGAATTTACTCAATGAGAAGAGGGTCAAGTCATACAAAATTTTACATTATTATGTAATGTCAAATCAGCTCCATCTAGTGAATGGAATGATGAAATAGCACCTACATTACTAAATTCTAATTTGAAACAATGTGTCATTATTTTTCCATTATTTATCGCTTGCTTAAAAAAATAAAATTAAGTTACCGATTAAATCAAATTAGTAGGTAATTAATTACTCATTCAGTAATTGAGAATGTTTTTTAAGTCGGTAATGGACGTTGATTTATGAAAATATTTCTTTTTCCGGAAATTAAAATAATACAAAAAATTATTGTCTCTCTTGTTTTCTAAATGCCTTATCACGATTTGATTAAAGACTTGTTGTAAATTTTTATGTTTTTTTTTTATAAATCAATAATAAAATAATCAGTCAGATCATCAGCCAGAGCACTTGCACATCAAAAACTGATCACATGGATTATGGAAATACACAAATTCAAATTGTACAGACTAATAGTTATTGGCAGATAGTGCGGTCCTACTGAAGAAAAAGACGATTTTTCATCAGTTTATTACACTTGTTTGGTAACTTGCATCGTGAAGGAAGAAATCTATATCTAGTAATTAGACGAACATAAAAAAAATACGGATGACTTTAGAACCTCCTTCGTTTTTTCGACGGCTGAAATTGCGTTCTCATATAGCTTTTTTCTACAAAATTATTAGGTCTCATTTTAGCCTTTTCCTTAGAAGGGGAGAGAGACCCTTCTGACCAAAACACTGAGAACTATTTTCATAGCCGCATCTTTTCAAGTTTTATAGACTTTATATTGCACATACTATATTATAGTCAGTGGAATTGATGTCAAGTCAATAAAATAATATTGTTTAGAGTAATAGCGATTTAGCGATGGCGGCCCGATACATGAATTGCGACATTACTTTGTTCGGTTTATAGCAAAATGTTTAAAGTTGACTTGTAAATACGTGATTTGTATGTAATTCCTAAAATAGTTAAGAATAAATCTTAGAACCATCAACGTAAAATATAATTAGAAGTTGAAAAAATAAGGGACACAAAAAAAAAATTCAAAACGTTTCGTAATTTTGAAACATGAAACATTTAATACCCTAGCCTATTCTACCCTAATACAATACCTCACTAGTAGTATTATAAAAACACTCATAAATAGCGACCCTCTGAACTATACAATTAGGTACAAATTAGTTTGAAAACACAGTAGCCCATGGTCAGCTCGGAGAAGCTGTTTTACGTCGAATCTCTAAACAAAAGAGTTCTAACCATGATGTAAACTCAAAATAAAAACTCTAAGTAACACTGCATTTATTCAAGAGTCCTCAAGCTTGCCTTGGTTAGGATGGGAGTGAGGCAGGTCTGGAACTGCTTAGCCCATGTACTTCGGGTCGATTTTTCCCAACTTGGACTGTTCAAAATCGAGCAGAAGTCTCCTGTGTCTTACTTTCTAAGAGTCTTCTAAAAAAAACTGCTCGTCAAAAGTAAAAACACATATACACACACATAATATGTATATATGTGATCTGAACGTGATAATCACGCGAGTTCAGTACTTTTTCCCCATACAAAAAAGTGCCCAACGTGCATAAAGAAGTTTTCACTTCAAAAAAGTTTTATTTATTGGAACGAACCATGTTATTCTTACTTGGCGCTATTCACAGTAATATTTTTTTATACAATTCTTTTGGGACACGAACTTAACACACACAATTCAACGTGACAGTTTAGTACCGCACCGTTATTGGGCACGTGTCCTGCATAATGATGTTGCTATTGATAGTAACTGTACCTTTATGCATAGTTTTAATGCTTGGAATAGAATGTGATACAAGTAAATCAATCGAAGAAAACTGTACAATACGATCGTGTCCGGCTTTGTGGTATTAACAATCATGTCGTCGCCACATCCAAAACTCTTAGGGACAAACTATAATAGATGATAACACAGTTCACTATTTAATAAGAATAAGTTAAATGACATTATTTTGACTGGTTATACCGGTAACGCAATGCTATTGGTCGATTGATAAATATTAATGAATAGTGGGGTTATAAAAAGGGTAGGAATACGTTCAGAACATTGTCTTGAGTGCGAAGAGTGGTACGAACAACTTGGCAGTTACTGTTAGTTAGTGATTTTCATATTTTATATCAGTGGTTGTGAGACTGTTTCTAACAATCATAAATTTAAAATTTAAAACATCCCTGACTTGAAAATTCCTTCAACGATTAGAAAAAAGCTGATGATCTTCGAACGGTTGAAAAGATTTTCTTGAATTATATTTATTTATTTTTATTGTTTGTTTTGTTTATCAACGGTTGTTATAATAATACAATATTATTCATTATTACAAGAAAAGCTTCCAGGACAATTATAAATACAGCATGCACACGTATAAACTGAACTAGATATATCTAAGAACACACTTGATCATGTCACCTTTCAAATAAAAAAAAACTGTCAGTCGTAGGACTGCACGTCAGAAGTGAAAACGTTATGTTGGCACATCTGTCATCTGAGCATCTGTGCTTTTTCCCCGTACCTAAAGTACCCAACGTGCTTAAAGAAGTTTTCACTTCAAAAAACGCACTTAAATCGGTCTATTCGTTTGGGAGCTAGGATGCCACAGACAGACACACAGATACACAGACACGACAAACTTATAACATCCCTCATTTTGCGTCAGGGGTTAAAAAGCGCTGGAAAAATCCTTATTATGGCACTGGCAAATCAGAAGTAGAACATGCATTTAGAAATTCTATATGTACGTTCTATGGCTGAAATGATGACGGTGACTAGAGTTAATTATCTACTTTTTAAGTTGTTACATCATCTTTTTTGTTTTTAATTTACACTAATGTAAAGTACCTGTTGCTATTCTATTATATTCATTGTTTCTCTTTGTTTTAACTAGAAACGTTCTCATTTCTGACATCCTTCCTAAATATAGGAAGGATGTTGACAGTTTATAACATGTCATTGATGATTAATGAAAGTTTCTTTGAAGCAAAAGTTTATCCATTCATACTCAATAATCAGCTGCCTTATAAAGCTTAAATGATTATATATCACGTGTATTAAATATTATCTTAACGATGACATTATACTAAACTATTTACAATGGGAACTATATTATGGAATGTCGCGAATGCAAGCGTGAGCTCATGGCACAAATTGCACAGATCTTATGTGTTGGGAAATACTAAGTAGAACGTTTATTGATCGCATGATGTCACACCAGATCTAATTTTGAAACAACCGTAATAACATTTTTGATGACTTTGCTTGATAATTTAACTCACCATTATGTCGGTAAGGCGTAAAGTTTGAAATCATAATTTTGTTCTCATTAATATAATTCCATTTTAAATGCATCATGCGTTTCTGCGCATTGGCATCACTGTGAAGAAGACGTGGATAGCTTCGGACATGGCTGTCGTTTTAATTGCAGATCATTTACCGTGGAAGTCATTGCATCGGCTTCATTTTAACGAAACTGTGAAGTGTTTTGGAAGATAGATAAATTTTTTGTGTGGTACGCAACGTGCTGGTGCGTCAGCAGACGGTCCGAAACATTACCCTAAGGTACTAGTTCTATTTTTTATGATGATAAACGGTGACATTATTGATGTATAAGCACCGAATAGGGTCAATATACTGAAATCTTAGGGTCTATACGTTTGTAGTCTCTTTAAGGAGGTTGTAAAGCGACTAAACATTAGTACCAAGCGGCTGATATTTTCCTGGCATATAGGATTCACATTACCAACTAATCAACGTTGCAATGCTGACAATGTTCTGGGAACATTTATATACGATGATTGTAATGCAGAGGAATTCTATGACTAGAATTTACTTGATAGCATAATATTTAGTATAAATTTTACATTTATTTTTACAATACAACTTTGTCTCTCATTCTTCGATGTTATTTATAATAAACCCACATGTCAATAACTTGTGAGCTTATTGTCATATTCAGTTCACGTTTTATTTCTTTGAGCAACAACTAAAAATTTTGTAACAAAAACAACTTTCCCGAGCCAGGAATAGAATAGCAACTTATACCAGGGTTAAACGAGGCAGTCGCTAATTTTAAAACTAAAAAAAAAACATTTAATAAAACTACTCTACCCACATATTTTTATTCTTGCTTTTAATCAGCAAGTCATGAATAACCTCCTACTCCGATATTTAACTCCACATTTAGGATCGCGTGGCAGAGATCGAGGTAAAAATACACATTGTACTTTGTAAAGACGAAACGTCTTGTATCTGTCTCTAGATAAATGATCGTATCAATTGTTTAACACGCAAGTGATTAATCTTGTAGTTTTTTTAAGATGCAACAGAATTGGAGTACCGTTGAATGGGATAACATTAATTAATTAAAAAAAGAATCTGTCAGTTCAAAGGGACGGTTACATAAAATAAATTGAAATAATTGATTTTTTTAAAGTCTTTGATTCGATTCTCGATTAAATTCTTTTTTCCGGTAGTAAAATGTACAATAAATACTACACGGCACTTGGTTATAAATTTGCAATCTAACTTAAACTATCTGTTTATAGTTTAAGCTTTCTTAACACATTTTTTTTAAATTTAAAATGTACCAATGATTTTTGAACGTAGCGAGTATAAAACAAACTAGAAGACCGCTATTAAGTAGCTAGCTCTCTCTATTAAAATACCTTCCACATAAAACTAGCAGAAATATAACACATTTCTCCTAGCTTCATGATGAGGGGATAAAATTCCTTACAAGGAAGTGAGAAAATAAATTTGTTAAATAAGTACCTATGTGATCTAGATAACCTACGAACCTTCTAGACTTTAATATCCTGTTAGCTATCACCTTATTTTTATAACCACCCCGCAAATTTCACTTGATTTGTATGCAGGAGTCACGGTTACGCTTAATTGTATGAATGACACGTTGAATATACGTCACTATACGCACACACGCGATTAGAATTACGTAATCCTGACGATCTCTGTGGCGCGGGGGTAGTGTATGTTATATTATTATGTATAAAATATTTATATGCATAAATATGTTTACTTGCATTGGTCTAGGTGTTTCTCCGCCTGTTAAAAAGTTTTTTAAACATAAATATAAAATTTTAAACGTAAAAAGCGACCATGTAACCAAACCAGGTGCGATCTAACTTGATCTTCACATCACACACATTAGCATACTACAGTGTTAGAAATGGGTTCACATTAGTGATGAGCGCACTTAATAGGGCTAGAGTTCGTATTTCTTCTATTGTTCTTTGCATTGTCTTTACGCTACTGCTCGTCTAGATTTTTTTGAACAAAATAAGATTAGTTTTCCTTGTCTATGGTACAGTATACAGTAAGAGCACCGTTTGGGGTCGATATACTGAGGTCTTAAGGTCTATAGGTATATCTTTTTATATGAAAAATCAATCAGTTTGTTTTTACTTCCCCTTTAAAACGTGTAGCAAACACTTACGTCAATTAGGAACTCAACACACGCTTACAGACAAACGGACCGTTCTTAGAAACAACATTAAGGTGTGTTTATATGCAAGGTGCATGGGTGCATAGGGCTGCATTTGTCGTTCGATCATTTAGTGTGCTCACTTCCTTAGTTACCGATATTCCAAGAAAAGATGTGATATGTACCTGTAACAGAACAAAAAAATATATTTTAGATTCAATTAAGTGGTGTATTTGCATTAAAATATTCTCATCATCAACAGGACATGATGCCTGAATGACTTTCCTTCTTATTGCATAGAAATTGTATTTAAAGATTTTTTTACAGCTAATACCAAAATGCTTAATCTCAAAGTAGTAATTATTGCAGGATAGTAATTTCTGACTAAATAAGCGTCTTCCATTACACGTTTTATTGAAGAAAAACCTAACTGAAAATAAAAAATGGAACAAATAAGTTACATTTGACAGTTCCCGCTAAAACACTTGCTTCACATTTGGTTACGTCACTAACCGATTAACTGACAGTTCTATATAGAGTAGTAGAATTAAAAATGTAGTTAAAAGTATCATACCAACTGACAGCTGTCAACTTGTTCAATGGTTAATGACGTATTGGATCTGGTTGGCGTTTGCATTGACAGAGAAGATTAAGATTGACAATAAATATATTATTTTCTAGATTGTGTCGTTTACCCGTATCTATTGACGTGTAAAAAATAGTAATGTATTGTAATAATAAAAATAGAACATTACTATCTGTTCGTATATCGTTCATAAATCATTACAAATTATGCAACGAGGCATCACACCAACATTAGTATGCTTATGTATCGATCATTAGATACTTTCACCACAGCACAGGGATGTACTTAGAACCCTCACTAATCTGTTTCCTTCTCTACCAATAATTAAATATCTAACTGCTTCCTACTTTTTAGTGCAGAGTTTCATCATCTTAGTAAAGTGCTAAACCAACAGTAAGCAGTAGTTTTTAATGGAAGATGAAAACTGAGTTAAAATTTAGGTGAATGAGACGTTGTCATTGCCCAATTCTTATGTTATTCAATTGTCATTTAACTCGTAAAAAATAGGTGCAAATTATTAGTATTCCTTCCACATTTCTAACGTAGCTGAATACTTGTATAAAAAGAAGGTCTAAGTCTATTATTGGAGGCAGAAACAAATTTATATTATCGTTTACAAATGATTGATTGATGCTTTACACTATCACCTTCCCTTTAAATTTAAGGTACATTTGACGTAATTTAATTATACATAATAAACATACAAAATAAACTGTCATAATAATTTTCTCTTTTAGATCCGGCCCTGTAACAACATCAAAATTGACGCTTCGGTTATAAACCAGCCAATTTGAGATAAATACCTTATCAAACCCGAAAACAGTAATCAGGTATCATCTCGAACTATCCGCTTGTTATTTTTTTCTCATAATGGTGTCCATCAAAGACGTCACGGCTGGATATCGATTGATTTATTTAAGTGTTTTATCAATCAATAATGTACTTTGTACTGGTTAAAATAAGGCTAGATTTCAATTGCTGTTTTATGATTAGACGTTTTAGTGAAGTAGGTTGATAAGTTTGATATATGAGATCAATAGAACCGTGAAAGCCGGTCCGATTTCATTTATGGACTGAGCTCTTGAACGGCTGATTGATCAAAATATACTTACGAGTCCTAAAGCTCTAGGAAATTATGGGACATCGCTGTTAAATTTTGGAACTACTCGACTAATGAAATACCTTTGTAGCGACATCTAAAATTCAGTAAATGTATCCTAGCGTTATCTACCGTAGATACGCCGAACTGCTTCGTAACTCCTGATCCTGAATCGCACAATGAAAGTTACGCTTAGTATTATATGTACTGATTATATATCAAGCCACTTTAAAATATTTGATTTGTGTGTGAAAACAAACATTTTAATTTCAATTCAATTGGTAAAAATACTCCTTTTTTAAACATTAAATAGAGACACCTTTCTCCCTAACATTCGTATTCCAGCCACGTTGAGTCATGACCCGGAGTCGAGTCCGGTTGGTTCCGGTGTCCACTTCCTTTACCGGACTCATTGACATTACGTAATAGGTACTGATTTATTGAGTAATCAAATAGGTTAAACATACCAGGTGTTGTTAGTTTAAACATAAAGGACCTTAAACTATTAGTAAGGCCGATAATAAAAAAGAATTTACAAAAAGATTTCCCTAACAGACGCATGCGTTTGGTGTGTAGATTCAAATTAATTTCCTTTGCCAAATTCAAATGTGGAATATGACGTACAAAGGTTTTTAGGAAGATTGGCAACACGCTTGTGATATCTTGGTTATTGGCTGGGATGTGTGTGTGATAATGGGATACGCTGATCGCTTACCTTCTCTGTAAGCAATCACCATCGCGTGCATCCAAGTACTCAGACGCCCATCAAATATTCATTTTATCACCTTAAACGTCCGTGGAAAAAATATAAAAATAATAGTATTAATTATAGCCAAAGGCCACGGAAATTGAACTAAATTATTACTTACCACAATTAAAAAAAATACGAATAATTAAACTTCGAGATAAAGGAAATAAGGAACAACGTCTACGAATATAAATGTCGTATTTTAAATAAATTCAATCTCAATACATAACTGCACGTTGTATTTGTCATTTAGGAATCCATTAATAGGATAATATTCAGGTAATCAGGAAGTTTAAAATACAAGCTCTAATATTTCCTTAGAAATTGGTTACTATTCATACAAAACGGATTGAGTGACACTAACAATTTAGTTCTAGCCAAATTGTTAGAATATTTTAATTTTTTTAACAATTTATATGAATATAAATAAAATGATGATTATTCATTAGTAATCGCATCGTTTGATAATGAATTTTGTTTCATAATGTCGAGCATATAATGAACTACGGTTTTAGGAAAAAAATTGGGAAGGTTCTCAGGTAAATTATAAAAAAAAAGTGATTGTATTTTTTCCATGGAATTAAAAGGAGCACAAACAAATTTATTAGAAATTAAAAAGGACACAATTTGTTTGCTCAACTAGTTTATGTCTCAAAACAAATGTGAAATATAAACAAACAGTACAACATTCACCATATTTCACGGCCAATAGACTGTTATTTGATTTTGATGGTATTAATAAAACATCAACGGATGTCACTGTGGCGCAAGAGCCGGCAGACGATCGGACAGCTAATCCCTCACTGACAAATCAGCCGCCGACTCCAAAGCTGAATAATTAATCATTCGGGATTGTTTAAGCACTAGAAATAAAAAAAATTGTATGTTTGCTTACAACGCATGAGAAAATATTTGAATTTTTTTTTCGGTGATGGGAAATTTAATAATATTAACACTTGCGTTAGAAGAACTCATATTTTTATATCCACGATGGATATAAATATAGTCTACTCTTAAAACAAAACGTGGATTTAGGAAAGTACTCCGTTTAATCCATATTTTTTTATGGTTTAGTGTTAGATTTTCTTCGTTGTTTTGCAAGGCGTTTCCATATATCACGGCAAATATGTTATCTTTAAAAAAAAAAAAAAATTATTTAAATAACAGTAGTGTTAGTTGTGGGTTATTCACACCTCTGGTGACCTACGTCAAGGTGGTGATTAATCGCTGTATCCTATAGCAAAAATATATTTTCGAATTCTTTTAGAAATCTGATGGGAAATACCTTCGTTTAAATGTTAGTAGCACTAGTCCATTAATCATACTAATATTATAAACGTGAAAGTTTGTGAGGATGTATGGATGTTTGTTACTCTTTTACGCAAAAACCACTAAACCAATTGCGATAAAACTTGGTATGTAAATAGCTGGAGATCAGCATTAACACATAGGCTACTTTTTATCCCGATATTCCCACGGCATTGTTCAGGACTTGTAAACCATGACAACATAGGTACATCATTCAACTAAAATATTTCATATTTTTTATATATCATTTAAGTAATACCCTATTCATTAGGCGCGTGAGGTACACATGTTTTAAGCCCGTTTAGATGCAAGTTTGTTTTACGATAATTATTGTGTGTCTTAGGTGTCTACGAATACAACAATTTTCTTTCTTTCTCTTTCTTTCTAATACTAGATATATATTCATCTCTCCCTTTATTCGTTTTGTTTTTGGCATAAAATGTCATAAGTCAGTTATGTCAGAAGTGAATTACAGATACAATTAGTTACACTAACTGTTACGTAATATCCACCTTTCACCTTTTGTTCACTGCTGACGGAGTTCACTCTTAGTATGGTTAATTGTTTTATGTGAATAATAAATGTTTCGTGAACTGATCAGTCATCAGATCACCGTGTGTAATCAGTATTAGTAATATTCTCTTTCTGCTGTGGTTTTCAAAAAGGAGTACTGTATGGGATTATTTGATAGGGCTTATAGCGCATTAAAAATATTTTACCACATCGGCAACACTCCTGGTGTTGCTAACAGCTATAATCTACGTTGACTGCTTTCAATAAGACTTTCTTTGAGCTTGTTTGCTCCCTTAAGGGCATATTCATAAAACATATTAATTTATATAATACTGTGTAGTATAGCAAATAATTTTTCTTTTCATAGGCGTCTTGGAAAGTGATTTGTCGTCCCAAAGATCCATACATATCTCTCGTTTGCGAGAATATCGACATAATTCAAAATTCAGTCGAAATGAACTAAGTTTGCCAAACGATTATAAATCTTTGATATTTCATGGTGAACAAAAATGCAATGTCGATTTTGTGCTAACATTCGTTATAAAGCGACAAGTTCATTAATATTTAGAACAAAATACTCTAGCGGAAATCACAAAACATTGCCATTCTCTAAAACCAATAATATTTAGTTATGTCGTTATTCTCGCAAACAAGCGTATCATTTCTAAACGCTATAGCTGTGTAGTTTGGATGTAAATAGCGTGATGCGAATAAGCGAACCAAACATAGCTTTCCGTATTTTGGTGTCTGAATAGTATGGTTTAAAATATCGTAGTAAGTAACAACAGCATAACAATACAATAACTTTCTTTGAAGGATGAAAGTTTCGACATAAAATTAGCCACGATCGTGACACTGTGGGCACGTTTAAGAATATCTTGGAAAAAAGACAAAAATTGTGTCGTGACAAACATCGACATTTTGTGATTTTTGACTTTGTTTGTTAGAAATTCGTCTCAGGGATACTAGAAGAATTAGAATTATATGTTTTTAATACAGGCAAAAATATGACACGCACCAATTATAATGATACGACTTATGTTAGTATAACATACACTATGTCATAGAAAGTTGTAGCCATTTAGATAATGAATCAATGCAAGACGGTTCTATAACCCTTTTTTAATTAAATACGTATCAGAGATAGATTTTAGTCTGGAATAGCACAAAAGCTACTTTTATCTATTTTACTATTAATGTACGTTCTCGTGGCACAGATTTCACTAAAATTTCAACGCGTGCAAAGTCGGGAGCAGCAGCTAATAGGTACTACTTATTTATGTAATATACAGGAAACAAGATTTTTGATTTCTTATTTATCTCCAGTAAACAGTATTCACGATAAGAACCTGCTATCTACTGAGAATATAATTTTTCTGTGTAATGAGCAATACGACTTAACAAATTAACTTACTAACAATAATTATTAATAGTTTTTTCAAATTCAAATTATTTTCTTTATTTCTAAATAAGCCTTATAAATTAATTTATACAAGTAGTTGCACAAATGTACATTTTTAATAATAAAAAAAGCATTTGCCTTTTTATAATATTTTTTATTAAAATAACTATTATTTGATTTAAAAAAAAAATATTCTGACTAAAAATTTGTCATAGTTCTCCGGAATAAGGGATAAACCATGGGATTAAAAATAATATGAATTAAAATCCACCAGCTATAGAAAAATAACATACCATGCGATTCAAATAAGAATAAGAATGACTTTGCGCCATATTGTGATGTCATAGCTGTCAAATCGAACCAATTGGGTAGGATGAGCAAAACAAATATTTTTGAAATAATCAATTTATTTGATAATAAACATGAGAAACTTCATCAGATATTTTTTTCTATTTAAATTACGTGAAAACGACTACAAAAAGCTAAAGGAGTCCAGTATATATGTACGTGAACCTGAATATCTCACAATGACTGTTAAAGTTAAGTGTCAACGAAATAAACTAAAACATTCAAAACTTCATAAATTACGATATTACAACAGGCAATCTCTAGTTATTTTTAAAATTATAAAATCAATAGATTCGGTAATACTACAGCTAAAAAAGTAAAATAAAAAATGTTAATGTTACGCAAATTACTTTTGTGTACAAAAAAAGTGCTTTCCAAGTGACAGTTAACAGAATAAGGTCATTGACGTTCCTATTCTTATTTGAAACGCATTGTATTATTAATTGACAATGTCTGATGATATAAACAAAGACTTCAGGATGCATGACAATCGACACAATTATATAAACAAATCCTTTATTTAATAATATCTATTGTAGTGAAAATATTATTTAAACTTCTTGTCCAAATATTTTCGATTACGTTTAGAAACATACCTCATCCACGTAACGAATTAACAAAATACTATCTACGCACACATAAATCGACAAAAAAAGTAATTACATCTAAGGTGTTTTTAGATTTTCTTGTATTATGTACTTTATTGTCACAAATATAAGGTTCATAATTAATAAACTCGTACCGTCACGGTTTCTGCGTCCATACTACACGACTATAGTGTTTAAGAACGAATTTCTCCTCTTTTCTCCCACTTTCCAAGTTGAATAACCGAATGTTAGCGCATCTTATAATTCTGTAAACATGAATATGTATGAAAATAGGTATTTATGAATGTAAATAATGTCAGAATTATGTCAGATTTCACTGGCATACAATGTTAAGCATTTTATTTTGAATTATTATGATTCAATAAATGACGTTATAAGTCAAAAGAGGCAGGTAGATTACATTAAATTCGTTCGTTAAGTGATGATCATGAGTAGGCCTGCCATCACTTAAATAGCCGACTCCGGACAAAAACTTAAAAAAATCCGGACACATGGGTGAAATCGAGATTCTTTCCCGGACACCTTAAAAAAAACGTCGATTCCATTTAAATTTTTAGCTTGTTAACGGTTTATCTAACAATTATAATTGTTCCCTGGCACAGAGTTTGCCCGGACACTTTTTGAAAACCCCACCCGGACGCCCTCCGGACGCCCTCTAAACTAGGACAAATTTGGGGAAACCCGGACGGATGGCAGCCCTAATCATGAGTGAGGTCATTTTAAGCTAGATTACATTTTTAAAGTTAACTATTGCTCAACTAAAGTATTCATATATGAAATTAAAAACGTACATATTCATAAAATGTAAAAAAATAAAAAAATAAATATGGAAAAAATAAACACAATAAAATACCAATATATTTTATTGTGTTAAAAAGTTACTTTTTCAAAACATTTAGATATTATGTAGTAGCTACAGAAATTTATTTTTCAAGATGGCAGTTTTTCATGAAAACGAGATGGGACCCAGCACGGTAGTGAAAATTAAAGGGAAAGAAGGATTGGTAGTTCATATTCTTTCCATTTATAGCATAATACTTCTTCCAACTTTACAGTTAAAAGTAATCGCATCCTTCCTGCTAGCATGTATTATGTGTGTAATGTAATAAATGGAAGTGTGGATTTATAGATTTAATGGAACAACACTATTTTCGACTTGAGCTGCTGGTAGATTCATGGACATTTGAAATTTAAATTTAGAACCCATGTACAATGTTGGTAAGTGACGAGGGGACATTTACACCGTTGTACACCGCTAGCTTGTTTTAGTCATTATTTTATTTCATACGGTTTTTCTAAAATGAAATATTTTAATTATTGTTCATTTTAGAATACATCTTATAGACGATGAGACATGAGTACACAAGGAAGTAGTATTCATGAGAAAAAGTTATGACATCGATTACCTTCCTCATTTAAAGGAACTTTTTATTAAGTAAATGTGAAACTCTTTGTGATGTATTTGGTGGAAAGTTAACCATTTTACACTCACTGTGGTATTTGTGACTAGTGACTACTTAAAGGAAATGACTACCACTGCACAGACGTCAACAGATTATTACCGCCTAGGTGTGACTGCCGCTAGATTCAACAGCAATCAAAAAGAATTGCTTATTACTATTAGAATGTCATATATTTTTTCTGAATTTATTGTGGCATATCGCTTTACTTAATCTTATTTTTGATGGAGGGTTACTTTGGACTTTAACAAAGGGATGGAGAGAACTAAAAATAATTCGAGCACATCAGTCTAAGAAAACCCAACTAGTTTATAATGAATAAATAATGTGAACTAAAAAGATCCTACATTGACTAGGCCAAGGTGCCTAGATTCCTTCACATATCCAACCACAATATAACCTTAAGATCTAGAACGGCTAAATATAGCCTCACACAAGCATCACTTACAATCACTTTTCATTCAGATAGAAATAAAGTGGATGTTAAACAAAGCGTTCTATTTTCAAACCCTATTTTTACTGCTTGGCAACATTAAAAATTAAAAAAAAGATTTAAAAGCAATAGTTTAGTTTTTGTTGATTTTTAATGAGTATTATATTGTATGTTACCAAGTGAAAATATATATTTTTTGTTTACCACGATATTGTTTGGTTATAGTGTAATGTTTGTCGATTAGCATAAGCCTCATAACGTTGCGTTGCTATGCGTAGGGTTTATATAGGGCTGCCATCCGTCCGGGTTTCCCCGGATTTGTCCTAGTTTAGAGGGCGTCCGGGGAGCGTCCGGGCGGGGTTTTAAAAAAATGTCCGAGTAAAACCCGGACACTCTGTGCCAACGGACAATTATAATTGTTACATGAATCGTTAACAAGCTAAAAATTTCAATGAAATCGGCGTTTATTGTAAGGTGTCCGGGAAAGAATTTCGATTTCACCCATGTATCCGGGATTTTTTAAATTTTGGCTAAGAGGAAAGGGAAATAAACTCAGAGGGGAGAATAAAACCAAGCGTTTTTTGTTGCGTTGATTATATAATTTGATTTCTAGAACTTTCCAGGATAGTCGCTTAATAACTTATTTCAATATTTTAGCACATTCAGAAAAATAAAGTTTTAATATTAAAAGCGTTTTAGTTGCAAGACGAGACAACAGATGGCGTTACTAGGTTAATATCTTTATAACAAAAAAGTCAAAAGAAATCTTTGTACCTCTTTTTAAGCAAACCTGCTTACGGAAGAATGTGAAATTTGGAATAATGTTTATATGGAGAAAAAGTGTAAAAAGCTAACATTTTTAAACAATATCTATAATAATTTTATATAGATAATTATAAAGCTGAAGAGTAATCTCAGGAACTGCTGGTTGGAATAGAATTTTTTTTTAGGGTTGGATAGCCCATTTATCG
This sequence comes from Euplagia quadripunctaria, assembly GCA_963859945.1. Lineage (NCBI taxonomy): Eukaryota > Metazoa > Arthropoda > Insecta > Lepidoptera > Erebidae > Euplagia > Euplagia quadripunctaria. The sequence continues at coordinate 21,717,037 of OY982561.1, forward strand.
AGGAAGGCTATATAACATCACGTTACGGCCAATTAGGAGCGGAGCATCAATGGAAAATGTTGCAAAAATGGAGAAAATTTACAAACGCAGACGAAGTTGCGCGGGTCAGCTATGTGTTTTAAATTTAAAAATAGAGTGAAAACCACTTCATCAAGGTACTCATGTCCAGTATATATGTTGAGCTGACATGGTACGGCAAGTCTATACAAAGAGAGTTCAATTTATACTGGTAATTTATAGCGATACAAATATTTTTAAAATTTAATGAATGATCATATAAATATAATTATTTATATGATCATATAATTATGATCTCTCGTTTAAATTAAAACGCTTGAACTAGTTCAGCGTTTATTTTAGTCCAAGTACGACTACTTAATGTTATAAACGTATAAATCTCATTATTAATTGTTATGCACATATTTCACCACGCTCTTGAACGGAAGTATTTAATCTTATAAAAAGAAACCGGATGTAATGTTACGACAACCTGACTTACATTTAAAATGTTACAATTTTTATATTTCTGTGTCATATGTTAAAATACGCGTCACGTATCTTAGACACAAGTGTTACTTTTTACTCAACTACGGTTAAGGCAAAAGGAGGGTAAGTAGGAAGGAAATACATTGCTCGTCAGGTATTTTCTAAATATTAAAAAATTGGATAATGTTTACTGCTGTGCTTTTATGAACGTTAGCGTAATGTTATATGTCCAATTATAGCGTAATGTTACAATTTGAGACCCACAGTTACATAGTTATTAGCTCTTAAACTGTTGCATCAAATAACATGCATTAAAAGGTGAAACTCGTGATTTGGAAAACATTATGGAAACACGAAACAAAAAGTAAAATTTACGTAACGTACTAATAAAGTTTATTCAAAACATTAATTAATAAAGTATCAAATTAAAATACTTACTTACTTTATAAATAATTAATATTTTAACATTCAATATCAGCTTAAAATTTCCAACATTCGAACATAATATGATTAAAATATCCAACAGCCTGTAATATACCTATTACTAGAGAAACCGAAGGCCGCGGCAAAGGTCGGCAGGTGTTGCCAAAATAAGAATAAACGAGTTCGTAAAATGTCATACAAATAAAACTTTATGTAGGTACCTATTTGTATCAACTCGTGTCACTTAGCAACAAGAGCGTTTTTGAAATAAGAACTGTAATTTCATATGCAGAAAGCGCGCGTAACTTTGAAAAGTGTGGCCTACGTTAAAATTGACGCCGGCTATATGACAGCTATATGCATGAATGTAGTGTTGTCTTGTCTAAAAACTTTATTTTTGTGATGGTTCTTTAATTTATTAAGCTTTTAGTATTTTAATTAATGACTTGACTATTGGTATTGTAATGTCAGAAATGTTGTAAGGATTTGTGACCTTTAATTAAATATAAAGACATAGATTAAAATAACGCCTCGGCCTATTAACGCGTCAATCCTAACTAATATTATAAATGCGAAAGTGAGTTTGTTTGTTACGCTCTCGTGCCTTAACTCAACCGATCATTCTGCAATTTTGCGTTTATGTTGTCAGTACAGAAAATGACATAGGGTATCTTCATCCAGAAAAAAATATAGTTTCCGGAGGATAGAGTAACAACTCTTGTGCACCTACACCTAGGGCTGCCATCCGTCGGGTTTCCCCGGATTTGTCCTAGTTTAGAGGGCGTCCGGGGAGCGTCCGGGCGGGGTTTTCTAAAACTGTCCGGGTAAAACCCGGACACTCTGTGCCAGAGGCAACTTATAATTATTAGATGGACAAGCCGTTTAATTGAATAAAAAAATGGAATCGGCGTTTTTTTAAGGTGTCCGGGAAAGAATCTCGATTTCACACATGTGTCCGGGATTTTTGAAGAACTTGTCCGGCGTCGGCAATTTAAGTGATGGCAGGCCTACCTACACCCACAAATACACCTACTTGTGGTAGCCCTCCCTCACACATGAATTCGGACAACTCGAAACAGTATGCAGAGATTTTGAACAATTTTTTTCATAGATATCATCTATAAAAAAAATTTGTTCAAAATTCAAGGGATTCATTGTAACACTTATATCCAATGTGACCCTAAATTTTTAAGACATTGATTATAATGTAATAACTCATACAAAGTAAAGTCAGGTATGGTGCAAATCTTCTGTGTATACTAATATCATATAGCTAAAGAGATTGTTTTTATGGTTTAACGCGCTGAACTCTGAAACAGCTAGTCGTATTTGAAGAATTATTTTTGCGTTTAATAGCTAAATTTTTAAGGAAAGTTATAGGCTAGTCAACATCACACTATGCAGTGGGACACCCTTAGGAGTGGAGCGGACCATCAAGCGGGTGCAATGCGGGGATCGGCAAGTTTGATAGGTAACATAGATAGTTCTTTTCCATATATGGAAGTACCCGCTCATTTATAAGTACTTGTTTAAAATATGTAATCAAATTATCTACAACCAGCTGCATTATAATTACGAATGACCATATTCAAATTATGGATTATTTTACAAGAATGTGGTTTGTGGCCTTAACGTTTTCTTTCTGAACGAATTTAATTAACTGGTATCATTTTAGATGATTGAAACTGTATCTGTATATACTCAAGTATAATTGTATCTGTATATATATATATATTCAAGTTTTAATACAAAAACGAAATTGTTCCTTTACTTAATATCTCCGCCCGCAGGTGATACTAGTTTAAAATGAGTAACTCGAACTTTCAAAGCCAATCACTTTCTTCGTAATAATATTACAACCGGTTATAATGTAAGCTTTAATTACACATTTGAATAATTACAATCTGATAATATTAGGTATCTATATTTCGGTATCTGTTTCTAATTAATTTTGATTGAGTGTCTTATATTGTTTAGTTACAAATGTGTAAAGCAATCATCGTAGAATGAACAATTTGTCAAAAGGGGAGCTTGTTGTTCGCTCCGGGCTTTTTATTTATTTTGATAAAAACCTTCATATGAATGATCTCAGAAGCTGTTGCTTTTCAAGACCAAGAAGATATTTAAATAACTATTTCAATTTAAGCCGAACGATTCTGAGGGTGCTTCTAACTTACAAGCACTTACTAAGTTTCAAATGCGTTATACACATAACCGTCCAGCTATTTCTAATGTCCATATGCTACCTTAGCTTCTTATTATTAGACAGGTCCATATTAAACAATCTTAAACATCCAAACATCTCTATAAACTTTCACTATGTTTAGTAGGATGCACATTATTTTAAATTTCGTTTATGAAAATACTATTTTGAACCGAAGAACGTCATGATTTTTAGTCGATTACTTTATTTTATGTTACACGATCTCACTCACTAGAACTTGATGTCGGCCCGCTCAGAGAAATAGCTCACCTTTTCCAACAACTTTTTAATAATTATAAAGTGTGATGAGACAAAAGAACAAGACCTTGTTAACAAGTATATGGTAATCTTCTAATCATAAAATGTTCAACAAATTCTTATGTTCATTCAACATTCGCGTGATCGAATAATATAAGACTAAGTATGCAAATGACACCACGAAACGAATAAATTTGAGATGTTTGTCCGACATTCTTTTTCATTGGTGATTACTTTTAGTAATCCCCTCCAGATTGATCGTGTCAATTTGTTGATAGCAAATGTTGCTACTGGGATACTAACAATGAGAAGACATGATCTTGTATTTGGTAGTTTAGAATTTCGTGTGTTAAGCACCTGGTAACGTCACGCCGGGGTGTGTGACGAAGACAGAGACCATCAAGAGTCGAACCACTTTTTCGAAATTTTTCTTAGTCTAGTCTAGTCTTTATTCTTAGTCTCAAATTATAATTATATATTATTACAGTCGCAGTTAACTTGAAAATGGCTGAACTTATTTGACTAATTCTTTCTTTTCTATGATAATAATAGTGATGTTATTAAAAAACATGTTGGTCAGAAAGTGCCTAAAATTGATAGAAACATTGTTTTTACCGATAAAGTGTTTTTAGTTAATAATAATTTTATGATGATAATATATGTTAATAAAAGTCCGAATAGGGTTTTTAGGAAAACAAAAATTGAAAAAGTTGCCGGGAAATGGGAAAAGTGCATAACCTTCCGTAAAACTAAAATAAATTTTATTGAAATTTTGACAGGACTGCGTCTTTCGAGTCAGCTAGTTAGCCAATCGAAATATGTTATATGCATAAACTTAATATACTAATTACTACTAAGTTTATGATTATATGTATGATATTAGTAGTGATAAGCTCTTCTTTTTAAATATTCAATAACATCGCAATCGAAGGCTGTCTGGTCATGACATAAAGACTCGTTTCAAAGATCCGGTTGCTAATTTAAAAATAAAATATTTCATGTTTTGGAATCTTGCGATTTATGGTATTATATCTTTGGTTTAGGTACCTAATTAACAATATCTATATATTGAGAAGAATTGTTTGTACACATATTTATATATATATATAAGCACGCACACAGAGAGGAATGAAATTTGGAATAATTAAAGTAGAAAAGGTGCAGAAAGCTAAAAATGTTTTATTAATATGTGCTATAAAGTTAATAATCATAAATTTAAAACTTCAAATACCCCTAACTAGAAAATCCCTTCAACGATTACAAAAGAGCTGATGATTTTCGAACGACTGAACAGATTTTCTTAAATTCTAATATCTAAGAACACTCTCAAGTCAACAAATCCCCTTTCAAACAAAAAAAAACCGCACTCAAATCGGTTTATCCGTTTGGGAGTTACGATGCTACAGACAGACACACAGACACGTCAAACTTATAACACCTCCCTTTTTGCGTTAAGGGATAAAAAATAGGTAGAAACGGCTACATAAAGCTATAGGGTCCAGTATATATTATGCCCTGTCATAATACAAAACTTTATGCAATAACAGTTCAAGTTATATTTGTCAATGAAAAGACTTATTAGGTGTGTAATTCGGGACTTAATCGCGATAATATTTAATAGGTACAATACCTCTTGGTTACCCGATGTTTCGATCGAATTGCACCGATCGTGGTCACGAGTCACGAGTGGACTGATGAGAGCTCAGCGACGCCTCCGTGAAGTGCGAGTTTTGGCAACTACCCGCACTTAGTCTTCACTATTTTTATTTTTATTCGTACCGTCGCGTCGGTACCTCGACACACTACACCTACGACGTCCCCTGAATGATGTCGAGGGTGTACTCGCTTACGTCATCGCTGTCGTCAACGAGTACCCCATAATATGTGTCAAAGTCGCGAAAGTTTAAAAACAATTCAAACAAGACTTTCAAAATGGTTGAAATTCCACGCCAGCCGATCTCTAGTTTCCTTTAAAACTTAAGTATCGTATGTATTTAAATATTATGCGATCTAGTTTTATTATCTTAATGGTTTGGAAAAAAAATGAATTTTAAATGTTATGTAAACTTATACAAATGTTTTGAAGTTTTCTCTTTTATTGAACTAGTATTTATTTAGCATATTATTATTATTCAAGGTTTAGTATTGAGTAGTACTTATGCAAACCAGTCAAACTTCTATCTTCCACAACACCGTCTCGCTACTGTCCAAATTCAACATTGTCATAGATTTACATTTAGCGATAGATGGCGTTGTACCTATAGTCTGCATTGCAATATGGTTTCGTTAGCAACTGTTGCATATAATATAAGATGACGATTTTTTTTTTTTGTGTGTAAAGTAAGTAGCATAGTGCAGTTAAGTGTTTCATTGTAGACCCGGGGATACATTTTCTTATTTTGCTCAGCTACAAATATCGTTTGAATCATTTTTAGGCACTTTCACTGTCAAATTCAAAATCATTTACTCAATTAAGACACAAAGTGACATTTATGAACATTAAATTGAAGCTACTGTTAAAAATCATAGATCAACGCAAACAGACGCCACAGCATGTACTGAATTGTCGAGGTAAATTAGGTGAAAACACCAAAATCTACTGCCTGCTTGTGTCGATCTATAACTTCCAGTTTCCAAAATGCGTAGAGCCTTATGAGAAGAATACTGGCAAAGAAACTCATGGCCACTCTTTTTAAAAGTCAGATCTTCAGGTACAATGGTATTAGTGTTACATAAAAGGTAAACATGATGCAAGCTGTTGCCACCTGAATTTCATTTTATTGAAATGCTCTAAAAGCTAACGTACAAACAAAAAATATCACTCAGTAATACCGTTGAAGGTTTGAACCTATTAAACATAGAAATCATTCAAGGTGCACATCAGTTACAAAGTCTACTGTTAAAACTAATTCGTGACTGGATTAAGAGGCTAGAGTTGCAGTTGAACGAACCAAAAATAATAGTGTAGGCTAAAGCATCGCTGACTAGGCCGACCAGTCACCCCAAGCAGCACCCGTTCACGAGTATGACGCATGGACCAGCCATCGTCTCCTTCGCCATATCAGAGGGAAAGAAACGATCCGCCCCATGACGACGCCGCAAGCAATGACATTTTAGTGAGCATGACGAACCACAGTCGAGATACGGATAAAAATCACTACTAGTCAAAATAACCATAATAATCGTCACGAATTACTTTCTACTAACAATGGTTTGTTAATAATTTAGCTTAATTATAAGATAAAAAAGTTTGGGTGTATATACCTAAAGCCACCTTAAGCCCAAGACTGTTTGTCGTTTAGATAATGGTTGATCGTATAGTAGGCTTTCCTAATAAGGTGATTTTTTTACAGTTCGCTTAAATTTATCTACAGGAAGGTCGATTACATCTGTAGGAATTTTATTATTAAAACGTATACCAAGACCTTCGAACGAGTTGTGTACCTTATGTAAGCGATGATAGGTAGTAACGAGTTTAGACTTGTTTCTTGTATTAATATTGTGTATATCACTGTTTTTCTTATAGTCATTGATGTTGTGCCTAACAAACATAATATTTGCAAATATATACTGTGATGCAACAGTTAAAATACCTATATCCTTAAACAACTCTCGAACAGAGACTCTAGCACCTAAATTGTATATTGAGCGGATGGCTCGTTTTTGAAGAATAAAAATCGTTTCAACATCAGCCGCCTTGCCCCAAAGTAGTATACCATAGGACATGACGCTGTGAAAGTAGTTAAAATAAACGTGTCCGTATCAGTGAGCTGACGTACCTTCCATACTGCGTAAACTGCCGAACTAAGCCCACTTGCGAATCAGAACACATGATATGCATAATTTTCGATTTTTGAAATAGGTCAAATCGTTTGTTACTTTTCATTGTCATTATTTTAGCTAAAACAACTTTATAGCAAGGATACTCAACTTTTATTTCCTTAAATTATCACTTGCATACACACGTTCAAGATCACTTCCGAAGCATAAGATTTATTTCCCCAGTTCACGTACACATACGCAAAAAATCATGTACTTGACTTAATTGACATTCAATGTTTTATTGATACGCGAGTTAATAATTCGATTCGATTTTGTATAGAAAACTAAGAAACTAAGAAGAAGATTCGATATCATAATGGAGTCTGGTTACAATAGTTACCCGAAGTTATACATTACAATAATTGTAGATTAACATTGTCTGAATTTTAAAAAATTGAGTTTGTTAATTTCGATTCTTCAATTCTCCGTTTTACTGCTAACCATTTCCCTCCACAGAGGGTGTAATTATTAGAGGCTAGGATGCACAAACAACACTTGCTTAAATGGAGAAGAAACTGCTGTATACAGTCGTCATACCCAATAAAGCTATTAGATAGAATAAACTTAAGGTTGCATATCATTCTTAATTACCAAAGAACGCATTGAGTGAGTAAATCGGAATCATACGGAATATGTTTTTATTTTAATCGTATGAGTTCGTCGGCAATCAGACACCACATTTATAAAATATTTTTGAATATGGATATTATTGTTGGCTATCACTATTATTAATTATAACAGTATAATTGAAAACATTTAAATATGTTGTACAAAACGACTCCAATTTAAAAATCTTTACATACGTACAGATATAATGGAGAGAAAATTATTTTAATTAAAATTGAACTCTTGGGTGTTTAACAAGTAGCAATGAAACTATTAATTTATCACGATTTATGTATAGTTTACGATATAACACGGGTCTTAGAGGTTATGAATATATAATTTTTATTTCACTGTACTGCTTAGCTGGTCCCGTGGTAGACGTTAGTGCTTATGTTTGTGTGCGATCATGAGGTCCTTAGTTCGATTATTGGGTCGGGTAAATAGAAAAGAAAGGAAGAAAAATATTTATTCGGACTCATACAGGATAGGTACATAATTTTTAACAACGTAGGTTGAATAGGTTAAAAAAAAAAACTTGCATGAGACAAAAATGGTCCTTAGCTCAGCATTATGTTACTTGGCACGATTAGCGAAGAAGCGCTGGTATTCTGCTAAGGCCAAGTGATATAGGTACGGACAACATGCTATAAAAAGTAGCAACAGCAGTGGTGTCGTTGGCCCCAATCTTTCCCCGTCTTGTGGAGCTTCATAAGATCACTAACCAGAGGTCTAGTGCCACAATGATGACTGGAGGTTACCGATGAGTAGGGACTTACTAGGAATAACTTTGTAGTGCTTTCTGATGCTCAATCTTGTGTACTTTGTAGGTACCAAACCTGTGCATATGGGACCAAACAAGCAAAATATTTACAGGAGCTCACATCTAATACCATTACCGTTATTTTGGGTTTCATTTTGTCTAAATATATTTTATTAGTACTTGCATGGTGCCGTTTTCTAAATACGCATCGCAATCGACGGAATTGTGGCTTTTGGTTAGATGGCTCCATCGGTTACCACCACAATCTTATTTCGGCTCTTGAACTTCATTAGAAGATATTGTATTGTATTGCATTTATTCATTACAAAATACATTTGTGTTGAATACAATATAGACACTTTTCACCACTACCTTAACTATGGTACTTGAATTTAGATGATAGCGGAATCTGTCCACTGTTACCTAAGTACCGTTATCAATATAATATAAACTTATTTTAGTTGTAGTCTTTTATATATGGCGACTTCAGTTACCAGTTAGTAGAGATACGTTTTCCAAATCTTACATTTAGAAAATATTCTACTGTTACCTAGATAGCGCTGACATCAAAATACTCTTTGTAGTAAATACATACAACTCAAGTTTATTTTAAATGTATTGTATATTATATGGCCATTAAAATTACCAGCGAAGCACATCTGACATTTATAAGATATTTCATTACTATCAAAATGTACTCTTAGGTCCGCACCTAAGAGTACAGGTTTTGTTACATGGTTACTTCAGTCACCAGTGCAGATTCTATTTATTACCCTCATTTTAGCTTTCAAACGCAACATCTGACATTTAAAAGATGTTCTATGATCAGCTAGACACAGTCAATGTTTACACAACATACGATGAATATTTTAATATGACGTTGATTGCGCTTTCAACGCTCGGCCATCGTCGGCAGATGTCGTCAGTACGCAGTGTCGCAACCAGCGGCGCGTGCGACGCTAATAGTAATGGCGAAAGCAAACAGGTGCTTTGTATGTTTCATTCATTTATATTGAGACGCTAGTTCTTTTGATGGTAAAAGGTTCTATTGAGAAGGCTTAAGTTTATCTCGGTGTTAGCACGTAGTGTCAAATGACAAGGTTCTTGTAGAAACTAAAAGTGTATACAATATTTTTTATGGTCGTGTTGGCAACAGTGTTTTTGAAGCCGTTACTTAAAGAACGATTGCATTCTCTAACATAAGAGCAACGTTCAAGGATTTGTGGTAGAACAATATGTTAATAAATATCATTTACTTTATATTATCTGAAGTAGGTCAGTCGTCACACGCAGTTGTTGTAACGTAAGCTGTCACCACCGAGTGATCGTGAACATCAGGATTGTTAGTTGTGGATGATCAAACTTTACTAACTTCTATTCTTTTGGAAACTTCCACAGATAGTCACTATTAGACGAAGAATTTGCGGTAATAAATGTAGATCTGTATTCATTTTTTAACGTACATAAGTGTTACCTTTAATGAAAAATTTCATTTCGTGGTTCAATGCACCTTCCTCTACTCGGAGTCAATTAATAATTTATTTATATATTGTATTTTATATATTTTACGATTATTATACCTATTTATTGTACACTAAACTAGTGCTGCAGAACTGAATCACTTAACCGTTTAAAACAAGTAATTGTGTAAAGATAATATTTGAGATCTTTAAATTTAATTCTTAATATTGACGATGTCTACAAGGTCAGTAATGCACGCGTGACAACCCCTGTGTTGCAAATGACCTTGGGCTACATTGACCGCCTTCCATTAGGAAAGCATTAATATTCACACAACTTTAAGATAATTAATTTTTAACTTGGTATACTTCATTTTCTTGTATAGAGGTACAAAGGTACATTGCCATCATCCCCCTTTAAAAATAAATACCATTGCTGCTGACAAATCTCGCCCCGGCTCTGGCTACAAGTTGGGGCTAGACTTGTCAAAGATAAATATATCAACTGAAGCTCGACTAAGGTCAATTGATAAGTCAATAAGCATAGATTACAGTAGCTCAATTATAACTCGCAAGTCTCTCGGTTACTAGTCAAGAAATAAGAGCATTGTAAAGTCAACCTAAAAGAAGTTTCAGCAGAGGGTATAGCTTGGTACATAAATTTTATGTATTTATGGTCGATTTTTATTTAGCTCAATTTAAATTTTATTACTAAAAATGTGAACGTAAACGGTAATTTAAATTTAATCTTAGAATATGTACTCTTTAAATGAGTATAATGCAACAATGCAATAGGGTCGAGATTTGTTTGGCACGTGATTTGTTCGGTACCGGAATGAGCGTTTCTAGTAAATCGGAAAACATAATAGTTGAAAAGATATACAATAATTACGTTCTTCCGTCGGCCTTAATATTCGGAAGTGTGTGAGCTGAACAATGCGTGTTCGTACTTAATGTAGATATTTTGTTTTATGAATGCCTCGAATATTTTGTTTTTTTTTAAATACTGGTGATCATCAAGTAAAATTATAGTAGGAACTAGGCGTACAATGCATTTATGGTCACTGCCCCACTTCTGAGGGTCGTAGCGTGATATTACATAGCCTATACTATTCCTCATGGATCTGGCTATCATATGCAAAAAGTTTTTTTTTAATCCGTCTGGTAGTTCCAGAGATGAGTGCGTAAACAAACAAACAATCAAACAAAAAACTCTTCAGCTTCCTTGTATTAGTATAGAAAAGTTTACGATATTAAAAATAGGTTTATGATACCTGAGTTTATAGATATCAGCCCTGTTTTTACTTATTAAACTGTCCTACGTGTTAGGTCATAGTAAACCACTATAGGCAGACTTCACCAACCTTTTTGAACATTATGAAGAACGATGCAGATTTACAGACGAATCAGTTTTTTCGTCGTAAAGGTAACTGTTACAGTACAGACAATACTAGCCAGAGGTGCTAGGCATGGCATAATCGAACTCGAAACGCCCCGGTGTGATGTTCTGATGTGTTTTACTTTTTTGTACTTTTTTTATATTTTAACATTGAATTATAATAAATATATACAAAGCCTATTGTTAATATTTTGTAAAATATATCATACATAAATTATAGTAATTTGCTCGCGAATCGAGAGATAAGACCTGTTTTACATAAGATTTATAGAGAAACAAAATTTATCACATACAAACACACATAACACACAAATCAATATAAATGTTAAATGACCTATCTATAAAAAGCTAATAAGAAAACTAATTTATTAGTAGAAACGTAGAAACTAAGAAACTAGTTGCCTCACCCAAAGATCAAACACAATACGCTTAACTAAAGATATATCTTAAACGACTACAGAACAAGCATTTAATCGGCTAAGGATGTACATGACATTTACAGCTACATCATACACAGACAGTGACCCCAAAAAATTGAACACACACCAAATCAATAGCACATTAACACACACACATATAATCAATAATATAATACATGGTCACAAAACACAACTAGTGATCTATGACCAATGTTCCACATCGCTACTGTACACACAGATAGACAATGCACACACACATTCACACAATATTCTTACACAAGCCAACGACGTGTCATTGTACAGTCGACAATATAATGCTAGGAAACAGGGCTAGCGATTGACTTTTTTTTAATTATTAATATACATGGATTGTTGTTATAAAAACGTTTTTTTATAACAGGATTAGCCACACGTACAGCTGTAATCTTATAAAAGGAATACATCATGCTAAAAAACAGTAAGAAAAAAGCATTAAAACTTACATGAAATATTTTACTACTAATATTGCTACTACAGCAGAGCTTTTCTAAGCTTACTAGCTGCGCCCCGCGGTTTCGCGGTTTCACCCGCGTAAGTCCCGATCCCGTGGGAATATCGGGATAAAAAGTAGCCTATATATTAATCCAGGTCTCCAGTTATCTACATACCAAGTTTCATTGCAATCGGTTCAGTAGTTTTGCGGCGTGAAAGAGTAACAAACATCCATCCATCCATCCATACTCACAAACTTTCACGTTTATAATATTAGTAGGATTTACTTTTTAACGCGACATTAACCGAACAAATCTGGACTCCATTCCAAAATCTTTGTTTATGACAGCCATTTCTCTTAGAAGTAATTTTTTAATCGGTAATTTGAAGTAAATTTTTAGATTTTTTTTCTATTAAAGAAATCTGTGCTTTGCGTTATCCATATCGAATATAATACCATACGAGTAAAGTCAAATTTTCAAATTTAAATCAATATGTTGATTTCATAAAATTGATCATCAATTATTCGAAATCGTCAATAAGTATACATAAAAAAAAAAATATTTTGCCAAATTTATAAACAAATTATAGAAATAAAACCAGCTATTGTTTAGGTACACTATAAATATAAAATACCTGCATTTGTTATTAAACATCTATAGATACATATAGAAATAGATGTGTCTATCCATGTTCCATATGGATTTCTAAACATCTGGACCAATTTTGATGAAATTTTGAGTCAATTGTCAATTTTGGTACTGATCGAAGATTTTTTTTTGTTTTTTGGCCGTTCCCTAGTTATACACAATATTACATTATTAGTTTTAAGTGATAGTAAGCCACGTAATTTACTATTGATATAAAATCATATATATTACTCGACGCGTTGCGTTTGACGATGGATTCCTATCCATAACGGAACGATTTACCTTTAAGCTAGAATTGTTGATATATATTTAAAAAAAAAATTATAAAACGAAATATTTTAATCATTGGACTTGAATCTCTAACTACTCGATTAAATTATTTATTAATTTCCTATAAATGAAAAATGCATTATATGTAAAGGCCTGGAGTAGGGCAGTGTCAAGAAGAGAGTTCGACCGTACAAAGGCAGACCCAAGTCAAGACAGGGAGATGTAGCGTCTCTGAGAGCGATATTGGAGATAAAGCGATAGCGAGCATAAATTTAAAATATCTCCCATACAAAAATCTCCTGACAATAAGAAAAGAGCTACTGACCTTTGAACGGCTGAACAGATTTTTTTGAAGTATAGCTCGATTAAGTCACATTTCAAACAAAAACTCAAAATCGGTCCATCGGTTTAGGAGCTACGATGCCACAGACATATATACAGATACAAAGATGCATAGACGCACGCACAAACTTATAACACCCCTCCTTTTTGCGTCAAGTGTTAAAAAATAAAAAATACCCTTAACTCTGTGTGTGACATTTAGCCAGCAAAAACGTGAAAACCAATAATCCCACTAATATTATAAATATATAAATGTGAAAGTTTGGATGGATGGATGAATGTTTGTTACCCTTTCACGCAAAAACCACTGAACCGATTGCGATGAATTGTAATTTAAATATAAAAAGGACAGGCCTATTACAAATAAATACGATGGAAAAAAAAATTGTGTAAAGTGGCAGGGTCCATTTAAAAGGTAATTTTTTACTATTTTAAGACAGCATAGTAACTTAAAATATTAAATCAGATATTTCAAAGAGATATTTTGTCACTTAACAAATAGAGTTTATTTTTTTACGTCAAATATAACTTAAATTCGTGAACCACAAAATTTTAGATTTATTTTTAGTTAAGTTTCTTTCAAACTAAAATAAAAAAAAAACACTAAATTGAAAAAAAAAAACATAATGCATGTGTTTTATCCATAAGAATAGTTTTCTTAGCTGAGATTGGTAAAAAAATCTTTAAATAATCAATAATTTACTAAGATATAGTAAAAAAAAATACGCTTTATTATGTCGTTTATTTTTGACTTTTACAAGCATTATTAATAAAAAAAAATTATACTAGTAATGACTTACATCAGTAACTTTAGAAAATATTTGTATTTCTGAGAAATTACTTTAAAAATAACCACCCATAAAATTATAATAATCTACTTACAATTTACCTGTCAAAATAAACTTCTGTACGATTGACAACCCTAGGTTATTTGTTAATCCGTAACAAAGCGGTTAACCGGCCCATTAGTTCTTTTGTAAGCTATAAAATTGAAGCTTGAACTTTATGTTGGTTTTATTGTGTTAATATTTTTAACATAAAAAAACCGTATGTTGAAACATTTGGGCGGTTCGTGGGACCATGTGTTAGTATGACAAGCTTTCTCTGTTATTTATTTGATGACATAAAATTTTGCATCAACAGTGATGATGGGTGTGTGAGTATATTTCATGTGTGTGTGTTTGGCTTAACACTATTCTGATACTTTTTGAACATTTTTATATTTTTTTTAATATTTCAAAATATGTTTTTTTTTTATTAAAAATAAAAACTAGCTCTACAATTGCGGATAAGAGATGAGCTGCAGTGTGGATTGACATATGTAGAGTCCAAATGGAATGGAATATTATAAATGCGAATGTGAGTCAGTTACTTTGTTTGTGTGTTACGCTTTCACGCGTTAACTACTAAATAATCGTCATGAAATTTTGCATACACCTTGTAACGGATACAAAAAAATAAACTTCGTTTTTTAATGTTAAAGGTTATTAAAAAAAATCTCTACAATTGCTGATAAGAGGTGAGTAAGGTAAGTAAGGAGTGAAATATGTAGAGTCAAAATGAAATGGAATATTATAAATGCAAATTGGAGTCAGCTAGTTTGTATGTTTGATCGTCATAAAAAAATCATGCACGTTGTAAAGGGTACAGAAAAAATACATCCAGAAAAAATACTGTTCCCAAGGAATAAAATAATTAACAAACTCTACATTAGCGCGAAACCAAAACTAGTTTAAATAAATTATTAATATTTATTAAAATTATATTTTGGTGATTAAATTCTACATCAGGTAACTCTACTTCTGACAGTTAATTACTAATAAGTATGTACATATGTCTTAAGTAATTGTAGCTGTATGTTTAAGGTTTATTTAAGTTTACTTGGACATTTTGTAGAGTCGGTCAACAGAGTGCAAGAGACCTTAAGACATCAATTCACATGTAAATTATCATCGATGACATAATCACATGGCAACGCTTAAGTCAACTTGTAGTAGCTCTACCAACTCTACATTTCGACAGCCTTGAGTTCATGTATTTAAACGCATATACCATTAGAGTATTCATTTGCATACTCGAATTTAAGGTAGAATTCTATTTTAATATAATTATTTCCTAGTCTTTTTTTTTTGGGTCTTCAGATTTTTTTAAATTTAAATTAAAGTTAAATATATAAATGGGTTTTAAAATTTTAAAACAAAATGTTTTGAACATCGCTGTTGTAAAATACCGTTGTAGTCTAAAAAGTGCAGTTTTTCCTCTTTAGTTTTAAATGCATTCAAGATTTTACGACTAGCGACTACCTGACAAAATTTTAAATTGCTAGCAATAAAACTGGTATGGTACATACCATAATCTTTGAAAAATCTTGTTTGTCTAGAACAAAAAGAGCTTTGACTTATAATTTTATAAATAAAATAACATATTTAACTCTATCAACGACTAAATTATTAGTACATAAATCACTTCAATCGTAATAATTAAAACTCATTTCGTCTAACAATTACATAAAAAAATAATTTACACTTAACTACATAATATACGATACGGTTGCGTGTGTCTTTAAGAAAACGCAACGATCGTTCGACTTAATTCGTTAACGCTCGCTACACTTTCGTAGCCAATGCTACGCATACAAAAGACATCAACGAGTTTAGTTTTAATTATTATTATACTATTTTTGCATTTTTTATGCATAAATATAATAAAACTACACTTCCTATTTCCGCTTCTGTGGTCTATATTACTTTTTTAACTATATTTTTTAACAATGCCAAAATTGTTAGCGCGCTTTAGCGAAACGACAACATTGTGTAATACCAAACAGTGCTCAATTACGCGATGTCTGATTAAGAAAAGCGAAAAAAACACTTACCGCTTGCAAAAAAATGTTTGTCGTAAGTGAAAGTCGGTCCACGGAACGGGACCAGAGCAGGCTTTTGATCACTTTAAAGGCACACAACACTTAGTACACACTATAGTAGACATATGAAACACGTGATATATTTTTTTTAATTTTATGTAAGTTTTTTTAATTTGAATTTGGCGCGTTGGTGCGCGCGGCGGCAACTAGCGCGCGTGACGGCTGGCGGCAAGAGACTGCGCGCGCGCTGCTCCCACCATCCGCCCGAAATACTAATCACCTTGCTATCGTGACTGTGATTTAGGTTCAATTCATAAGATGTAGCGGGTAGAGTGTTGTAAATTTTCATACATTTTATTTTTTGCTATATTTTAATTTAGTTAATATATTATTAGAGTAAATAAATATAGCATTTATAAGGTCTTTCACCTTACGGTACATTACTTTAATATTTAACAATATTATTAAAGAATTTAATTTATAAAGATTTTTTTTCGTAAGAGAGAGAGAGGTAAACTATTATACAGAGAATCGTTAGGCATTGTTTATGATTTGATGTTTTAAAATTTTAATATCATTCGTATGAGTTTGGAAGTATTATTTGCCACTTTGCCACGATTACCTTACAAAATGACATGGATATCAAAATATTGTCATTTGTTACTCCACTGTATCTGCTTTAGATCAGTTTATCAACAGTCTACAAAAATAACGGTATGACGTAAAATTTGTTATCCATCCAACATATCATATTAGAGGACATTTATAGTTTAAAACAGATACACAGATGCAAGCTCGACTCCTGGATCGATTTCTAGACGAAGAGACTCTTAAAAAGTATTGTAGAATTGCACCACAAAAGAAATATTATAATTATAAACAGTTTATAACTTGCACCACACAACAGACAAGGTGAGACGGATCTAGATACGACGTGTCATTTCTTCAACAAATTAACTCTTAAGGCCACAAATGACCCAACAAAGGTCGGGGATAGGTAAGAATTTGTGACATCACAATATACGAGTACCTCCAATGCCGAATTCGTCATCAATTCCTTCACTAATTTGTTCTGGAAATCATTTGGTATTCAGGCTTTAAGTGACCTTGCTACTGCCGAGGTTTGGACAAGAATAACTTGAGATGATCTGGTAAAACAAATATTTCTCGTTTTAAGACATGTTCCAAATTCAAATCGAATTTCAATTTTGTAAAAAAAACTGTTTTTAATGCCATTCGTTTTAATATTTTTTAATACTTACTTTTCTGTATATCTATTGCAATTAAACTTTTTTAATGCAAACCTTCTTAACCCAACAGTTCAGTAACTTTTTCTCCTTTGATTGTAAACCGATTTTCTTATTTTTTTTTTTTAATATTTGTTAACAAGCTTTAGTGTTATCAATAAAAAAAAAAAAGTTTCTTCTAAATAATAATAATTGTGGTAGCATTTATAGAAGCGGCGGAACACTAGTTGAATTAAACCTTAATGTTCTGTCTTTAAAAAAAAACTGTCAGTTTAGAACTGCACGTCAAAAGTAAAAACATAAATTACATATACATATACACATCTGTATTTATGTATCTGAGCGTGACGGTCACGCGAATTCAGGGCTTTTCCCCCATACCAAAAGTGCCCAACGTGCGTAAAAAAGTTTTCACTTCAAAAAAATTGTCAATTGTAAGACTGCACGTCAGAAGTGAAAACATAACTTACACACATACACACACACACACACACACACACACACATCTGTATATATATATATCTGAGTGTGACAGTCACGCGAGTTCAGTGCTTTTTTCCATACCAAAAGTACCCAATGTGCCTAAAAAGAAACCATCATGTGATCATGATGATCGGTTCAGCAGTTAAAGTGTAACAAACAAATAAAGTCACTTCCGTATGTGTGTATGAGTATGATTTCATTGTTCACATAGCGATAGTATTATTAACAGATATTAATTACATATACACGGACCAACTGGTGACTTCCTGAAAAAAAAGTCTAGTTTAAAATCACCCGTATCTGGTAAGATTGTATTTAACGCATAATGACGTCAGAAGAAGCGGTAGGTAAATAGGTCGGTAACCTCTGCTCACCCTGAAAAAGGTACGGTGAAAACATATACAAATACATTTTCAATGTTATTTAATAGTAGTAATAATAATAGCTGCACGCAGCTACAGTTTTTGCGTGAAAGAGCAACAAACATCCATACATCCATACATACTCACAAACTTTTACGTTTATAATATTAGTAGGATACATATACAATGCAATAGCATACAATATAATGAGAGGGGCTCGTGGCTAAGTGGTTATCGAATAAGTTAGCACATTGCAAGGTTAAGTAATACTAGCCAGGTCAGTCTTAGGATGGGTGACCATTCTTAACACATTGAGACCCCTTTGTGCCTCAGAGAGCACGTTAAACCGTCGGTCCCGGTTGCCGTCATACGAACATCTGTGGCATTCGAGCCCTAAAAAAAACAAAATTTCGATATCGCCAAGTACTTGAGTTGTGGAGGTCTGATGGCAGTCGCTTCACGTTAAATATCAAAGTTCGGCCATTTCGTAGTTTGACTAAAAGTTGACCCAAACTTAATTGGGAAAAGGCTCCGAGGATGGAGAAGTGGATATGTAATATAATGAAAACAATTTAGAATAATTTTTTTTAACAATAATACACATACACCAATAATTATATTGGAAATGTTCTGAAGAAAGGTCTAAAGTACCCGAAACCGGCGGGCTTGTATGAAAGGGTTAAGGACAGTAGGAAGCTCGTGATGTATATAAAGATATAAGAACGTAATGGGCTCTTGTCTCTCCCTATCCCAAAAAGAGAAAAGCGTGAATTTTTGTATGTATGTCATCATTATCATCATCTTTCTGCCCTTTTCCCAATTTTCATTGGGGTCGGCGCAATGTCAAACAATGGAAAGGGTTTTGGCTTGTTTTTTTTTTATGGCTGGCCGCCTCCTGACACCAACAACTTATTTTGAATGTAGAGGCTTTAAGACGACAAAGAAAGAATAAGGGAATTTGTATAAGAAAAAATGGGCTGAGAGAGGAAGGAGAGGAAGTGGAACGGGACTGAGACTGCAGTAGCTTGCAGACGCCGGGTTCGCGTACCCGAATGTCCTGTATTTCCTTTAACTGAAGAGGCCACTAGAACAGGAACATCAGCTGGCCAAAGTTTATGTACGTATGGAATTAAAACAACATTTAGTACAATGTCAAGGATATAAGTTACATGCCTCGTGCAGGAAATCCTAATTGAAATCCGCAACAGTGTCGTGCACAACTTTAGACAAAGTAGTTCTAGGAAGTTAGTAAAACAATAGTTTTCGTCTGTCGTATGTGAACTTTCAACTTTGACAGTTGAAATAAGGCCACTAAGGAATTTATGAAATATCCCTAAGTTTATATGAATTTCATATATAAACTAGATGCACCCGGCATGCGTTGCAATGCCTTTTTTTATAATTTTACATGAAAATTTATCGTACCTACAATTTTATTATTGTATTCGATTGCCATCTTGCAACCCTATTGCGAATCTGTGGATGGAACAGAATAATATAAAAATCGCGATTAAAAAATAGGGGTTGATCGTAAAGAGTTGAAAATTCAGGGTTGTATGTATTTTCTAATGCTGTATCATAAAAAAAAATATTATCTAAAAATTAAAAAAAAAAATTTGGGGTGTACTACCCTTAACATTTAGGGGGATGAAAAATAGATGTTGTCCGATTCTCAAACCTACCCAATATGCACACAAAATTTCATGAGAATCGGTCAAGCCGTTTCGGAGGAGTTTAACTACAAACACCGCGACACGAGAATTTTGTACATTAGAAGATAACAGAGACAAACCATACTGGAATTGTCAATCATTTAAATAATTATCGATTTGAACATACAGTATTAGACGCGTAAGGGCGCGTTTATATGAGACGAATTCGTTCCTGCCGACCGCGTGGCAAGCGCGTGTGCCTATAGACCACATTGTCACAGTAAAACACACTCTATTTTCTGGCCATTACGCTTTTAATTAGAGAGTCGTCGTCCGATGGCAGCGCGGCTACCGCACAAGTGGTTGCGGGTTCGAACCCCACCCAGTGCACTACCGTCGTGAATCCACTCCTAACACAAGCGTTAAGTTTAGCTGGAGGGGTTAACGAGAATACTAGTAATGTGTGACCCACGTTACTAGTAATCTTTATTAAATAAAACCGATACCAGCGTTTGACACTGTCGTATACAAAAATACCAAAGTCAGACATACATATATACATGCTGTTTCGGCTCAAGCTCATAGTAAGGTTCTACATAAAATGGCAACACAAGTGTTGCTATCCTACAAGTCGCTACACCCTTGTTCAACATAAAGATTTATAATATTATAACTCACGATTCGACCACCGCGAAGCGCCCTTAATTTTACACAGTTCTCTCATTATACATAATTTGTTAAATATTGGGTTTTATTTGGCTCCAGTGTGTCAAGCGTAGACATATTTTGGTGGCCCATGAGGGGAAATAACTAAATATACGAAAATTTTACCTGTACAAAAAACATTGCGTCATCGCGTGTCGGCCCAAAGAAGACGAAATATCACGTTAGAAGGACGGCAGCTGGAAGGCGCGTTTGCTGACATCAAGCCAAGGCCAGTGGAGCATCCAAAGCTGCACACCATCGGCGGATTTCATGAGATAAGTGCCCAAATCCTAACATTCCTTTGTCACGTCCTCACCTACCTACAGATCCAAATTCCTTAAAAATCTATTTTTTACGGTCAAAACTTGCTGCATATAATTTCTCTTATAGTTTTAGCACAATCAATGTTAATAAACAAGTTTATTTTTACGTAAATTCAACGATTACTTTTCGGTAAATACTTATATTATACTTTCGGTAAATAATATTCAACGAAATTTTACCGTCCGTAAGTAAAACGAATCGTTTCTTGATTATTGGAACCGGGCAAAAGACGACTATGGTATTTACTATATTTGTTATTTTATCTAAGACTAGCAGTTCCCGCGCGGTTTCGCTCGCATGTACATATTTATATATTTTGTGTGGAACCCTAATTCTTTTTCCGAAATAAAAGTAACTTAAGCTATTTTGCCAGTGAAAGTCCCGTGGAAATTAGTCTACCCGTTTCAGAGATTAGCCAGAACCAATAGACAGACAGACAAAAATTTTAAAAACTGATTTTTAGGCAAAGGCATAGGCAAATAACTGTGTGAGGTTAAAAAAACTATTATTTTGACATTACAAACAGACACTTAAATTTGATTTATTTGTATTAATTATGATTACGAGCATTACTTGCTTTTTGTTTAATTATTTAATATTTTTATTGATTTATGAGGGTTCCGTACCCAAACGGTAAAAAACGGAACCTTATTACTAAGACTTCGCTGTCCGTCCGTCTGTCTGTCCGTCTGTCAACAGGCTGTATCTCAGGATCCATAATAGGTAGACATTTTCACAGCATGTGTATATCTGTTGCCGCTATAACAACAAATAATAAAAATAAATTAATTATTAAATTCTACTAGAGACGTATTTTTTTGGTTTATAGTACTAAATCTTGTACGATGTTGCGGAACCCTTCATGCGCGAGTCCGGCTCGCACTTGGCCGGTTTTATATGTATATAACGCACAACGTTACACAATTCCAAAATGAAGGAATCAATTTCAACATACACGGAAACTTTATCTAAAGTGACACACATAATATTCATTGCGACTTCCAAATCCGTTCACAGAATCTACTAATACGACATTGAACGTGAAAATGTCCGTATTACTAAGAACTACAGTGAGGCCATTTCTTAAAAATCGTTCACCAAACATGATTCAATAGTAAAAAAAAATTGGGGAAGAAAAAACCTATCCTCCGTTTCAATGCGAATGCATCACACAGACCCAGATATTAAAGACCTTGACACACTAACCCAGACATTTCCTCAGCATCATTATTGGATTTCTTTTACTTCCTATCCAAGAGATTTCAGTTAGTTACGAAATTATTTAATAGCACCTGAATAACTCTTGGCTGCGTCCTTTCATTTTTTTATAAAATTACATATTATATAAAAGTGTTTTTGGCAGTCCTATGTATAATTCTTAAGCTGGATAGGTAATCACAGAAGTCATAATTAATAAGCACTTACACATTAGCACTTATATTTTGTGAAACACTATTTCAATTCGGTTAAAAAGAGGTTATTGTAAATTTTTCGCGTAGCTCAAACTTACACGCTGTATAACTCATAGGGTTGTCATACAGCATAGGCACATCACTATTATTGCAAGTGTTTTATAAGCACCGACAATCTCTTACCTCTTTAGCCATCATGTCCCGAAGTCTCCTTTGTGTGTGTGAACCAAAGATTTTGGTTTTGAAAGGCAGATGGCAAAAGTTGTAGTTATAGAAAAAATATTCACTATCCCCCACAGTATTTTTTCGGAATGAAAGGCAACCCTATGTTCTCTTCTGTACGCTGGTAACGTGTATTCAAAATTTCATTTAGATTGGTTGAGTAGTTAAAACGTGATAGCGAACCAAACAAACAAACAAAAATGGTTACGCATTTGTAAGGCACAGTGGTTTTTTTTTTTTTTAAAGACAACTCCCGCATTTGGAACTACTCTTGTGTCGCGGGGGACTTTACAAACATACAAACAACGGACACAAAGAACACCCAGACTCGGGTGGGAATCGAACCCACGACTTATAGCGTAGCAGTCAGGGTCACTAACCACTAGGCCAGTTTATTTTACTTTTCAAATGGCACTAGGTTATTTGCTAACTATTTTTGTAACACTTTGAACAGTTTAAAAATGAAGAAATAAAATGTAAAATTAAGTATATAAGAGGTTGTAAAAAGTGTTATAAATGTTAATATTAAAATTTATGAATGCACCTGACCGCAACCGTGCCGAATGATAAACTTTAATAAGTCTTTTGACGTTCATTATTTGGATTCTGGGTTAGCAGTGCAACCTACACCCATTCGAGCGCAAGTCTAACTTAAGCCATTAGATTAACTTAGCGAATGGGTGTACGTTCGAACTATACTCAATACACTACCAACATGAATTTCTAACACAAACAATTAGCTTAATAGGAGAGTTTAAATGTGTATACCACGTTACCAGTAGTCTTCAAAAATTTGTGATTAATATAATCAACAAATGTCGTCGCTACTGTCAAACATCCCGCAATGGCTTTTGTCGTTTTCATATGTATATAGCTCATGAACTTCCTCTAACCTCCTTAGACCTTATTACCTTATTAGACTTTAATACATGCTTGAT
This sequence comes from Euplagia quadripunctaria, assembly GCA_963859945.1. Classification (NCBI taxonomy): domain Eukaryota; kingdom Metazoa; phylum Arthropoda; class Insecta; order Lepidoptera; family Erebidae; genus Euplagia; species Euplagia quadripunctaria. Next base: position 21,740,814 of record OY982561.1, read on the forward strand.
GCTCTTCTTTTTCAGTTGTTCAGGATGTCAGCGATGTGGCCAATGAACGTCGGCGTGATGGACAAGAGTTTAGTAGATACCTAATCAATGATCACTGCGTCAACATAGAACAATGATATATTTACAAATAATTTGTAAAGCACACAAATTATATTTTAACATCATTATTGGATCTCTTCGAGGTTGGTGATGCGCGAGTGATGATAGCCTAAATCATATGTAAGGCGTGGCTTATGCTTCTTCTAGTAATATAAAAAAAGATAACATAGTCCCGTCACTCTCATATAATTGTAATTTAAAAAATATGTAATTAATTACAAACATACACGAATAATCAACATTTTAAAATCGCCTTTTATAAGGCGATTTTAAAATGTTGATTTTAAATTTTAAAGTTTGTATTTTGCTTAGTTATCTAAGCAAAATACAAACTTTCTACCCCTGACACAAGTAAGAAGTATGACGAGTCTGACATTGAGTCCCTGACACAAGACTCCTGCTAAGTCCCACGCGAGTCAGTGCAGCAATTAGATACTGCACTGACGCGATGTCATGTGTCAAACAGTAGGTTGTGTTAAGGTGTTTCATATTACGGAAACGCGACACAAAATTGCTTATTCTTATTTCTCATTAAAAAGTAATGTTACTATAAGTTCATTCAGGAAGTTTTAATAAAAGCACAAAATAATAAAAAATAAATAATAATAATAGTTAAGTTTAAATTAAAATCAAGTGTTTTATTATGTCTATAGTAATCTTCTTTGAATTTTCCTTTTCAGAACTTGTTTTTATCATGGCTATTTCATCCTATATCTATACTAATATTACAAAGCTGAAGAGTTTGTTTGTTTGCTTGAACGCGCTAATCTCAGGAACTACTGGTTCGAATTGAAAAATTATTTTTGTGTTGGATAGTCCATTTATCGAGAAAGACTAAAGGCTATATAACATCACGCTACAACAAATAGGAGCGGAGTATCAATGAAAAATATTGCAAACACGGAAAAAAATATTCCTTTTATAACTTTTTTTACTATAGTTCAACTCTTACTGATCATAACGTGATGTACCTAAAATAGCGTCTTAAAGTAAAGTGAAAAGTAATAATTTTAAGTAATACTCTTAAAGTATTGGAATATATTTTAGTAGGTTGTTTTTTCAAGTTAACGCGGGTGAAACGGCAGGGCACAACTACTTCTAATATAATCGGGCAAAAATTTCAAATATGGAAGTGATTACTTGATTAACCCATTGCTAAAATTAATATTATACTGTATTTTAGTATACACAAATGAAATTTCACAGGATGGTGAGAAATACAGCATATTGACATACGACATATAGACAACGAAATTCAGTCAATATTTTTAAAGTCCCGACACACAAATTATTTAAAGTGCGGCGGTTGTCTTAAAAAAAGACATTAGCACTTATTAAGCTATCCAGCAAGCCTGTATACTATTCGTACACTATGTGCATGGGTGCTACTGGACTACGTGACGATATGAGTGCACACACAATCCAAAACATCACGTAACTAACACGTTATATTAAGATCATATTAAGGATAACCCTTAAGAGGTCAACTGCACTATTACCCATTTCCTTACTTGACCCTTTCTATGGGATCAGAAACACCTGATATTCTCTGAATACTCCCCCACACAAATATAAATTATATAGCACAGTTTCTAAAGTCTGAAATCGTAAGGCAGATATCATAGTTTCCTACGTGACATTTCGAACGTAACATGTATGTATGTAACGTGCGATTCTTTGCAGGTTGTATGAAAAGTACTTATGTCATCGTACTCGGCATTGGCCTACATATGGTATATCGATATTCGGTTACAACACTAGGTGACGAATACGACTCTATAATTAATGTGTCGTTTGTAAATTTTTATGTTAGTTGTACGGTCAACAACAAAATTCACTGAATATTTGTTTATTTACAAAAATTATAAGCAATAGGTACAATTTTTTGGAAAAAAAATCGCATTAGAAATATGGAAGAGAAACCATACAAGCTTTGCCTACTGCTAATGCTCGTTAACTGTAATCTTCCACAGGGTAGAGGTACTTTCCTGGTACGACAACTCTAATTCTAACAGAACACTGCTGTATCCAAGATGTGTTATATTTGAGCATGTTCCACTGCATCAATAAGTGTCCCCATCAGTTAATGAATGTTGTTGATGTTGTCATAGCAACACTAACGGACACGTTGCTACTTTATATATATTTTGTCATATATATAAGGGTGATTTTTCAATAGTTGGTTACCATAGTACAGGCTCTGCCTAGTTTAGGATCAGACGGCCGTGTGTAAAGTGTCTCAAGTTATTATTTTTGTTTCTGTTGGTTAATTAGGTGTAAGGCCACCAATAAGACTCCATGTCGGAACATGGTGTGGTTTTAGTCGGTTCGAATCCGACATACCCTTACCATTTAGCCCCGGTGGGTGACAACCCGCCCACACGTAAACAAAAGGTATCAGAGCTTCAAGAAGGTCCCTTCCATCCTTCTTGGAGCTTGGAGGAGTAATAGGGTGCGCGATGCGCGAATAATCCTTTGTGAATGTGAATGAGTTGTGAATACCTATTGGTACCAGTAATTTATAGTTTCATACTAGGTAAGTCTTATGTTTACTTCATAACTAAGTTGTATAGAAAATAATATTAGTTCAGATAAATACACCAGTACTTTTATATGTATGTGAAAGGACTGTTGCAATACGTTATTTGATTCATAACGTACTCAAGTGTTTGCGTATTTTAGGGCTATCCCCCTATTTATATTATATATAAAGGTATGCACCCATTCATGGGCGTAATGCGTGGAAATATAAATAAATATATCAACGCGTCATGCTCGGATACTACTTGTGCTTACTGGTCGGTTGTAATGGTTGTCCGTATGTATGTACTTCCTTTATGTATTCAGGATTCGTGTATGTTTGTGAGTTTCTTCTTTTCATTATAAGTTCTGAATGCCCGAATAGATTAAGATGTATGGGGTATCCTTAGAACCAACACATTACATCATCCCGAGTGACACGGGTTATATTTTTTTTGTAAGAATCAATGTGGCGATATGGAGCCACTTTCAAATGTAAAATAAAATGACAGTCGTGTTTTTTTTTTAATTAGTAACTTGTTCAAATAAATGTAAGTGTATATTCCTATCATAGATATTATATTACCAGAGAAGACTTGTTACTATTACACTTCGTACACATTACATATTAAAATTCAATTTATTTAACTAAGGTTGTTGCAGTACAATGATTCCAGGACCTTATTTTCTGCTGTTACCATTATTATTGTAACTATTAGTCATTAAAAGGAGGTTCTATTTTCAGTAAATCCACCTACTGCGTTTCCGTTTATAAGTGTTACTTTGTGACTTCAATGAACAAAACAAAGCTATATTTTTATTCATGTAAATTAAATTTTTGACTGTACTTTGTAGCATCTTTTGATATTTGTTTGAAACTGAAAGACAATCTAATTATACAGTTATTTTGACAAGCTTTTTAATTTGACTTGCCATACAAAGTTTAATTCTATTACAAACTAATAAGGGAGAAACATAAATGAGATTTTTTTTATGTTCTTAATTGATCGTGTTACTTGTCTATGGGCGAATAGCATCAAACGCGATACATTGAAGGTTTATTATTGCGTGGGTTTAATTCAACACAAGATGGACTAATTATACCCAGTAATAGTTGGTATAATAACATCAATGCGTTGAAAAATGGTTTTACATCGCCTCCAGGCAAGTCTGTGTTTTGTTTTCAAGATTGCGTCTTAGCCACAAATTGGTTACCTAATCAATGGTGGCCTTGAAAAGGTACTTAGATGTGAATGAAATAGAAAAGAAATACTTTATCTTTCCGGAAGGCTTCCTGATGAAAGACCGTTATCGATATACAGGTTGTATCTGACTTGCTTAAATGACTGAAAAACTAACTGCTTAAAATTTTTTTTGTTAGTTTTTTATGGATTTCCCTCTATAACGGAGTGAATAATTCGAAAAAAAAATCTGTGTTCGATTTAAAATCTTTAACATTACACATTGCACCTGTTTTTATGAGAACCGGAGGTGACAATACCTGGAAATTCAAACGGTCATAACTTTTAAACGGATAGATTTTTTTCTAAAATTCTTATTGTAACCGCATGTTACAGTTTTTCAGTGATTTAATTCTCGCATTGTCACATCCTGTATTTATCGTAACATAACGGTTGCTTTAGGAATGCTCTTTCTGTCTAAATACCAATGGTAATTTTGATTACTTATTTAGAGAAAGACAACTCTAAAGAAGTGTTACTTGGCTGCCATTTTTTTATGTTCTTGGATGCGAACAAGCAGACGGGTCACCGGCTGGTAAGTAACTGCCGCCGCCTATGAACATCTGCAACATAAGAGTCACAAGTACGTTGCCGACCTTGGAGATGGGAGCACGCTCTTTTCTTAAAGTTTTGAAGGTCGTTTTGGTCCCGAAATACCGACGATTTGTTCCACAGATTGGTTGTTCGAGGCAAAAAGTTTCTTGGGTGGTGCCCGCGCTTTTGCAGGCCCTAGGAGGGGTCCGGAGGTCTTAATAAAAGCTGTTCCTGAATTCCTCCTACTTTAGGCGCAGTATGGTAAACTGTGTGGTTCGATTCCGACACAACGCCACACCAAAAACCCCGGTGGGGTGACGGCCTAAGGAGGTTTCCACGCCCAAAAGTTTCTTGAGAAGCGCACAGTGTGTGCGAATTATCCAAGTGATGGGGATAGAAGCTTTGTCGCGTTGAACAATGGTATAAGTCCGGTTTTTGGCCATTTTGAGTCATCTTATCATATATACAAACAGACCTACTATACATGATGACCATTTGATGGGAAATTACATAAAAAACTTATAGGTGTTTAGTTGTGATCTAAGAATAATGATCTCATTCAATCGAAATACCGCTTGCTCACAAAGTACACCGTCACTTATACGTCACCGTTATTACCGAAATAATTCGTAAGTCACATGACAAGATTAGATCAGTAGTTTAAGTTGTGCATAGTACGAACTTATCGATGATAATTATCTTCTTCACTCATTTCAAGTCAAACGAATCGAAGTAATACACGATATGTGTATTGAGCATAAGGCTATTGAAGTAATTTTCATTCTCCACTTACCATCGTACCTTTTTTTTTGTGCGTGTGAAAACCCCCCTTGGGCCGTCACCCCACTGAGGTTTTCAGTGGGGCGGTGGTGTAAAACCGAATACGGCGTCCGAAAAATCGGGGCCGCAAAGGTGCCGGATGATGCGGGTAGAGAGGACTCTCTCAAACAGTATACCCGCCTCGTCCAGCAACACGATGGGCCTGCAGGCCGCCAGCGAGTCGGTAGGCCGTCCCGGCTTCCTTAAAAGTACCAGCTTTCCGCTCTTCCAACTTACCATCCTACCTATTCTCTCATTATTTTATCTTATTATAAAAATAACCTGTCATTTTTCTTTGCATTTAATGGTAGCTCAATTGGGCCACTGTAAAATATATTTTTTTATTGTTTTTTATTTATTTATTTATTTACCATTTTACAAAGATATTTACAAATATTACTTTTAGTGCATTTATAAACCACCGAGGTTTGTAAAAATGCAACAGATGCTACATCAAGTGAAGTTGATAAAACTAAGCTTTATAGGTAAAAATTGTGTAGGTACTCTTAAAATAGTTATAATTATCTAAGCGTACGGGCGCAGAACAGTGAAGTGAACTCCGAGTGTTTCCGAGTCAAGCAAGGAAGGAAGGAGGGATTGCTTGCAAACCTGACCGAGACATGTCTTCCAAAAAGAATCCCTTCAAATTATGTTTTATATTTTTTCGTTTAAGCGTTCATTTATATCGGAGGGTAGTTATATATATATATAATAAATCACTAAACTCTTAAGCAAATTTGTTGTACTACTGCCTATTTCTTATATCATGAAAAATTATATTTTTAACTCGGAAATACCCATTCAGAGCAAACAGTGACGTGATCGAGGAGAGTGGATCTTGTTGTTGTTCAAAAATTAATCTTAAGGCAACTGAATAAGACTCAAAGTTTTGTGGACTGATAGTGTTTGTAGAAAACCTAAACGACCTTGGGTAATCCTTCGTAAAACGATGCTTATAGGCACAGTCATAGTGTATTTATGATAATTGGGAAATTATCGAGATTGGCTTCTTGCCATACATGTCTAGTGGTTATTTACATTTTTTCTGAGCAGTCGCGGATGTCTGAAGTTAAGTTTGTAGAAGGAAATATATATTAAATTCCAAGAGTACGATATTTACCTATCAAGTCTAATAAATTTTTTATTGAACATCTCACTGGTAATAATTGAAAAAATTCTAAATATATAATAGAATAACATATAGTGCTGATGGTTTTGTAAAGATAACTGTCCCGTACTCGTGGGGTTTCATAAGTATGTCCTGATTCAGAACAATCAGAAAACCTATCTATAATAATAATAATAATAACTTCACACATCTCACACACGGCCGTCTGACCCCAAACTAGGCAGAGCCTGTACTATGGTAACCAGACTGCTGATAGACATACTTATATATTTCTAAATACATACATATTTTAGATAAATTACACTCAGACAGAACAAATGATCATGCTCATCACACAATTATTTGTCCTGGGTGGGAATCGAACCCACGACCTCTGGCTTAGCAATGAGGGTTACTAACCACTAGACCAACAGGCCAGTCATAAACATATGTAGTTACCTTAAGTAGGAATAAAACTTCCAGAACTCGACGCGGTGACAACTTAACAGTGCGTGCTTAATACAGCCGTGCATGTTATCTGGTGATATTAATCCCTTATTGGTTGTATTTGATTCAATGACTAATCAATACAAATGAATAAAATTGCAGTGTCTGTTTGTAGTGTTGTTTGTTCGGACTTATACCGGCCGCAGCATTTCACCATCGTTCAACGCGACAAAACTTTCATCCCTATCACCTGGATAATTGGCAATCCACCACTGTGTGGTTCTCCGTTCGCCTGCGGTATTTCCCGACCGATACGACCTTCAAACCTTCAAGGAAAGAGCGTACTCCCATCTCAAAGGCCGGCACTTGTGACTCTTGAGTTGCAGGTGTCCATGGGCGACGGTAGTCACTTATCATCAGGTGACCCGTCTGCTCGTTTGCCCCCTATAACATAAAAAAGTCAAAATATTTTTTTTAAGCTCATACAGTTATTTGCACGATACCTATGCCTAAAAAATTTGTTTGTTTGTCTGTCTGTCTGTTTGTTCCGGCTAATCTCCAGGACGGGAGACCGATTTCTACAGAACTTTCATTGGCAGATAGCTGGTGTTATAAGGAGTAACTTAAGCTACTTTTATTTTGGAAAAAGAATTAATGTGCCGCGCAAAATATATAAATATGTAACGATAAAGACAATTCTTTGTTTTAAAAGATCCCTGCTGTATCAAAGTGTTTTCCATGGGTTATATACCCTACTTTATGTACGTGTATTAGCCTTGCGCATGAGCTTACCTAGAGGTATAATACCAAAAATATACAAGAGAACTATCGGAAGGACAGAAGATTACATTGAGAATAAAAAAAGGACAATTCTAAAGGTAAATCCATACTGGTTAATTGAAAATGCACTTGTAAAATACGTCGTGGGGAAGTACCCTGGATTTACGAATGTACTGTTCCGACCATGACCTGAGTTCGGAAACTGATGAGTCAGTTTAATAGGATTCCCACAAAATTGACTCAAAGTTTTAGTTTAATTATAATACTTTGTTGTATTTATTAATAACTGAAGACTTAAACTTGCTGGAAACTAAACGGATTTCACCCATTATATTTTATTTCAACTGGTTGACTCTCTACAATAATTATAAAAATAAATTAGAGTTTGAAAATGTTTAAATTCTAATAATTAATCATTCTCTTAAGATAGATATTAAAAGATAATAAACACGCACGAACACAAAAATATATTAAATAATAATAATAACTCGACACATCTCGGTGGCATATTACCTTAATTCATTATTTATAACTGCATTTTATATCTATCAGTAGCATTTACGAATAATGATGACGCACGGAATTGGTTCAATATAAAAGATATTTTATGCTAGTTATTAACTCTCTTTTTAATTATACTATAACTATGGAAACAACATATATATACATATTTCTACAGCCACACTGGGTTTCTCTAACAAACAACCTTTATTACAATACATCTCACACACGGCCGTCTGATCCCAAACTAGGCAGAGCCTGTACTATGGCAACCAGACTGCTGATAAACATACTTATATATTTCTAAATACGAGTACATAAATATTATAGATAAATAACACCAATAATAATAAATATCTTGGCTTGTGTTTCTGCGTTAAAAAATATGTCTAGAAATCCTTTAAATTATTTGAAATCATCTGCAGATATCACTACATATAATAAAACAAAGTCCCCCGCCGCGTCTGTCTGTCTGTCTGTTCGCGATAAACTGAAAAACTACAGAACGGATTTTCATGCGGTTTTCACTAATAGACAGAGTGATTCATTAGGAAGGTTTTGGTGTGTAATTTGTACCCGTGCGAAGCCGAGGCGGGTTGCTAGTTCCTTATAAAGCCGCTTTGGTAGAGAAGCACAGAGCCCACCTGACTGTAAACGGTTGACGGTCCGTATGAAACAATCTTATTCACTGGCAAACCCAATGGAACCTTTTGCATATGGTTCTGATTAATTACGATCTTCTGTACGGTCTAATCAGATAGAAGCCATTTGACCAATGATGCCGACATTGTTTACAGGCCATAATGATAGTTTAAAATACTATTATCAAATAACCCGAACATTCTGCGGAAACTAAATTTCTAGGCCTAACATTAGACAGGTATTTTAATTAGAAATCACACATACAAAACGTTTGTGTCAAAATTAATCACTTTCTGTCTTCGCATTAAGGAAGCTAAGCAAAACAGACAGTTAAAAGGCAGCAATGACTGCGTATTATGGGAATGCCCAATCTACATTGCGATATGGTTTACGTTTATGGGGTAACTCAACCGATATAGACAAAGTATTCATTTGTCAAAAACAGTGCATACGAGCTATTGCTAACATCGAACCATTAGACTATAGTAGACAAGTATTTAAAAATCTAGCTCTTTCGCAAAGCCAGCAAATTTCATAAGTTGCCATTTGCGTTATGTTTCCATACACAGATGGTATAAGGTCTCGCGTCGATGAAACTGTGCAACACAGGTTTTCATATAAAACAACTTTTCCTTGTTCCTGCGGATACATACCGTTACCAATCTCAAGTAGGAAATCATAAAACTCTTGCGCATTTTCGTTGCCTTCGATTTGCGCTCGCATATTTATTGTCAAATGCATAGAGATAATGAAGTGCCACAATCTAGAACTCTTTAGATATGCTCTTACTTCATCAGCCCTTGTGCCACGTGGTATAACGGGCGGAGTCGGACAAAAGTTGCCACAAAAAAGTACTGCAATACAACCTATTGGTTGGTCATTTTGCTTAATATCACGTAATGTTCTATCTACTGCTTCAACCGCTTTACGGTTTGCCATTGTACATTCATCCCATATAATAAGATAACAATCACGTAAAACCTTAGCTTTATTGCTGCTTCTAGAAATATTACAAACAGGACTATCTGTGCGGTCTAAGTCAATCGAAATTTTAAACATAATATGGGCAGTTTTCCCTCCTGGTAACAAAGCGGCTGCTATGCCCAATGAAGTGACAGCAAGCGCAATCTTAATTTGGCTTTGTACCTTCACCAAAAGAACTTTGGTAAGAGAAGTATTTTCCGATCCATCGGGAGCATCTACAAACAACATTTCTCCCAAAGCACAGTCTACGTCGTAATCGTAATCTATTTCCATCGCATAATCTCTGTTAATGCGTTGGCCGTCAAATGATAGCTCGCGCATGCCATATTGAGAAATAGGATTACCCCCGATAGATATAGCTATATTTTGAAAAGCTAGCAAACAACGATTGAAGTTACTGTCACGTAAGCTCTCACTAATTATGTTGCCATTAGTTAGTTGTGCATGCCTGAAAAAGTCTTCAGCCAATTTATCCTGATATCGTTGCAACAACTGTGGGACATCTGAAAGTGCACAGAACACTAGCAAGACTGCAAAGATTAGGACTTTCACTAATAATTGCTTCGGACAAAGCGTCATCCCAGTGTTGATCACCATCTAGTAAGTGACGTGCCTGGCAAGCCGCTTGGTAAGTAGGGTTTACAACATTTTCAACCTTTCGGAGCACGGCAAAAGAAGTAGGCCCTCGCACAGTGTGTAAAACCATGTGCAGATAAAAGCATTCAGAGTTATTCGGATGCACAGTATAAACTCTGCAAATAATGTGTTCTTTAAAACTACCTAGTTCACCATGAACAGCTGCTCCACGTCTTGTGCTATTAAAAAATTCCCTGCTGTTTATTATAGGGCACTATATATCTAGCTCTTACGATTTTTCTGGTAAAAAAAAAATATAATGTAATGTTTAGGTGAATTTATAACGTACATTGTATGCGTGTGTATAAAAATAAAGAGTTTCATCACCACGGAAATTTTATAATTATATAAAATTTGCTTTTTACTGCATTTAATTTGAGCATAGTATTATAGTATTTGTTAAGCCATTGCAATAAAACAAACACAATATTTTAAGTAAGTTTACCACAATCCATTAGTGAAAACCGCATTCAAATCGGTTAAGCTATTTCTGATTTTGAGTTCTGTTACTTTAATAAAGACCCCCTTTATTAGTTTTAGTAGATATCCTATAATATTCTGTAACAGGAAATACCTATATTATAAATGATCATGCCTGAATGCAATTAAAACTTTACATTATTAAAATTAATTAAAACTATGATATTATTAAAATACTGACATTATCATAAATATTACTAATGACACATTAGATATTATTGAATTGTAAAATATGTGATTATTTGTATCAATAATTATAATAATAATTTGCGTGAGAATTATATTGACTAAAGTCGCATGTGTTAAAATGTTTAAACACGTAACATCTTTTATGTATTGACTTTTCTGCAAATAAATAAATTTGAATTACTATAATAGATAAAATATCACTTGTGTATTAAAGCTAAAGGTTTCAGTTTGCGGAAAACTCATTTTTCTTACATTACACTTACACATTTTTTTATATTTACTATCACTTAATTAATTACATTTCATTGTTGTTAAAATACTGCACTTAATTATCAAACACATCAACGTTGATTAATTTTAACTCAAGATATCTTTATGCATCGAGAGGCAATTGAAATCAAACTAACCAAATCGCGTCGTTCGTTATGGTTCGATAAGTAATCAGTTAGTGACGTAATTGATAAGGACGTGTAGTGGTTTCGATTTCTGTTGGGAAAGCAGAGACCGTCTAAGACTGATTTTGTACTCGAAAGTTGACATTTAGTATATAAAAGATGATATAGGCATAGGCATATTACAATCACCTTTTGCGTCTTACATTTTGGGACACTTGTAATAGGAAGCGAGTTTGGTTTTTATTTATGGAAAAAGTCAGACAGATTTTTCTTAGTTTTGTATTAAAATTTCCAAATATTTCATAAGACTTACAACCCTCCCCTTTATCCTGAAACCAATGCTATATCAGACCCTGTTAATACATTTGTAGAGTGCGATTATCGGAAATCGTGTGCTCCAAATTGTGAAACTCGTATCGGCTAAAGTTTATAAAGCCTCCACAGATTCTTCGACTTCGGCCGTTCCGTGATACATGTGTCAGTTCAGCCAACCCTCCAACGTTCAACTTCGAATAAATAAAATAATGTAACAGTATTTATGAGCCCATTAATAAAATAAGAGCTCATATTATACAATTTGTTGATTATCAACTGCCCAACCTCTTTAATTTGTTGCTGATCCACCCCAAGGTCTCCGGGAAGAGATCGCTAACAGCGATAACAAAGTTTTTTAACTTTAATAATTTATATTTATGTGTTTTTACGATTGGTATATTTGATGTACGCACGTCATCTTTTCATTGGCAAAAGTAGTAAAATTTTATTTCTTTTTAAAGTTATGATATTGAAAATATGTATTCGGGAATAAAAATCATTATCTTTCCCTGTGGTACAGCCCCATCCAACACAAGACAAAGTGATTATTTCAGAGCCGAAGCGAATATGACGCCTTTTCTCTGAGCTTCATATTTTTTCCTCTACCTATTTCCCTCCTACCATATCTACATGGATCTCAGATAGCTATTGAATATCATTAATAAAAATACACATAAAGTTCACCAAGAGCCGATGGATAAACTGAGACATATAATTGTTTTTTTATATTATATAATTATTCGAGAAAAAATTCTCTACAATATACCTAATGGCTGCTGATAGTGCTGCAGCTGCGACTCCAGTAGTATGACTATTGCACGATCCTCCCATTATTTCTTGGTCTACTATTTTCCAACTTGGTTTTTCCACTTCGTATAAATCTTTGTTTACTTTCTTTTCCTTACCTTTTAAACTACTTGCGACGCATCCAATTTCTCTTTGAAATTCTAAAAGTTTGTCTATCCATGAACGTCTAAGAAACTGCACGTGGCCCTCAAGAGTACACAGACATATTATTTCTAAAGACAAATCTGGCATTTCAAAATTATGGTAAGAGTGGTACTCTATTTCGTTATAAATCTTCCCGCAGAGTTGGTCCATTTGTTCTTCATCTTCTACTGACGACCAGATAGTGCATCCACGTGAAAATCGAGCCATTATCATAAATAGAAACCGGTGTGTTATTGCGTACCCATAATCAGTACCATTTTGTACCATTTTAACACAAGAACTTGAAACATCACAACGTCTCCATCGCATTGTAGGGTTAACAGGAACTTCCGATAAGGAACCTATACAATCGTCTGAGAGCTCCGGAGTTGGGGAATAGTGATCATAATCGTATACCTTCTTCACATATTGAGACCACTTAGAATATCTGTCAGTCAACTCTTTCTTCGAATAAAATTTAGTTTTTTTCAACAAGTTTGTTTTAAACTTTTGTAAATGTATTGCCCAGTATTTTTCATTCTTAGAAAACAGGTCCGTTATAAAGTGTGCTGATGACTCCAATTCTGTCCTTCCTGAATGCGTATTAAGCATATCTTGAAAATATTTCATCATTTTATCATACGTTTTCAGGAGTTTGTCCAGACGAGCCTTTTTAATTTTGGGTATTTTAATTTCTCTTATCTGTAAAATGGTCCTTAGATTAACGTTAACTAAAAATAATCCTAAGCCTAAACTCAGGTCCATATGACGTTTATAACTATGAACAAAATCCATTATTTTCTCTAATTTTGTCACATAACCATCTAAGCTGTTTCTTAACGGTAAATCATCAAGGATTTCTTTATAGTTTTTGGCAGATGTTGCAGAAACATCTTTCATTACAATACTGACTATATTGGTGTACACAATCATAACTATTATACGGAAGCATGGTACTTGATTGGTTGATTTTGATATCATGGTTACAGGCACAATTTTAATTTTTTTCCGGCGAAGACGTTAATACGTCTAAATTCAAACGAACTACTGAATTAGGCACACTGGCTTTATCACGTTTTTTATTAGCAGCGATAAGCAGCGGTACTATAACCGAGATTAACCGCTAACAAACTGTCTGCAATAATTATAATAAATAATTAAGTGAGCATTGTTGTGTTTGGTATTAAAGTACGTTTTATTTCTCAAGTTACGTGTTCTCAGGAATGATTTAAAAATAGTTTATATTTAATTTACAGACTATTTTTTTATATTTATTTAATTAATTTTTTACAAACTTTAAACTACTCAAACTGATATATGTAGTTAACTAACATATTTTTAAATTTATCAGAATAGTTATAAAAAATACTAGAATTTAAATAGGTTTCCCAACATTTTCTGTTATCTGTCTTATCGTAACATAATCGCAAACATTATCGTAAAAAAATAGTTTATATTTAATTTACGGACTATTTTTTTATATTTATTTAATTAATTTTTTACAAACTTTAAACTACTCAAAATGATATATGTAGTTAACTAACATATTTTTAAATATATCAGAATAGTTAAAAAAAAATACTAGAATTTAAATAGGTTTTCCAACAGTTTCTGTTATCTGTCTTATCGAAACCAAATGACGTAAACCAACCGTATGCAAATTGATTAACGTGCCTTTTATTAAACCACAATTATTTAATTTAAAAGACGTATTAATATTCACAATTACATTATATTTTTTTATTTGATAACGTCAGCCAAACTGCGTAGTCTGTGGACATATTTTGTTGCCATCCCACATTTACAAAACAAAAACCTTAACCGCATAACTCTCCCTTTGAAAACGGCACATACTTAACCAGGGGGTGTCTATGTCGTAAGATCCTTTGCGCACGCGCCGATCAATAATGAAATCATAAGTCACGTTCTCACTCTCAAACTGTTACATGTGAAACAAACGAAAAATAAACCTTTCCTTCAATGAAACAAAGCTTAGAACAGCTTGAAGCCACGTTTACAGTTAAAATGCTCTTCAGCATTGTGTAGATAATTGCACATTACAAAACACTCAATTGCCGCTGCTTAGGTTTTTTATTTCTCTGGATACGATAATATTCGCAGTTTTAGGCTTCCATATGAATTGCAAAAGTTGTATGAAATATTAATTAAAATTTCATTATAACGGTCAATAGTATTGCAGTGTTTCTTACTCGGTAATGTCAATATAATACAAATAAAAATACATATTACACATCGTTTTCTAGATCCAAACAAAGGAGATCTTGTACTTTATTTTATTTTATTTTAAAACACTTTCGAACTTAATGCCGTAGGCATTTTCTACCTATTAGACCAGTTTTTTATAGCCTCCAAGTTAAGATTGATGCTACCTATCGTGTCGTCTAGATTGTCTACTTTGGCCTATGAGTATATCTGTAGATCATCTGTATACAAGTTATACGCACACCGAAGTTCATGAGATAAGAAATTGTTGAAGAGCGAAAACAGAAGAGGTGAGAGAATGCCGCCTTGTGGAACGCCAGAGTCGAGGTCACACCAGATTGATGAAGACTCATCGGTCCAGACAGACTGCTGGCGCCCTGAAAGATAAGAGGAGAACCACTCCAGTGTATCATCAGAGATCACAAGGTAGGATAGGATACTTAATAGGATGTCGTGATCGACTGTGTTAAATGCGTTCGAAAAATGAATCAAGACCAATACAGCTATTTTGCCTTCTTCCACCGCCGCCTTAATGTCAAGAGTGACTTTAAGCAACGCGGACCCTGTACTATGACCAGGTCGGAATCCTGATTGGAATGGACTAAGCAAGTTGTTTTGATGAACAAACCGAGATAGTTGTTTGTGTACACAGACTTCCAAGACTTTGGAGAGGAAAGGAAGAATATATAAATTATTTCGCCATAAGATGGGAAAGAACGGAAACCAAGGGAATAGTTAATTATGTGAGTGATCCCGGGTAAAAGTTGTTTTAGGATAGTGGTTACCATATGACGGCTGATGTCATCGCACCCTATAGCCTTAGATTTGATAGATAGAATAATTTACTTGACCTCCTCTAAAGCAACTGGAGAAAAGTGAAAAGCGTTAACATTGGGCCTGGGCAGATTGGCTATAAAATCGATTGTTCGAAATTTGCATGCAGGATCCAATGTGATAGATGTAATGAAATGACAATTGATATCAATTTTTAATGTTCATCGGAAAGTCTATATAACGCTTTCAACCGATGCCAAGAGTCCCAAGGAACTTCCAGATATCGGCAGGTGACGAGGATGAAATATTGTGAAGAATGTAACGGCGCTTGGCGTTGCGGATCACTTGATTGCATCTATTTCTGGCAGTCTTGTAGGCGATCCACTTATCCTCACAGCGATCTCTCTTGAAACTCCGATAAGCGCAATCTCTGCGTCGCATTGCCCTTTGGATATCATCCGTCAACCAGGGTGTAGGTGGGTGTTTTAACTTGATTTTTTTAACTGGAGCAGGAACATCGTAAAAGCGCAGAATGTTGTTATTGAAACTATGAACCTTCTCGTCCACGGTGACAAGCTGCCCCAAGTGGTTCCCAGTGTATGCTAGAAGCATCTTATCTAAGTTTTTCCAAATTTATGGGTCTGAAACAACGTCTGTACAGGACTTTCGGTTTGGGTTTAGGTGGTTTAATTTTGTAACAAATAAAAATTAAATCATCATGAGAAAAACCTGGTGCTGGGTATTGCCGATGCGATGAAACGATACGCTCAAAACTCACGCATGCTTCCGTCTACAAAGGCCTTTATGCTAAAAGCACATAGCTGTCTGGACCTTGGCCCTGACTGCAATTGTCAATTGGTCTCTAGAGTTTCCCATGTTAAATATCTCGGCATTTTTCTCGATCAATTTTTAAAATGGCAATACAATATTGATAACTTAGTAAAACGAGTCAGAAAGCTAATCCACATTTTGAAGCTGCTACGCAATACCGCCGATATTAAAATTCTTATGCTAACCTATTTTGCTCTAGCACAATCAGCTTTAACATTTTCCATAACATCCTGGGGTGGTGCAGCGAAAACTACTATCTTGCCGTTAGAGAGAGCCCAAAAGGCATTGTTCAAGGTTCATATGTTCATATTTTCACAATGTCTAGAAAACCTTTTCGATTTCGATTTCGAACCTACACAGGAACTCTACTCAGATGTTCCATTCCTAACAGTTCAACAACTATTCGTTCTACTAGTTGTTCTTAAAAAGCACGTAAATTTACCATATATATCCAAGAATTTTCAACTGTAAACGTGTTTCAAATAATGTATGTCCCACGATCCGTTACAGAACACTGGCCAAACGACATTATAAAATTATTACTTCTCATTTTATAATGAAATCAATAAAATCTTACACATTTACCAAATTTTTACCACTGCAAATCCAAAATAAAAAAATGGCTTTTAAAGCCATGTTTTTATTTTGGATTTGCAAACAACAATTGGATTGGCAAACATATACGTAAGTACACAGAAAATCTTCTCCAAGCTGTATCTTAATATTTAGATTTACTTTATATAAAGGTCAAAGCCTATTTATTACTTATGCTATACACACTCACATAAGTCTCACATACACTCACATATCCTTACGTACATATAAGTCATGCACACACACAAGGAATAACATACACACATATATACACAACAAAGAAACACACACACACCTCTCAATGCGGCACTTATATTTTATATTTTTATGTTTTTATTGTATTTGTTATTTTTCCTATTTCTCCTGTCCTGGTCCTCATCTAAGTAGGCCTCAAGCCTAGTTTGGGGACTCAGTATTTCACGGAAATCCATGATAAGTAACATACGCACTGGATTTGTGATAGCTGTAATTGTGCTGTTTGGGATTATTCTTAACCTACCTGTAACACAGTTTATTACTAGCACGGGAATGAGGGAGGCTAGCCTTGATGGTCGCTGCAGCCGTACATAATTACATAGTTACTTTAGTGTTTTAAGTGGAATTACATGTATGATTATATCTTTTTTTGCTAATAAAGTGTTATTATTATTTCTCTTTATTAAACTTGAAACTTATAAATTACATTTTTAAATATGTATAAAACAAAATATATATTTAAAAATATAAATATTATTATTATTCTGTCACTAACGATTAAAGATTTTTTGATATTAAATTATTTATTTTTTAAATAATATTTTATTTAGAGCAGAGTAAAGGATCATCATGAAATAGACAATTTTATGTGCATAATATTGAATTATTGCAAAATTACATTATTCTATAAAACAACAAAAAAAATTACTGATTTCATGAAATAATTAAAATTAAAATTTTAGAAGTTCAACCGCGTATAAACGCCAATGCGGCAAGTTAATGCAAGAGATTTATTTATGTTGTAAAAGAATACAATAATTCACATAAAGTTTTGTGGCTAACACTTTTGAACATAACGAGAAAAAAAATATTTCAATTTTGCTCCATACATTTTTTCGTTTATATTTTTTTACCACCGAAAATATTGAAAAATTCACATTACAAATCTCAACTTTTTACAATCAATTTTTTCAAGCCAGTTTAACGATTTTTATGTCTAAATCCATTATTTTTCAAATCTGGACCACTGTCCCCATCGATGCCACCACGTAGGTACTTGTAGCTTCATACCTACAGTGCGGAGTGGGCCTAGCTGCATCCACAAGATAATTGTAAACACCCACTGAGGAAAATTAATTTGCTAATAGATTAGGTTTACTTAATAAACCATCTTATTTGTCATAAATATTCCAAAAGAGATCAGTCATTAATTCCTATGCAAATTCAGGCTTTTCATCAAAATTCGCAATATCACTACATTACTGGAAAGTTAATTAGGCTTGATTTCCCAGGATTCCGGGTTTAAATGCAGCCTCAAAAGTAAAACAGGTACAAAAATACCTTTCATGTGTAAATTGTGTAACTTAAAACAGTTCAAGTTATACTTTCAATTGTCAATACATTAGTATTGACAACTAATACTATAAACGCGAAAGTAACTTAGTTAAAGAAAAGTAAGCTTGTTTGGTTGTTTATTGCTTTGTTTGTTAAACTTACACACCGTAACTACTCAACCGATCACCATGAATTTTTGCATACAGATTGTCAGAGGTGCAGAAAAGAACATAGGGTAGCTTTCATCCCGAAAAAGAAACACAACAAAAGAGGCGGGCACAAGCTAGTAATATAATATAACGATTGAATTAAACAAGATTGTATTGTAAACATATTAGTAATTCAACTCGTGAATTATGTGGCTAGAGGAGCTGTTCATGCCCTATTAATTAATCAACGAGATGTAACATCAAAGTTAATCAGTAGTAAAGGTTTACCGCAACACTCCTTAGATGTCGTTGTTAGATTTCCGCATCTTACAGTTTTTTATGTATTTAACCTAGTGAAAACAGAAAGCGCGATTGTTATAATCGATTGTAATAATTGATTGCCGTCCAGTCGATATTGCAACTTTAAAGTGGAAATCTTCTTCTCTCAGTGGTCGATAATATTGATCAAATATCAATCGATAAGTTATCCCCGCCAGGCGTCTACAGGTGTCACCTCTCACCCAGCAAACAGCACGGAGTAGGGATGAGAAAGAAGCCGGTCTCCTGCCTCTCTTATACAATAAGCGTTATCTTATTCCCTACAAAGTTTTGAGAGATCAAAATATAAATATATGTTATTGAATTAAGAAAATGAATGGTTGGTGTTTTGTTATTTTTATAGGCCATTATCGTCCACAGCGCTCCATTCCTCTTTCAGTCATAGACCCTGTCCCAAAATACTTAAAATAAGTTAGTTTTTTTTTAACTACAAAAACATTCACTAGAAATAATTTATAAGGCAAGACAACGTTTGCCGGGTCAGCTAGTACTTTTTATACAATTTTGTGCTGCACGTGTGATGTATGAGAATCACAAATATTCCTCTGGTGAAAATTCAGAACTGATTCTGGCAGTATTGTATCAATTGCCTGGCCTTTTGGTGTAGTGGTTAGTGATCCCGACTGATGAATCAGAGGTCGTGGGTTCGATTCCCACCCAGGACAAATAATTGTGTGATGAGCATGATGATTTGTTCTGTGTTTGGGTGTAATTTATCTACAAAATGTATGTTGTATGTTTATCAGCAGTCTGGTTACCATAGTACAGGCTCTGTCTAGTTAGGGATCAGACGGCCGTGTGTGAGATGTATCAAGTTAATCTCTTTATTCATCTTATACCATATAAATTGCATTTATATATGTACATAAAAATATATATCTATTTAAAAATATAAAAAAATAGTAGACCACTGATATCGGGTACAGGAACCAAAATACCGGTGGCTAGGGTATCAAAGACAGGAACCTCCTCACTATACGGGCCGTGTCGAGAAGAATTGCCTTTTGCATCAGACCCTTGAACCAGCCGTCTGACGCAAGCCTTTTAAGGTATTGATAGAGGCTCTTGGCTATTAATCCATGGGCAGATATGACAATCGGAACAATGATCGCCGATTCAACATTCCACATATCGACAATCTCGTGAGACAAATCCAAATATTTGATTTGTTTATATTTTTAACTTTTACGAGGATAACCTCGTAAAAGTTGATCATGTGAGTCATGAGGAAAAGCGATATCGACAATCATTATTATTATTATTATTATGTAGTTTTTGGCAGGTGGTAGCCCTGACTACTGCGCTAGGGCTACCACCTGCCTTTAGAAGCATACTCTCACCCACCAAGCTTCTAAAAGGTTATTATTATCAAACAAAAACTTTCACTCTACGCCGATTGTTATATGTATTTATCAAGATAAATGTAAGGGACAGAACGAATTGTGTGGTCCTTACTAAGAACTACACTGTAGAGTCTTTATTCGACTGGTCTTTATTAATTCTCAATAATTAGCCGTCGAAGAAGCTAAGCATTAATTCTGAATCAGCTTTACGAGGTACGATTACAGATAGGGTCTTAAAATTAGCCCTTGGATGGTCAGCTCTGATCAGATCATGTATGAGGCATTTTTGATTCAGCCTGCGTACGCGCATAAATCACTACTTCAATTAGATTTTTTTTCTCGTAAGATTGTAATCACTGTATTATATTTTTGAAAAACTTCCTTTTTATAAAAATGCAAAAAAAAAAATTAATACTGCTGAAATAAATTTTGATAAACTTTGGTATCATACAATTGTTTTGAACTGCTCTTTTTCTTACTAAAAGCATAATGGAAAAAATATTCGTGATCTATTTGTAAACATATAGGGCGACATTACATATATTAGGTGTATTTCCTATAAATCATTAGTCCTGCTTCGGATGTCCAGCTTCTGGACGTTCTGGTACTTCCGGTCTTTAAAATAATAAGTCACATGACAAGATTAGATCAGTAGTTGAAGTTGTGCATAGTACGGATATATCAAAATTGATATCACCAGATAACATGCACGGATATTGTCACCGCGTTGAGTTTTAGAAGTTTTATCCCCACTTGAGATAACTACATAATATGTTTATGTAGCCTATGCGTTAATCCAGGTTTTCAGCTATCTACATACTAAGTTTCATCCCAATCGGTTCAGTGGTTTTCACGTGAAAGAGTAACAAACATCCATCCATCCATCCATCCAAACTTTCACATTTATAATATTAGTAGGATAGATAGGTGTTCTGAATCAAGACATACTTATGAAACCCCACGAGTACGGGACAGTTATCTTTACAAAACCATCATAAAACTCTTGTGCATTTTCGTTGTCTCCTCGCGCTCGCATATTTATGTCAATGGCACGTGGTATAACGGGCAGAGTCGGGCGAAAGTCGCCACAAAAAAGTACTCTAATACAACCTATTGGTAGGTCATTTTGTTTAATATCACGTAATGTTCTATCTACTGCTTCAACCACTTTACGGTTTGCCATTGTACATTCATCCCATATAATAAGATAACAATCACGTAAAACCTTAGCTTTATTGCTGCTTCTAGAAATATTACAAACAGGATTCTCAGTACGGTCTAATTCGATCGGAATTTTAAACATACTATGGGCAGTTTTCCCTCCTGGTAACCAAGTGGCTGCTATGCCCGATGAAGCGACAGCAAGCGCAATTTTACTTTTGCTTCGTACCTTCGCCAAAATAACTTTGGATAGAAAAGTCTTTCCGCACAGTCTACGTCGTAATCGTAATTTATTTCCATCGCATAATCTCTGTTAATACGTTGTCCGTCAAATGATGGCTCGGGTATATCATATTGAGAAATAGGATTACCCCCGGTAGATATAGCCATATCTTGAATAGCTAGCAGACAACGATTCAAGTGACTTTCACGTAACCTCTCACTAATTACGTTGTCATTAGTTAGTTGTGCCTGCCTGAAAAAGTCTTCAGCTAATTTATCCGGATATCGTTGCCACAACTGTGCGGCATCTGAAAGTGCACAGAACACCACCATGACTGCTAACAAATGCTGCAACCGATTAGGACTTTCACTAATATTTGCTTCGGACAAAGCGTCATCCCAATGTTGATCACCATCTAGTAAGTGACGTGCCTAGCAAGCCGCTTGGTAAGTAGGGTATACAATATTATCAATCTACCAACCTACCTATTAGAAACCATATATCTAACTCTTATATTTAAGACAAAAAGAATAACGATTTTTTTTTGTTAAAAGAAAAATCAAAATTTTAAAGTAATGTTTAGGTGAATTTATAACATACATTATATGCTTGTGTATAAAAATAAAGAGTTTCATAACTTCGGAAAAATTATAGATTTGAAATTTGCTTTTTTACTGCATTTAATTTGAACATAGATGAGGAGATAACGCAAGATATAAACGACAGCCACCTTTTTGACGTGATTCTTTAAATTGATATAACTTTTTTATTAGTTAACCGATAGAAATAAAACAAACACAAAATTTTAAATGAAGTTTACGACAATACATTAGTGTAAACCGTATTCAAATCGGTTAAACCGTTTCTCACATTCCATTGTTAGATAGATAGATAGATAAAACTCTTTATTCATGAACCATTTCATTAGTTTACATGTTGCTCCACAAAACCGAATAATCGCTTTGTCTGTGGAAGTACATTGCACGCGGACAGTGTTGTTAAAATACTTCACTTAATTATCAAACACATCAACGTTGATTAATTTTAACTCATGATATCTTTATGCATCGAGAGGCAATTGAAATCAAACTAACCAAATCGCGTCGTTCGTTATGGTTCGATAAGTAATCAGTTAGTGACGTAGTTGATAAGGACGTGTAGTGGTTTCGATTTCTGTTGGGAAAGCAGAGACCGTCTAAGACTGATTTTGTACTCGAAAGCTGACATTTAGTATATAAAAGATGATATAGGCATAGGCATATTACAATCACCTTTTGCGTCTTACATTTTGGGACACTTGTAATAGGAAACGAGTTTGGTTTTTATTTATGAAAAAAGTCAGACAGATTTTTCTTAGTTTTGGATTAAAATTTCCAAATATTTCATAAGACTTACAACCCTCCCCTTGATCCCTGAAACCAATGCTATATCAGACCCTGTTAATACATTTGTAGAGTGCGATTATCGGAAATCGTGTGCTCCAAATTGTGAAACTCGTATCGGCTAAAGTTTATAAAGCCTCCATAGATTCTTCGACTTCGGCCGTTCCGTGATATATGTGTCAGTTCAGCCAACCCTCCAAAGTTCAACTTCGAATAAATAAAATAATGTAACAGTATTTATGAGCCCATTAATAAAATAAGAGTTCATTTTATACAATTTGTTGATTATCAACTGCCCAACCTCTTAAATTTGTTGCTGATCCACCCCAAGGTCTCCGGGAAGAGATCGCTAACAGCGATAACAAAGTTTTTTTAACTTTTAATAATTTATATTTATGTGTCAAATATACCAATTGTAAACAATTGGTATATTTGATGTACGCACGTCATCTTTCCATTCGCAAAAGTAGTAAAATTTATTTATTTTGAAAGTTATGATATTGAAAATATGTATTCAGGAATAAAAATCATTTTCTTGGGCGGATGAATGAACTGAGACATATGATTGTTTGTTTTTATTATATAATTATTCAAAAATATTTCTCTATAATATACCTAATGGCTGCTGATAGTGCTGCAGCTGTGACTCCAGTAGCGTGACTATTGCACGATCCTCCCAAGATATCTTGGTCTTCTACTGCTACTTTCCAACTCGGTTTTTCCACTTCGTATAAATCTGTTTTTACTTTCTTTTCCTTACCTTCTATACTACTCGCGACGCATCCAAGTTCTCTTTGAAATTCTAAAAGCTCGTCTATCCATGAACGTCTAAGAAACTGCACGTGGCCCTCAAGAGTACACAGACATATTATTTCCAATGACAAATCTGGCATTTCAAAATTATGGTAAAAGTGGTACTCTAATTCGTTATAAATCTTCCCGCAGAATTGGTCCATTTGTTCTTTATCTTCTACTGACGACCGGATAGTGCATCCACGTGAAAATCGAGCCATTATAATAAATAGATACCGGTGTGTTATTGCGTACCCATAATCAGTACCATTTTGTACCATTTTAACACAAGAACTTGAAACATCACAACGTCGCCATCGCATTGTAGGGTTAACGGGAATTTCTGATAAGGAACCTATACAATCGTCTGAGAGCTCCGGAGTTGGAGAATAGTGATCATAATCGTATACCTTCTTCACATATTGAGACCACTTAGAATACCTGTCAGTCAACTCTTTCTTCGAATAAAATTTAGTTTTTTTCAACAAGTTTGTTTTAAACTTTTGTAAATGTATTGCCCAATATTTCTCATTCTTAGAAAACAGGTCCGTTATAAAGTGTGTTGATTTCGATTCTATGCTTTCTGAATGCGTATTAAGCATTTCTTGAAAATATTTCATCATTTTATCATACGTTTTCAAGACTTTGTCCAGGCGAGCCTTTTTAATTTTGGGTATTCTAATTCCTCTTATCTGTAAAATGGTCCTTAGATTAACGTTAACTAAAAATAATCCGAAGCCTAAATTCACGTCCATATAACGTTTATAACTATGAACAAAATCCATTATTTTCTCCAATTTTGTCACATAACCATCTAAGCTGTTTCTTAACGGTAAATCATCAAGGATTTCCATTTCTTTAAAATTTTTGGCAGATGTTGCAGAAACATCTTTCATTGCAATACTGAGTATATTAGTGTACACGATCATAACTATTATAGAAAAGCACGGTACTTGATTGGTTGATTTTGATATCATGGTTAAAGGCACAATTCTAATTTTGATTTTTTTCCGGCGAAGACGTTAATACGTCTGAATTCAAACGAACTACTGAATTAGGCACACTGGCTTTATCACGTTTTTTATTAGCAGCGATAAGCAGCGGCACTATAATAATTTGGA
The DNA here is from genome assembly GCA_963859945.1 of Euplagia quadripunctaria. Taxonomy (NCBI): domain Eukaryota; kingdom Metazoa; phylum Arthropoda; class Insecta; order Lepidoptera; family Erebidae; genus Euplagia; species Euplagia quadripunctaria. The sequence continues at coordinate 21,765,896 of OY982561.1, forward strand.
GATTAACCGCTAACAAACTGTCTGCAATAATTATAATAAATAATGAAGTGAGCATTGTTGTATTTGGTATTAAGGTACGTTTTATTTCTCAAGTTACGTGATCAATCATAATACTAATACATAAACTTTAAGTACTATTTAAAAATATCGTAATTTACAAACTATATTTTTTTTTAATTTATTGTTTACAAACTTTAAGTTACTCAGAATGATATCTGTAGTTAACTAACATGTTTTTTTATTTATAAACTAGAATTTAAATAGGTTTTCAAACTTTTTCTGACATCTGTCCATCCTATCGTAACCTGCAAATGGATTGACGTATCTTTTATTAAACCACAATGATTTAATTTAAAACACTTATTAATATTCACAATTACTTTATAATTTTTTATTTGATAACGTCTGCCAAACTGCAGCGTAGTCTGTGGCCATATTTTGTTGCCATACCACGTTTACGAAATTAAAACCTTAACCCCATAACTCTCCCTTTGGAAACGGCACATACTTAACCAGGGGGTGTCCATGTCGCAAGATAATTTGCGCACGCGCCGATCTAAGTCTAAGTCACTCTCTAAGTGTTACCTGAAACAAAGGAAAAATAAATCTTAACTTTAAAGAAACAGAGCTTAGAACAGCTTGAAGCCACGTGTACAGTTGAAATGCTCTGCAGCATTGTGTAGATAATTGCGAATTACAAAACACTCAATTGCCGCTGCTTAGGTTTTTATTTCTTTGGATACGATAATATTCGCAGTTTTAGGCTTTCACATGGATTGCAAAAGTTGTATGAAATATTAATTAAAACTTCATATAACGGTCAACAGTATTGCAGTGTTTCTTATGCATATTCATGCATACATATATTTGCACTGAGCAGGAATCGCACCCGCGACCCAAGGCGTCCAATGCACTACAATCACGCCACAGGGGTTGTCCAATATAAACTAGAAACATGAAATACATTTTTAATTGCTTTGTTTTTTTTTATTCTGTTAGCTATGTTAGCAAAATCAAGCAGACCACACTACTACTGTGGTCATAGACTTCATCAAATTATGATTGTTGATGTTAAACTATGATTAACCGGCTAAATCTCTCTCGACTAAATATCGACTCTTGCTTCGACACAATAAAGTGCAATTCAGGTCACACAGCGATAATCACATGCAGTTATATTCACCTACAAGTTGCTTCTCTTTCTATCGCGTAACTGTTAGCTTTTCAAACGACGCGACGTTAGGGTTGCGTTTCATTACCAAGTGAAGTGTGTAAAACGTGAGTTTTGGATCCTTGTTGTTATTTCGGCAGAAGAATAAGATTGCGGCGTGTGAGTGAGTATCAAACTATCGTGCTCGCACACGTGCGACCCGGCCGGCGTGCCGCACAGTGGGGCCGATTGCCGAAAAGTTGCTCAAAAGTCGGATTTTTTTTTCTTTATTGGGTCTTGTTTTCTATTGGGTCAGGTGCAATAGTAGTGTAAGCGGCATTAAATACATATATTAGGGTGTAACTACCCTTACGTACTCAAAATTTCAGGTGCAAAGTTACTATTCTCGAATAACAGTCATCGGGGAAAGTTTGTAAGTGAAAGATAGTAGTGCAAAAATGAGAATATAACTTAAATAAAAAGCTTATTCTACTGAATAATAATTATAGTTAAAAAAAGTAAAAAACACGCTTTTATAAAAAATTCAACTAAAAAATAAAAAAAATAATCGAATTATTGTATTGTCATCGGTCTTTGACAGGTGTGCAAAATTTGAATGAAATCTGGCCGTTTAAAGTGGGTTAAAATCGTGCCCAAAGGAGTCGGTTACAAACATACAAACAAACATATAAACACATAACAAACATACATACAAGTAAAGCTAATATAAAGCGTGTAAAAATGGATTACACTCTTGGAGGTGTGTGGAATATTATAGTACAATAAAAATATTTATTTATATGATAGTAATTACTAGAAAAACAATGACATTTTAATGATTTTTACATTGCAAATTGATAAAAAAAGAACGTCTTTCAGTAAAAAAGTTAAATACTTCTGAAGAATTCTGAGATCAAACCTATCAATGAAATAAAAAAAGAATCAGCTGCCCCCAGCTGCCCGATGATTTTCATGCATGTTTCACGGTAATGCACGATAAATTACATATAAGTACACTGAATTTCTGAGAGCTGTAATTGTGCTGTTTGGGAATATTGTATGATTGTCTCTTTTTTTTGCCAATAAATTGTTATTATTATTCTGTCACTAACCGTACTTTGAGCAACATAAGAACTAAAACTAAGATTTTTTATATTAAATTATTTATTTTTTTAATCATATTTTAAATAGAACAGAGTTTAGAATCATCATCGAATAAACATTTTAATGTGTTTGATATTGAATTATTGCAAAATTACATTATTCTATAAAACAACAAAGCGAAAAAAATAATGATTTCATGAAATAATAAAAATTAAAATTTTAGAAGTTCAACGCCAATGCGGCAAGTTTATGCAAAATATTTATTTATGTTGTAAAAGAATAGTTGTAATACAATAATTCACATAAGGTTTGTGACTAACACTTTTGAACATAACGAGAAAAAATAAATATTTCAATTTTGCTCCATACATTTTTTCGTTTAAATTTTTTTTTACCGTGTTACACTGAAAATATTGAAAAATTCACATAACAAATCCTAAAGTTTTTTTCAAGCCAGTTTAGCGACTTTGTGTCTAAGTCCACTATTTTTCAAATCCGGACCACTGTCGCCGTCGATGCCACCACGTAGGTACTTGTAGCTTTATACCTACAGTGCGGAGTGGGCCTAGCTGTATCCACAAGATAAGTGTAAACACCCACTGAGGAAAATTAGTTAGCTAATAGATTAGGTTTACTTAATAAACTATCTTATTTGTCATAAATATTCCAAAAAGTTCAGTCATTAATTCCTAGGCAAATTCAGACTTTTCATCAAAATTCGCAATATCACTACATTACTTGAAAGTTATTTCAGCTTGATTGTCCAGGATTACAGGTTTGAAAGCAGTCTCGAAGTAAGAAATTTTAACTTTTAAAATTTATGAATTCATTGATATTTACAGTTTAGTCAACAGGGACCACACTTGACCCATCAATAGCCACATGTCTAATAAAAACATGAAACCGATATTAAAGGAATTAAGAGAAGTCAAAATTGCGTTCTTTTAAAAAACCTACTTTAAGTTTTAGAACTTTTAAACTCTCTAAGTTTTCTAAGCTAAAAATTACAAATGCTACTTAGGCTGAAGAATAATTTAATGAAATTTATAAATACGTGAATCTTGTTTAACGTTGGAGATTAAATGTAAAGTTCAACAATCATAGTCGAAAATATTATCACACTTCGATATCCTAAACATTCTGTGTTATTATAGTAGTTTTGCAAAAGACTAACAGAAATATCAAAAGCTGAGTGTCATAGCAGGACATGGAATGAAAATTAACTTAATGAGCTATTAAAAATGAATATCCGTATTAATAATAACTATCTACTGTGTTACCTATTAATAACAATGTCATCATAATATAATATAATAAATTATGTGTTGCATGAAGCAATAACACTTAATTTTAACATTGATAAAATGTATTTGATTTGTATTTTATTTGTAAAAAAAATATTCAAAAAAGCATGATCTTCTCGTTTAATGATAATCAGTTTGATTATTTTTATGTTTGCTAATTTACAAAATCTATGTTGCTGTATCTCTATACTGGTAAGTGCTGATTCCCCCCGTTCCCGTTTCTCCCCGAAAAGTTATCTGGTCTATAGATATTATATTTCTATTAGACAAAGTTAAAGTGGTATAAAAAATAAAAAAGGGCTTCAATAATTTTATATTTATTTTAATTAAGTCATAGGACTAAGCTGGATTAGACCCTAAGTCTTTGTTTTAGCGTAATAACTTACATCGCATTGAAGTTTCCACTAAAGACTCTTGACATTATATTTAGTTTAGAGCTCAATATCAAGCTATATCATATTCCTTAAGCTTCAAGAAATCGCGAGTTCTGTCCTACATGCGGAAGAAGTTATGAATATCTCAATTATTGGAAACCATCCGTAATGGACATTTTTTGTACTCATATTAGATGTCTAACTCGGGACTTATTCGTGATAATATTTAAAAGGTACAATAGGTACCTCTTAGTTACCCGACGTTTCGATCAGATTGCACCGATGATGGTCACGAGTGGATTCGAGTGGATTATCGCTATTAAGTCCCGAGTTACATTTCTAATATGTACCAAAGTCGCGAAAGTTTAAAAACAATTTTTTTTTTAAAATTCATCCGTAAAAATAATTGGTACAGATATAAATCTTTTCACCTCATAATATCTGTTCCGATACTTCTTCTAAATGTTAAATAAATTGATAATTTTAATAAACTAAATAAGACAACGGACACGGTGTTGTTAAACTATATCCATTGATAACATACTTTTAAGAAAATATATAAATTTCTTTTTGATAGCTTGATCACTAATTCAATCATCCATTCGATCAGTTATTTATTTTTAGACGAGATTTCAATTTAAGTACTAATAATCCTATTTCGACAATAATACTTTTAATATAATTTTGTGCTGCACGTACTTATGTATGAGAAGCACAAACATTCCCATGGTGAAAATTTAGAACTGAATCTGACAGTATTGTATCAATTGCCTGGCCTGTTGGTCTAGTGGTTAGTGATCCCGACTGATAAACCAGAGGTCGTGGGTTCGATTCCCACCAGGACATATAATTGTGTGATAAGCATGATGATTTATTCTGTGTCTGGGTGTAATTTATCTATAATATATATGTTGTATGTTTATCAGCAGTCTGGTTACCATAGTACAGGCTCTGTCTAGTTAGGGATCAGACGGCCCTGTATGAGATGTATCAAGTTATTATTAATCTCTTTATTCATCTTATACCATATAAATTACATTTTTAAATATGTACATAAAAATATTAAAAATAGTAGACCAATGATATCGGTTACAGGGACCAAGATACCGGTGGCTAGAGCTCCAAAGACAGGAACCTCCTCACTATACGGGTCGTGTCGAGAAGAACTGCCTTTTGCATCAGTCCCTTGATCCAGCAGTCTGACGCAAGCCTCTTAAGGTGTTGATCGAGGCTCTTGGCTATTAATCCATGAGCAGATATGACAATCGGAACAATGATCACCGATTATACATTCCACATATCGACAATCTCATGAGATAAATCTAAATATTTGACTTGTTTATATTTTTAATATTCACGAGGTTCTCGTCATGAGGAACAGCAATATCGATGATCATTGCACGGCGTTCTAATACGTATATTAGGTTTATTCGCAACAATAGTTCTGTCAGTGATAATAAATCGATTATTAGAATTATTATCATTCCTTTTTGTTCAACTTAAAACTTATAAATTACATTTTTAAGTATGTATATGTTTAACAAAATATATATTTAAAAAAATAAAAAAATAGTAGACCACCGACATCCAAAGACTTCCTGTCTTTGGAGCCCTATCAACCGGTATCTTGGTCCTGGTACCCGATGTCGGTGGTCTACTATTTTTTATTTTTTTTAATTATATTTTGTTAAACATATACATACTCCTCCTCACAATAAGGGCCGTATCGAGAAGAACTGTCTTCTGCATCAGTCCCTCGATCCAGCCGTCTAACGCGAGCCTCTTAAGGTAAGGATCGAGGCTCTTGTCTATCAATCCACGAGCAGATATTACAATCGGAACAATGATCGCTGAATCTATCGATTCGTCTCGTGAGATAAATCCAAATATTTGATTTCTTTTTCAACTTTTATGAGGTTATCGTAGTGTAGTTTTTGGCAAATGGTCGCCTTGACTACTGCGGTAGAGCTACCACCTGCCTTTAGAAGCATACTATCACCCACCAAGCTTCTAAAAGGTTATTATTTTCAAACAAAAACTTTCACCCTACGCAGATTGCTATTTGTAAGGGCCAAAACGAATTGTGTGGTCCTTACTAAGAACTACAGTCTTTACTCGACTGGTCTTATTAATTCTCAATAATTAGCCGTCGAAGAAGCTAAGCATTAATTCTGAATCAGCTTTACGAAGTACGATTACAGATAGGGTCTTAAAATTAGCCCTTGGATGGTCAGCTCTGATCAAATCATGTACGAGGTCTTTTTGATTCAGCCTGTGTACGCGCATAAATCACTACTTCAATTTTTTTTTTCTTGTTAGGTTGTATTATATTTTTGAAAAACTTCCTTTTTATAAAAATGCATGAAAAAGTCAAAACTGATGAAATAAATTTTCATAAATTTTCGTCGTCGTGTAATTGTTTTGAACTGTTATTTTTCTAACTAACAGCATAATGGAAAAAATATTCGTGATCTATTTGTAAACATATAGGGTGACATTATATATATTATGTGTATTTCCCATAAATTATTTGTCCTGCTTCGGATATCTAGCTTCCGGACGTTCTGGTACTTCGGGTCTTTAAAATAATAAGTCACATGACAAGATTAGATCAGTGCATAGTACGGATCGATAATAATTATCTTCATAACAATTATCTGATGAGATAGAAACCATTTGACCAATGATGCCGACATTGTTTACAGGCCAATATGATCGCTTAAAACTACTATTATCAAATGTGTCATTAGTATAACATTAAACGAATACTTTGAGTCTATTTTGTGTGTATCCTATTAAACTGACTCATTAGTTGCCGAACTCAGGTCATGGTCGGAATAGTAAATTCGTAAATCCTTTAACAGGGTACTTCCCCACAATGTATTTTACAAGTGCATTTTCAAATGTACAAATATATAGTAAAGGGATTGTCCTTATTCCTTCCCATGTCCTTAATTCTTAATGTAAAATCTTCTATCTTTCCAACCTTGTTATATTTTTGGTACTACACCTCTAGGTAAGGTCACGTACAGTACCTACGGTCTATAACCCATGAAGTGTACAGTTTCATAGAGCAGAATCGATATTTTTAAAAGAAGAATTGTCTATATCGTTGAGCATGAAAATAAAGATGTTAAGAAAAGGAAAAAATTAAGAAGAGAACTACAAATATAATTCCCGGGTTCTCGTAACTTAATAATTGACTTGTTATTTAATGGCTTTATTTAAAATTAATCTCTGAATCAAACACAACCAATAAGAGATTTATATCACCAGATAACATGCACAGATGTTGTCACCGCGTTAGGTTTTATCCCCACTTGAGATAACTATATAATGTGTATGGTTTACAGATAAGTGTTCTGAATCAGGACATACTTATGAAACCCCACGAGTACGGGACAGTTATTTTTACAAAACCATCAGCAATATAAAACTCTTGTGTATTTTCGTTGCCTCCGATTCGCGCTCGCATATTTATGTCAATGCATAGGATGCATAAGGATAATGTAGTGCCACAATCTAGAACCTTTTAGACATGCTCCTACTTCATCAGCCCTTGTGCCACGTGGTATAAGGGGCAGAGTCGGACGAAAGTCGCCACAAAAAAGTACTCTAATACAACCTATTGGTTGGTCATTTTGTTTAATATCACGTAATGTTCTATCTACTGCTTCAACCGCTTCACGGTTTGCCATTGTACATTCGTCCCATATAATAAGATAACAATCACGTAAAACCTTAGCTTTATTGCTGCTTCTAGAAATATTACAAACAGGATTCTCAGTACGGTCTAAGTTGATTGGAATTTTAACCATACTATGGGCAGTTTTCCCTCCTGATAATACAGTGGCTGCTATGCCCCATGAAGCGACAGCAAGCGCAATTTTACTTTGGCTTCGTACCTTCGCCAAAATAACTTTGGAAAGAAAAGTCTTTCCGCACAGTCTACGTCGTAATAGTAATTTATTTCCATCGCGTAATCTCTGTTAATGCGTTGGCCGTCAAATGATGGCTCGGGTATACCATATTGAGAAATAGGATTTCCCTCGATAGATATAGCCATATCTTGAATAGCTAGCAAACTACGATTCAAGTGACTTTCACGTAACCTCTCACTAATTACGTTGTCATTAGTTAGTTGTGCCTGCCTGAAAAAGTCTTCAGCTAATTTATCCTGATATCGTTGCCACAAGTGTGGGGCATATGAAAGTGCACAGAACATTAGCAAGACTGCTAACAAATAGCGCAACCGATTAGGACTTTCACTAATTATTGCTTCGGAGAAAGCGTCATCCTAGTGTTGATCACCATCTAGTAAGTGACATGCCCGGCAAGCCGCTTGGTAAATAAGGTATACAATATTTATCAACCTTTCGGAGCTCGGCAAAAGAAGTAGGCCCTCAGACAGTGTGTAAAAGCATGCGCAGATAAAAGCATTCAGAGTTACTCGGATGCACAGTATAAACTCTCCCAATAATGTGTTCTTTAAAACTACCTGGTTGACGACCAGAAGATGATCCACGTCTTCCGCAATAAAAAAAATCTATATATCTGTATATCTATGTATCTTTTACCAAAAAAAAAAAAATATATATTTATGGATATCCTGTAATATTCTGTAACTGGAAATACTTATGAATGATCATGCCTGAATGCAATTAAAACTTTACATTGTTAAAATTAATTAGAACTTTAATATTATTCAAATACTGACATTATAATAAATATTATTATAGACACATTGGACATTATTGAATTGTAGGTATATGTGATGATTTGTATCAATAATTAAAATAATTATTTGCATGACAATAACTAATTGACTAAAGTCGTTGTGTTTGTTTTAACACGTAAGATCTTTTCTGTATCGATTTTTCTCCATATAAATAAATTTGAATTACCATAATAAATAAAGTATCACTTGTGTGTTAAAGCTAAAGGTTTTAGTTTGCGGCTAACTCATTTGTTCACACACCTAGCATATATTTAAGACATTTTTTATGTTTACTATCACTTAATTAATTAAAACCCATTGCTGTTAAAATACCTCACTTAATTATCAAACACATCAACGTTGATTAATTTTAACTCAAGATATCTTTATGCATCAAGAGGCAATTGAAATCAAACTAACCAAATCGCGTCGTTCGTTATGGTTCGATAAGTAATCAGTTAGTGACGTAATTGATAAGGACGTGTAGTGGTTTCGATTTCTGTTGGGAAAGCAGAGACCGTCTAAGACTGATTTTGTACTCGAAAGCTGACATTTAGTATATAAAGGATGTTATAGGCATAGGCATATTACAATCACCTTTTGCGTCTTACATTTTGGGACACTTGTAATAGGAAACGAGTTTGGTTTTTATTTATGAAAAAAGTCAGACAGATTTTTCTTAGTTTTGGATTAAAATTTCCAAATATTTCATAAGACTTACAACCCTCCCCTTTATCCCTGAAACCAATGCTATATCAGACCCTGTTAATACATTTGTAGAGTGCGATTATCGGAAATCGTGTGCTCCAAATTGTGAAACTCGTATCGGCTAAAGTTTATAAAGCCTCCACAGATTCTTCGACTTCGGCCGTTCCGTGATACATGTGTCAGTTCAGCCAACCCTCCAAAGTTCAACTTCGAATAAATAAAATAATGTAACAGTATTTATGAGCCCATTAATAAAATAAGAGTTCATATTATACAATTTGTTGATTATCAACTGCCCAACCTCTTTAATTTGTTGCTGGTCCACCCCAAGGTCTCCGGGAAGAGATCGCTAACAGCGATAACAAAGTTTTTTAACTTTAATAATTTATATTTATGTGTTTTTACGATTGGTATATTTGATGTACGCACGTCATCTTTTCATTAGCAAAAGTAGTAAAATTATATTTGTTTTTAAAGTTATGATATTGAAAATATGTATTCGGGAATAAAAATCATTATCTTTCCCTGTGGTACAGCCCCATCCAACACAAGACAAAGTGATTATTTCAGAGTCGAAGCGAATATAACGCCTTTTCTCTGAGCTACATATTTTCCCTCTACCTAATCACCCCCTACCATATCTGCATGGTTCTCAAAGAGCTATTGAATATCATTAATAAAAATACACATAAAGTTCACCAAGGGCTGATGGATGAACTGAGACATATGATTGTTTATTTATATTATGAAATTATTCAAGAATATTTCTCTAAAATATACCTAATGGCTGCTGATAGTGCTGCAGCTGTGACTCCAGTAGTGTGACTATTGCACGATCCTCCCAAGATATCTTGGTCTTCTACTGCTACTTTCCAACTCGGTTTTTCCACTTCGTATAAATCTGTTTTTACTTTCTTTTCCTTACCTTCTATACTACTCGCGACGCATCCAAGTTCTCTTTGAAATTCTAAAAGCTCGTCTATCCATGAACGTCTAAGAAACTGCACGTGGCCCTCAAGAGTACACAGAGATATTATTTCCCAAGACAAATCTGGCATTTCAAAATTATGGTAGGAGTGATACTCTAATTCATTATAAATCTTCCCACAGAATTGGTCCATTTGTTCTTCATCTTCTACTGACGACCGGATAGTGCATCCACGTGAAAATCGAGCCATTATCATAAATAGATACCGGTGTGTTATTGCGTACCCATAATCAGTACCATTTTGTACCATTTTAACACAAGAACTTGAAACATCACAACGTCTCCATCGCATCGTAGGGTTAACAGGAATTTCCGATAAGGAACTTATACAATCATCTGAAAGCTCCGGAGTTGGAGAATAGTGATCAAAATCATATACCTTCTCCACGTATTGAGACCACTTAGAATACCTGTCAGTCAACTCCTTCTTCGAATAAAATTTAGTTTTTTTCAACAAGTTTGTTTTAAACTTTTGTAAATGTATTGCCCAGATTTTCTCATTCTTAGAAAACAGGTCCGTTATAAAGTGTGCTGATTTTGATTCTACGCTTTCTGAATGCTTATTAAGCATATCTTGAAAATATTTCATCATTTCATCATACGTTCTCAAGACTTTGTCCAGGCGAGCCTTTTTAATTTTGGGTATTCTAATTCCTCTTATCTGTAAAATGGTCCTTAGATTAACGTTAACTAAAAATAATCCGAAGCCTAAATTCACGTCCATATAACGTTTATAACTATGAACAAAATCCATTATTTTCTCCAATTTTGTCACATAACCATCTAAGCTGCTTCTTAACGGTAAATCATCAAGGATTTCCATTTCTTTATAATTTTTGGCAGATGTTGCAGAAACATCTTTCATTACAATACTGACTATATTGGTGTACACGATCATAACTATTATAGAAAAGCATGGTACTTGATTGGTTGATTTTGATATCATGGGTATAGGCACAATTTTAATTTTGATTTTTTTCCGGCGAAGATGTTAATACGTCTGAATTCAAACGAACTACTGAATTAGGCACACTGGCTTTATCACGTTTTTTATTAGCAGCGATAAGCAGCGGTACTATAATAATTTGGAGATTAACCGCTAACAAACTGTCTGCAATAATTATAATAAACAATGAAGTGAGCATTGTTGTGTTTGGTATTAAGGTATGTTTTATTTCTCAAGTACGTGTTCTCAGGTACGATTTAAAAATAGTTTATATTTAATTTACAGACTATTTTTTTAAATTTCTTTAATTTATTTTTTAACAAACTTTAAGTTACTAGAAAATAATATCTGTAGTTAACTAACATATTTTTTAATTTATAAACTAGAATTTAAATAGGTTTTCCAACATTTTCTGACATCTGTCCGTCCTATAGTAACCTGCGAATTGATAAACGTATTACGACTTTATTAAACCACAATGATTTAATTTAAAACACGTATTAATATTCACAATTACTTTATATTTTTTTATTTGATAACGTCTGCCGAACAGCAGCGTAGGCTGAGGACATATTATGTTGCCATCCCACGTTTACGAAACAAAAACCTTAACCACATAACTCTCCTTTTGAAAACCAGGGGGTATCCATGTCGCAAGATCCTTTGCGCACGCGCCGATCAATAATGAAATCATAAGTCACGTTCTCACTCTCAATGTGTTACCTGAAACAAACGAAAAATAAACCTTTACTTCAATGAAACAGAGCTTAGAACAGCTTGAAGCCACGTGTACAGTTGAAATGCTCTGCAGCATTGTGTAGATAATTGCGAATTACAAAACACTGAATTGCCGCTGCTTAGATTTTTTATTTCTTTGGATACGATAATATTCGCAGTTTTAGGCTTTCATATGGATTGCAAAAAATGTATGAAATATTAATCAAAATTTCGTATAACGGTCAATACTATTGCAGAGTTTCTTATGCATATTCATGAATACATATATTTGCACTGAGCAGGAATCGCACCCGTGACCCAAGGCGTCCAATGCACTACCATCACGCCACAGGGGTTGTCCAATATAAACTAGAAACATAAAATACAATTTTTAGTTGCGTTGTTTTTTTCTATAATGCTGTTATCTTTGAGCAAAATCAAGCAGACCAGTCTACTGCTATGGTCATAGACTACATCAAACTATGATTGCTGATATTACACTATGATTAACCGGTCTTGGTGTTACTCTGTTTTTAATTAGTACTTTAAATCCCGATACGGTAGTAAAATCGTGTACCTACTTACAAAAACATGGCAATAAAATTTTATTATACTCAGTAAGCTGTATCACAGAATGCATAAAAGTACTAGTTCAGAAGTTTCACTGCGGAAAATCATTTTAACAAATATTGACTCTTGCTTCGACACAATAAAGTGCAATTCACACAGTGATAATCACATGCAGTTACATTCACCTACAAGTTGCCTCTCTTTCTATCGCGTAACTGTTAGCTTTTCAAACGACGCGACGTCCTAACGTCGCGTCGTTTGAAAAGCTAACAGTTGTGCATCAATAGTTTAAGTTTGGCGCAATGGTTTAAGTGGTTACCTCGCCACTAAGCCGCGCCGAGTGTTGTGGGTCCAAATCCCACACGGGACAATAGTTTGCTTGATCCACAAATAGTTGTCCCGAGTCTGGGTGTACTTTGTGTCCGTTTTTTTAATGTTTATAAAGCCCCCCGCGACAAAGGAATATTTCTAATGCGGGAGTTGTCTTTTTAAGGTTCCGTACCTCAAAAGGTAAAAAAGGAACCCTTATAAGATCGCTCTCTTGTCTGTCTGTCCTTGTGTCACCACCGATTTTCTCAGGAACGGGTAGACCTAGCAAGTTTGAATTTATACCAGCTATTGAGGTCTATAGTCTCTATTAGGTGTATAAAAATCAAGGTCCTGAGTTAACACAATAAAAAGTTATGGGCAAATTTAGATTTTCGCGAAAACTTGTAAGTACCAAAATTTACCTTAATTTTAGACTTTTTTATTTTTCGGAATTTTCCCTTTACTTGTGCTGTAAGACCTTGCTTTTAATCAATATTGCCAATTCTAGGTCAACCAGAAGTACCGTATAGGTTTTGGGTTGAAAACCTATAGGGTAGGTACTTCCCATTTACCTAGAACCATGAAATTTGCTAAGAAGCAAGGTCTGACAGCACAAGTGAAGGAAAAAATCCGAAAGTCGTTTAGTTATCGATCGAAAAGTTATCTGGTCTCTATTAAAGTTTTATTACACGAAGTTAAAGTGGTACAGTTAAATAAAAAATGACTTAAATAACCTTATATTTATTTTAACCCTAAATCTTTGTTTTAGCGTGATAATTTAGGGTGCATAGAAGTTCCCATTATAGACTCTTGACACTATATTTAGTTCAGAGTTCAATATCAAACTATCTCCTTAAACTTCAAGAAATCACGAGTTCTGTCCTACACGCGGAAGAAGTTATGAGTATGTCAATTATTAGAAACAGTCCGGAATGGACATTTTTTTGTATATTAATTAAAAATATAATTGGTATGGATGTAAATCTTTTCACATAATGATATCTGTTCCGATACTTCCTCTTTGTGTTAAATAAATTGATAAAATTCATAACTACGATTTATTAAACCAAAAAAGACAACCTACACTGTCGTGTTAATCTACATCTATAATTACATACTTTTAAGGATATATATTAGTTTTTTTTTAATAGCTTGCTCACTAATTCAATCGTCCATTCGATTAGTTCACATTTTTTGTCGAGATTTCCATAACACTAATAATCCTATTTCGACAATAATACTTTTTATATAATTTAGATTTAAAAACACGTAGTTACGTATCAGTAGTACAAACATTGCACTGGTGAAACTTCATAACTGAATCTAGCAGTACTGCATCTTGTAGTGTTTGGTAGGCGGTAGCCCTGACTATTGCCAGGGCTACCACCTGCCTTTAGAAACCTACTATCACTCACTAACCTTCTAAAACCTTATTATTAGCAAACATAAACAGTCACCTTAAACTTGAACAAAGATTGTTATATGTTAAGAGAAACAAATTGTGTGGTCCTTACTAAGAACTACACTTTGCAGTCTTTATTCGACTGCTCTTTATTGACTCTTAATAATTATCCGTCGAAGAAGCTAAGCATTAATTCTGAATCAGCTTTACGAGGTACGATTGCAGATAGGGTCTTAAAATTAGCCCTTGGATGGTCAGCTCTGATCAAATCATGTACGAGGCGTTTTTGATTCAGCCTGCGTACGCGCATAAATCACAACTTCAATTAGATTTTTTTCTTGGAAGATTGTAATCACTGTATTATATTTTTGATAAACTTCCTTAATATGAAAAAGTCAAAACTTTGATAAAATAAGTTTTGTTAAATTTTGGTGTCATAAAATGGTATTAAACTGCTCTTTTTCTTATTAACAACATAATGGAAAAAATATTCGTGTTCTATTTGTAAACATATAGGGTGACATTACATATATTATGTATATTTCCTATAAACCATTTGTCCTGCTTCTGATATCTTGGTTCCAGACGTTCTGGTACTTCCGGTCTTTAAAATGAAAAAAAAACCTTATTCTTAACTTAACGTTATACGTTTAACCCGACAACAGGAAGGCTCGAATGAAAAGTTACGTGTTAGACCTATTAACGACTAAACAGACTTTGACAATTAAAAAAAAAAATCTAATGCCTTAAGATTCCAGTATAAAAAGTATAAATAAAAAATATTAAATACCCCCGACTATACCTTCAACGATTAGAAAAGAGCTGATGATCTTCGAACGTGTAACAGGTTTTCTTAAATTATTATAGTTAAGAACACTGTCACCTTTCCAACAAAAAAAAAAAGCTAAATCAAAATCCGTCCATGCGTTCAGAAGATATGATGCAACAGACAGACACACATATACAAATATTAATCTTACAATGCTCCTCCTTGCATTTGCATCTGTAGTTAAAAAGGCAAAATTGAACATTCTCGCGTGAAATTCAAATGAAGATTTTTGACTATATAATGTAATAAGTATAATATTAAAATTTTGAACGCAAATCAAGACTCGTTCAATAACGGGTACCTAATAAGCAAGTGTACCAATATTCGGCTGATATACTGCCTCGGCGGGAGCACATTTAAAAAGCTATTACTCTCAACACGGGCCCGAAATGAATCCTCAATTTGTAAAATATCTTAAAATCGATTAAATAATTTGAATTTTTTAACATATTTAGCTTATACTACTATCCATTCAAAATGAACACGTTATAGTGACGTAAATGTTTCGTTGTTTGTAGCTTCGAAAAATTTTAGTAGTAGTAGAGTCAAAAATTATAATGGCACCGTCCTGCTTAGGACCCTGAGGACCACTGACCTCGAAAAGGGCACCACCGGTGCCGGTGGTGATGTACGCCGCATGAAATGGACTTATTTAATTAATGAAAACGTCATGCGGGCATATTATCGGGCTACAGAGTTGGGAACTAACCTTATTGCATACCGTGTTCAATTAGTCTTTCAGGAGCTTGAACCAGCTGTCAGCGTGTCAGCACAACGACTATCGGATCAGGTACGGGCTATACAGCGCTGTATAGTGTCACCTGCCGGATGATACCGTACTTGAGATGCTACGCTCTAGCGTACGGATTAACTTTGTGGTCCCATCTTTATCGCAAGTTGTAGGTTTGGTGAAAAACCACACACCACAATTGGTACCACAGTTACATGTTGATGAAATTGTGGGGAGTGAAGCTTCACTCCCGTTGTATTGGGTACTTACTTGTAAGTACCTAATACAACGAAAGGTTAAAGAGGGCCTTGGAGGATGCGATTCTGGAATACCGGTTTGTGAACGGTTATTAATGTATAATAGACGAATAGAGAATAAATGAAAACGAGATATAATGCTGGTATGTACCCTGGATTTGTTATTGCCTGACTATTTAGATAATAGTGAAGATCTTAGTGATACACACTCTATTCTCTACTGTGCGGCTGTCGCAGCATGTCGAGTAGCTGGAGTTACGTTACTCTGTAAATACCGCTACTACTCGGCCCAAGACTGCTGTGCCAGCCTGGCAGTGTAGAATCGAGTGTCATATTGCTGAGGCCAGGACACTCATCGGTAAGCTAATCTGCTTTAGATCGGATAATACGCGACCGAGAGTGATGCGCTTTGTGAAACAGGCATTCTTGGGGACCGACATTAGTCCTCAACAATAATTTTCATGTGTCACAGAGCGCATAGACTTTCAAAAGCAGAAACTTTATGCATGGGCAAATAGGATTCGACGATACAAAAAGCGAATAGATCGGTATATTCAGAATCGTATGTTAAAAGAAATGAAAGGTGGGTTTACCGAAAATGGGAACAATCGGATCCCTGTGTGAGTGACGGGCATTTCTCAGATGCTGATGCTACAACGAAAAATACATTTTGGCGTAACATCTGGTCGGTGCCTGTCGCTCATTCAGAAGGTGATTGAATGCAAGATGTCAAGTGCTCATGCGAGTCTATACAAGGAATGAACCTATTACCATAACTACAGGCGACGTAAGTAGTGCTTTTGGCTTAAATGGTTCCGAAGCTCGCATGCTCGTTTGGCATTTCGATTCTAAGCAGCGTTGGGTTCAGATTCATTACCCCAATTTTGGACCACTGGCGTAACCCACTTACTCTATAAATCTGGTAGTGCCAAACCAATTACATGCCTACCAACTGTGTATAAGCTTCTAACATCTATTCTGAGAGTCAAAATTACTACACATTTAAAAAATTCTATCATATACATTTTTCCATATAAATAAATTTGTCATCAGTATAAACATATATTATTATTTTTTTAATGTTAAAATAAAATAAAATTTTAAGTTTTTTTATAGGAGGACAAAAGTAGAAAAAGAAACACACCTAATATTCATAATTAACCATGTCCATTTTGATGTGACACACCAAGCTAGCCACAGTTGAAATTACGACACAAGAGTTTACTACACCATGGAATTAAAACCTGAATATCCATTCCTATACAAAGTGAATATAATTAGTTAGACATTTCACCATGGACAGGATTAAATTGTTGCAGTGTAACGTAACGTAAGCGTATTGCGGCAAGATTTGATCACAAATAAAAATCTCACCCGCTCCACCGATTGCGATTAAGCGATATTTTAATATTATTTTTTGCTCTTATTTGTATTGATGATGTAAGAAATTGCAACGCTTAATATAGTTACGATTGGTTTCTCTTATTTTAACAACGCGTCAACGCACACTTTCCTCATTTTATATTCTTTCCAAGTAGCTGAAAAAGACCTTTTAAAATCACATTTCAGACTTGCTGGTTCAATAATTTTATTCTGCTTTAAACGGATATTTTTTTTTTCGTAATGATACGCCTTAAAGGCTTTGAAATCTTTGAGGCAATACACTTGGAAAAATTAGCTTCCGCGAATTGTCAACTTCCTCCGAGGACGATTTAAACACGTCAATTATACTCCTCATTCTCCTATACGCCTAGAAGCATATTCTGGGAGCTTCTAATTCATGATCAATCATCGCTTTACGTGTCGACTGCCATCTTGTTCAAATGTTCCAAGATTCGGTAGATGTTTTATGTGCATCAAAAAAATCATGGAAGCTTTAGAATAAGAGAAGAAATGTAGTATCCTACCTTAGATTAGTCAGTGAATCTGATTTATGTCCTTTTACCGGGCAAAATCTTCAAGGATATAGGTAGCAATCATAATTTTTATAATTAGCATAATGAGGGTTTAATATTCAATTTCAAAATCAGAATCGGTCAGAGGATGACTGATTACAATATAATATAAAACGTTATCACCTGTACTAATATATTTAAACATTGTATCACAAGTGCCAGCGCCTTCCACCACAATTTTCAAAGTCTTGTGACAGCCAGATAAAAAGATATTATGCTCATCTTTATATATTTATATATTTCTTCTGTGCGTGTGTATGTGAACTGAACACTGAACTCCTCCTAAACGGTTGGACCGATTTTAATGAAATTTTTTGAGTGTCTTCAGGTGGATTCGAGAATGGTTTAGATTTACAATTGGACCCGGAAGATGGCGCTGCGATAGGGTTTCCTGGAATAATATTTTTTACGTTCCGGCAGGACAACATCTGTCAGGTCCGCTAGTTACATTTAAATTTTCATAATTATAACTGTAATTAATAAAAAAATAAGAATTTACTGATTTATGTAGAAAATATAACAAAGATTAAATTATCAATTTACACATTATATTTAATGTGTAAATTGATAATCTGTCTATATTATAACATAATAATGTTATAATATGCTTGGATATGGTATGATAATTAAATGTGTCCATCCATCCAAACACGTCTTGTGTTGAATGTAAGTGTGTGAGTGAGGCAGAATGGAGTGTTTGATGAATGTGGCCTAAACTGAAACATTAAACTAGTTAATAACATTTACTATAACAACAATATAAATATATACTAACAACAATTACTATTAATTAATAACAAGTGCTTCCCCATATTTGTCGACAGTTTTACTTCAGCTACAGAGTTACATGGTAAAGGTCCCAAGTCTTTGAATTTTTTTTCTATTGGTCATTAATTTCAGTATATTTACTCTCTGGTGGTAATGGCGGACTATAAGTCTGCTTTAGATTACGCTCTTAATTTTTTTCTAAATCTGATTCAGCCCTTGGTTTCCCCTTTTCAAATATTAACCAATGCTCGGTATGTGTGGTGCTATAGCTCCGCAGTGTCCCTGCTTTCAGAGTCGTCAGATGTATCCGGAAACTGCATACTGATTCCTATCGTAACATTAGCACCAACATTTTCGACTTTATCTTTTATGAAGACAAGTCTGCTGCGTACTCGGAATTTTATTATTGTTAAAGGAACTGCATCGCTCGGAGCGACGGGCTGACATCTCAAGATTTAAATCAGTTCGCGAACAAATATTTTACAAGGCTTGTCGATACTTCCGCAAGCATCTGTCTTCTTCCAAAATCATTGTGCAGGGTTGTAAAATACTAAATTTCAAATTGACCTCATTTTCATGACATTCTTCGAAAAGGAATATATCTAATACTTCAAACTTCAAACTTAAATAACATCCAATTGTGTGTAAGGTCGAGGCCATAAAATCGTTTTACGAGTCATTAAAAGTAAGTTAAATAAATATCTCTATATAGCAGCTTGACGTCAACTTTTTAATCACAAATTAGTTAAACAATGAAATTATTTCGCAATTAAAATCACATGGAATAATAATACTGACTTATTTTTTAAAAAACAGAAAATATTATCTAAAAATTTAAACATGAAAAAGTACCATTAAATTTCTCACGCTATTAAGTAGAAATAAGTTAAATGAAGCATTCCTTTTTATACAGATGTATGACCACTTTTAAAAACAAAAAACAATCAAATTAATACTATTATGTTTTCTTTTCTGTTTTATCCTATATTGTTTTGAAATTTTCAATACTTTCATAAAACATGCAATTAACGGTGAGGGTTTGGATATAATAAAAAATAGACAGGCAGAGTTCGGCATCAATCAATTAAAAAAATAATTTAAGCGGCAATTGATTAAAAAAATAATTACAATTAATTTAATTGCAATTGATATTAATCACAATTAAACATTAAATGCACTTTATAATTTATTTATTTAGATTAAACTTTATTAATTGCAAAATCAAACAAATCAATCACAATTAACTTTTTAACTGTTTACACAAAACAATTAAAATTACACTAACTTTTAAACTTTCGCGTTCCAATATCAATTAAAATTAACAATTAACCAGTCCTGAGCCTGTCGTGCACGATGAATGACAAATATAAATATATATATATATATATATATACATTTATTATATAAATATAGATATGTACCTATATGATTATCAAAATATAAAATACATATATTTGCAAATTAATCATTAATTGTCAATTGTAATGGTGGTAGTCACGATTAACAATGAATTAATTGTTAATCGTGGTATTCACATTAACAATTAGTTAATTGTTAATCGTGATAGTCACTCTTAACAATTAATAAATTGTGAATCGTGGTAGTCAGGATTAACAATTAATCTTTAATTGTAAGAACAATATAGTTTTGACAGGTAAGCATTCATAGTCGCTCTATTGTAGATTTAAATTTTTTTAAATGTTTTAAATGCTTTGTCAACACGCTTCAATATAACAATTACTACATAGTTTAACAACCTATTGTTTTTAAAATAAGCCTTCGCAATCATTTTTCCAACCCTACGTTTCAATTCTCCGTCGAACAAATTGCATACAAGTTCTAAGAACCGCAAACTCTGCCGAAATGAACTACACATAGTAATTAATTATTATCATATTCATCATAAATAAATATTTATGGGTGACGTGTACGGAATTTATTGGCTCTTAATAAAGTAATACCTAGTGTTTTGTATAATGAAGACATTTATAATGGTTTATAAATCAAATCTTTTTGAACAGTGTCGTGTTTTTTGGTACTCCAGGCAGTGTTAGCCGGAAGCTAAATATTGCATTTTAGGGTCCAACACCTCTAAAGATTAAATGAGAGTAAAAATACATTTTCTTATAAGAAACATGTAAATTTACCAATTTGAAATCAATATTTTTTTTATTAAATTATTTCATTTAGCAATTTATGTGTATGTGGTACTAAGTTAATGCTAATGTGGAGGAACGGGTGTTATGTCCCTCCAACACAAAGGCAGGA
This sequence comes from Euplagia quadripunctaria, assembly GCA_963859945.1. NCBI lineage: Eukaryota > Metazoa > Arthropoda > Insecta > Lepidoptera > Erebidae > Euplagia > Euplagia quadripunctaria. Next base: position 21,786,992 of record OY982561.1, read on the forward strand.
ACCTCCGACCAGGCGAGGTGATCATGCCTGGCGGGCCGCGACCCAACGGTTGATGTTGGGAAGTTGTACATATACTAATCGACCCGGTAACTTCCATAGCGCGATGCAGGATTAGTAGTTACTCCGTAGTTCAGTGTGTCTTCGTTAGATGATATTGAAGTATGTTTTTGCTGTCTGTAGAATAATAATAATAATAATAACTCCACACATCTCACACACGGCCGTCTGTTCCCAACCTAGGCAGAGCCTGTACTATGGTAACCAGACTGCTGATAAACATACTTATGTATTGCTAAATACATACATATTACAGATAAATTACACCCCGACACAGAACAAGTCATCACACAATTATTTGTCCTGGGTGGGAGTCGAACCCACGCCCTCTGGCTTAGCAGTCAGGGTCACTAACCACTAGACCAACAGGCCAGAAGTTCCCACACTACATTATTACAACCAGGATACGTTATAATAATGTTAATGTTATATTTAGTTACATATAATAATATCCTTTCCTCCTTCAATCCACAGTGCAGACCCCGCAATTTTATGAGCCATTGGTCACCTATAAGACTACTCAACGTAGTTTAGCAAAAAACACGCTTTAATGGAACCAAATTAAAGAGAGTCCCACCATCCACCTCCTGCTTCATCATCAGACCATTATTACTGAGCCCAACCTGTTGGACTCGTCAAAACGAATTAACGAATCGTATGAACCAAAACTCGAGGGGTGTCACGTAGCCACTGAAGAATTCCTGGGTCAGAATTCTCCTGGGTCCATCAGATCAGATCATGTCAAATTTACGCTTATTTATAGGAGTATATTTCCACAAAACGTCACGGAAAACGACCACATAGAAAACCGAGGCCGGTAGCCCATCTTCAAACACTTGAAGCTTACAGCCTGTCATCCAATCTACATATACCTACATACAAAGTTTCATTTCGATACGACAATTAGAAGTAGGTTAAAATTGACTTCCAAAATTTGTTTACATAGTTACTTACAAGTGAAGGTAATAGTAAAAGACAGATTGAAAGAACTCTTTATTGTACACAAAAAAAGAAGAATTTAATGTGACTACAAACTAAAGTCTTTAAACAAGTTCATACAGAACCCTTAGATGCAAGTCCTGCTTGCAATGTTTATTAATTATGCATGTTTAGTTATCATGAAATCATAATTGTCTTCTCTCAGATACGAGTATATTCTATTTTAAGTTTTGATTTGACTTTTGGGATTCAGGGATTACATGTATTGTTTTATAAAGCTTACATGGTGACATTGTTGTGGTAAAAGAATTAACACAACTTTGTCAAACAATCGTACTGTCTACATAAACGTTCGTGGTCATCGTAACTGTAACACTTTTACAACATCAGGGATGTTACGCAGGCGTTGCAGGCTCAAGCAAATGCTCTTTAAAGTTAACATTCATTGCGTTTGGTTTTAATCTAACTAATACCTTAATTTTAAACCGACTTCAAAAAAAGGAGGCTCTGTATTCGATCCGTATGTATGTGTGTTTGTATGTCAGCAATTTCCTTAAAAAAGTAATGGACCAATTTTCATAATTGTTTCCCTAACGTATTCCACACCTATTTCAGGAAGGTTTTAGTATATAATATATTAGGTTTTCATGATGTACACTAATATCATCAACTTTCTTTTTTCTTTAATTTTTTTTTTATACCTGTATAGTAGGTAATAACCAGAAACGGTCTATCCATATGCAACAATAATTACCTGTGTATAGATAATTTATCAGAAAATGTAACAGAATCAGAATATAAAAATTAAAAAAAAAATCCCGCAAATACGTAAGTTTTAGTTAAATGTTCTTTTTACTATGTACGATTAATATTTTACCATTTTTTTAAGTACCTAATCTTCTACTTTGAAAAATAGCCAGGTATTTATCACATCAAAATTGGTTCGAATCGAATCGGAAAATTATAAATCCAATTGGTTTCGTCTGTATGTACTGTTACTTACCATTAAATAACGTTTAAAAAGATGTAAGTGACATTTGTCGTCTCACACATATTTAGGCAACCAAATGAAACAGAATTTTATTGTATACTTAACGGTTTATTGTTGAAAAAGTCAATGTACAAAACAAATAAGGAATTCTCTTCACAAAGTGTAGGATGATGCTGAATTTTTGGATGAATATCTACAACGTAATATAGTATTCCACTTTCAGCTTTATGTTGTTTTTCTTAAGGTTCAATTTATGTACGTATAGTTGCGAAGACAAGATTGTGAGTTTATTTGTTTATTTATAAGGAAACGTAGTGTTCGGTTACGGAGTCGGTATTTTGTTAACCCTTATGTTATTATTTCGCTTGGTTACCGTTATCGCAGGTTCAGTGACAGCACTCTTTGGTTATTTATAGAAATTATATAATTGTGAATTAATGAGGCCGCTACTTGTTTTGTGAGTTATTTTAAGAGCTGAAATGTGTTGAAAAATTGAGGGAAATGTTATGTTTTTGACAAATCAGAGGGTGTAGGAATTATGTTTCATAAAACCTCCTATCGAGCGGATATGTTGTTAACTTACACCCAGTTTCTGAATCGCTGATCAAACTATTATTCAATTAACATAGCTGTCAAGTTAACAGTATTTTTTACTTTTTTACTAGGAAAAATGTCACGTATATTAAACAGTAAAAAATTACCTCGGCAACATGGAAGCGTGCTATTTTTAATCTAAAATTTAAGACATTTGTCTTCTAACTAATCTAACTTCTAACTTTTATTAGAGTGTGGAATTCCCCAACGAGGTAAATATCATTGTCTATGAAAAAGTTATCATTGAGTTTAATAAATTAAAACCATTTCAAAACTTGAACTTATTAAGACATAAATAGAGAGATACGAAATTTTAGGATGCGAAATGAGAATAAGCCACCCATGACTGATTACGATTCGTTCAGATCCGCGCGGATCACAAACTCGCGGGCCATAAACTTTGCGTCCCAATTATTCAGAAGGAGGTATATTGAACTTGATTTGTGAAGTAGAATTTTCAGATTCTTTGAAATATTTCTTCGATTGGCGACAAACATTTGCATGCATGTAACACTAAGCGATACCGATAACTTATAAAAAAGGGTAATGACTCATATTCTGTTGTAATGAGTCAGTACCCTTAAATAGAAGTTATTTTTAAGCAAGTATAACGCAAATAAGCACATGGTAAGCGCTTACGGACATTCGCAACAGTAACAACACCTTTGCAGTACTATAAGCTCATTTTACCCTACTCAACAGACATAGAACAATAATAAAACACTACTTTGTAGGGTGGAGGAACTTGCTAAGCCCTACCTCGTACTAAATGTGTGCATTACAGTAGGAATAAGATGACTTTACATGCACCTTCTGGCATGGAGGAACTTAACTTCGTACAAATGATCTAATTGGACCTCTCTATATGCTCATTTTTAATTGAAATATTAATAATAGTTTGAAGTGACGTGATTGGTTATTTATCATGTCGTGAAGCAGTAAGTACCCAATCGCAATACAGTACATGATGCGGATCTAGACCTACTACGTACGTATGTACTTTTATGTGTTTTTCTCCCGATCAGAAGATCCTAGTTACATTCATATATATTAATAAACATTCTTGATTTTCTATAATAATTAAATCTTTTAAACAACACATTCCAAAATAATTATACTTACTTAACTATTAATTACTTTCCAAAAACCTGTATCATAAACAGCCATTCACAACTTGAAGTTCCAGAATCGAAGCTTGATTTATAAGTATTTTTCTTTAAGTACCGTAACACTGAACTCGGTCAAAGTGTAACTGTGCCATACCACCCGGGTCGCGGGCGATGTACGATCCTGCACGGTCCCGTCCTCATCGTAAATATCCTGACGTTCCTGGGATTGTAACAGTATCCGATATGAGCCCAAACGTAGCGGCTATTTTCGTTGCAATTGCTGTTTGAAGATCGAGGTATGTCGCACCTGTCCCTACATGAAAGTCCCTTTGTTTTTCACGTAAAAATCTTTAGAAATGCTTTCGAATTAAAAGAAAACGTTGAAATTATTTTCTTTAAGTCCCTCTTTTGACAGCAATAATTAATAGACTAGTACAACGAAGAAATAAATAATAGAAAGAGCGGAAAGTTAAGAAGAGTTGTCTATAAGTCACAAAATTAGTCTTTTACAGACTAGCAAGTTTATTTACAGGTTTTCGATGAACGATTGCTAATTCAGGGCCATCATCTTCATGTTATTGTCTGTTAAAAGGAAATACAAGTTACCGCATTAAGAGTTTAAAAAATGTTAATTAAAAATGGATTCAAAGGTCCTAATTTTAACTACTACACTAACTATTACAACATAGGTAAGTAACCAATAGGAGAAGCGTGTAATCTACAAAATAATTTTGAACTTAATACATTTAATTATACAAACAATTAAAAAATTATACCAGGCCACTAAGAACGTTTTGCAAAAAGAGTTTTTATGTATGAAATACTGGCAGATTATACTTTATTTTTAAAATAAAATCATTTACGATATAAAAACAACGACAGTTCAACTTCAAATTCCATGTCGAGAACATTTTCGCGGGATGATATTTAACGATTTCAAAAATGGCCTTAAACCGGAAGAATCGTTTGATAGACTTCAAATTGCATTTCTAAACAAGAGCCCATCTGTGGTGATGAAGACAAGTGTGTACCGATTTGTTATCGAATTTAATTAGGTCGGCTAACTTTGGCTGATGAAGAAAGATATGGTAACTCTTTGACGGCTGTTACGGAAGAAAACGTGTCAAAAATAAAAAAATCTACAAAGACAATTGGCAAATCATCTATAAAGAGATTCAGTATCACCTTCGCATGAGGAGCAAGCTCCGCGTTAAGTATCACACAACCTTACCAATGCTCAGAAAGTTCACGAAGAATGGTGCCATGGTACGACAGCTAAGTTTAGTACAGGCTTGTCTCGGCGCATTTACGAAATAATGACAGGTGACAAATCTTGGATTTATGTGTAAAATCCAGAATCACAAATTGTGATAGCTGTTGGGAGACACACACCTCAAGTACTTTGAATGGGAAGGGAAGAATGGAAATTGGTCGTAAATGATTAAAGGAAGGTAGGGTTACGGATCTTGGGGAGGGGAATGACAAACGTGTTGCGCCACAGAAAAGGGAATCTTCCCTTTCCAAACCTGAATCAAGTGAAAAAATCACTATATGTGTTAGCACAGGGAGAAGATGATCGAAGATAAGAGTGATTCATGTGGTCGCGTTGAACGTAATAGAAAGAATTATATTTTTGACTCCATCTGGTGCAACTGGAGAAAACTGAAAGGATATTCGGGTGAGGTAGGTCAACCAGATGCTTTAAAGTGCGGCTCTTGATTTGATGATCAAACAACGGAAGTCTACATCTGAAGTCATATCAGGGTCACGTTTTCCAAAAAACCACTCAAAGTAAAAGTAGTAGTAAGTAAGTAAAAGATCACTCAGTATTACTGAGAACATGGCAGTGTTTACCATTACGCACTATCTGATTAAATCGATTTCTTGCAACTTTGTACAGAGTCCAAATTCCCTCGCACTTGTTCTTCCGAAATTGTGCTAAGTCTTGTCTCGGCACCTCTTAGCCACTCGAATGCCTGCAGACAACCATGGCATAGTGGAAGTATTTCATGAATTTTATTTTAAATCAATAGATTAAGAAGTTTCTTCATTAAAACCTATCAAACGAAGGTAGATTTATTAATCTTAAATCTCTTGTTTTATCATAAATATTGCAACTGATGAAATGGCTTGTCGGCCAGCGTACTCGTGAGATAATAGTTTAGATGGTTCAAAACATTATGAACCAATCAAAACCGTGGAAAAAAAAACACATTTTATAACTCTGTATAGTATGAGCCATGCCATATATCTAGATTTAAACACAAATTAGTCTTACCCACATCAAAATTAAAAATTCACAGCCCGAATGCGATGTCAGTCAAAATTTATAATAAGATACTTAAGGAAAAAAAATATGAAGAAAACGACACTATATTTATGAAGCGATTAAAAACCTTCCTAAAAAAAATGTTATTACAATTTAAAAGATTTTTTCAATTATTGCTGATGTTAGGTAAATAAATAAATTAAAGTTAAAAAAGTATAGTGAATTGAATTACAAACCGGCCAAGTGCGACATAAGTCGGACTCGCGCATAATGGGTTCCGCACCATCGTACAAGATTTAATACTATAAGCCAAAAAAATACGTCTCTAGTAGGGGAGCCCCCTTTAATTTTTTATTTTATTTTTATTTTTATTATTTGTTGTTATAGCGGCAACAGATATACACATTCTGTGAAAACTTCAGCCTGGTGACAGACGGACGGACAGCGGAGTCTTAGTAATAGGATGATTGAGAATGAAATAATTCTAAAATTTACAATTGACATTAATAGTTAAATAGTTATGAAGTTATGAAATGGGTCAGTCTCCTATATATTGCTATACCCTATTACCCATTAGGGTCATAATAATATGTATATGATACTACATGTAAATTTTTAACATCTTTAATGTGACACATATGATGCAATAAATTATTGAGTATGAGAAGAAAACAGAGTCATCATAGCTAACACTTTCTATAGATATTGTAAACGTGACTAGAAATTTGAGTAGGTGATAGACAATAATAACCTGTGAGAAGTTACACCTTACTATATTATGTAGGTGTTTATGTATATAGTCTTACATAGTCATGGAGAAGGTCTGTATTTAGTAATAGGTCACTTACGATTATATAAGTAAGTGCAATCATGTAAAAGACTCTTAATATTGTTGAAAATATTGCGACAATCTAGTTCTAAGACAAAACCAAACTAATAAAACAGCTGATAAAATCATGAATTTTTACGAGAATTAACGCGATTAGGTATGTACGTGTATAATACCTTTTTCCTGATCGCGTTAATTCCCATATAAATACATAATTGTATCATGTAACGCAATAGTTTAAAAGTTTGTGTAACTGATAAAAACATTTAAATGTTAAAAGTGTTTTTAATAAATAAGGCACAATGTAGTAATAACAACTACGTATAATGTCGTATGAGAAATGGTGTGGTACTATGTGTGGTAAAAAATTGTGTTGTAGTGGTTTTGGAGCTCCATTTTGTGACTTTGTATGTAGGTATACACACTATGTCACAAAATTCAGATTTTCGTCTAGGAGAAAAGTAACTTTTATGTGTATTTGTTATCTATATATTAATACGTGACGCGAAAACTTTGGATCCCTTTTTACGAAAATTGGGCGCACGGAGGAGTATGAAATTACGCATACTTACAGTTTATACAGAGAAGAAGTGACGAATGCTAAAATTTTTGAACAATATTTGCTACAAAGTTAAAAAAAAATGCAAAAACGGGTACATACAGCTATGAGTGTCCAGTATATATTTTGACCTGTCATGGTACAAAAGTCTATACAATGACAGGTCAAGTAATATTGGCCAATGAAATAAACCATGGTCGAAATTCGTCCACCACGCGATCTCTAGTAATCATAATTATATCAAAATTGTTTTTGCTTTAATTAAATTTCGCAAAGCATTGTCAGCAACATACATACGACTCTGACACGGACAAATTTACAAAAGGCTTTAGCGTCAAAGCAACTTAGTAGATTTCCTTATCGCACGTTATATTTCAGACGCTCGGCGGTGGCGAGACGGAAATTATATATATAACGAAAGGAACTTCCGGGTGTAGCCACGCGTCTTTTAATTTTTTTTTTTCATCTTCAGAGATGATTACAAATTGGTCATATAAATGTAAAAGGACACTCTATTGTAATACCATGAGCACCTGCAAGAGTCACAAGTGCGTTACTGGCCTTTAAAGTGGGAGTAGACAAAGGGGGGAATAGCAGACGAGGAGGGGAAAGAGGGAGAGGGAAGGATTAGGACCTCCGATAACCTAACTCACTCTGCGAAAAGCAATGCTTCACTGCCGGTTTTCTGTGATATCAGTCCAGTCAAGCCGGCCCATACGTGCCGAAGCATGGCTCTCCCACGAAAAAATCTGTTCTGTCCAGTAAAGAACGAATCTAAATAATTGTATAGCAATAAAGTGGCAAATAAATTTAAAGAAACGGTAAGTAGTGATTCGTGTACTCGAATCGTAAGCGGGAACACCATAATTTAAATATCGAGAATATCACCTCTCCGAACCAGGAATCACTCCATTGATGCAGTAACAAGATTACGGTACCTTAAGTATTTATCGCTGGCTTAATTTCTTATTATAATAAATAAAACACTCTGTAGTTCGCGAGTCCGGGTCCCAGCTCACTGTCGAAAGTATTGATTAATTTGACAGGTGCACATTTTTAATAAAACATATTTAGGTTATGTTACATACATATCATCACATTTACTCTAAAATTTAAATACAATCATACTATTGAAACCAAACCTTATCGAACAAATGAATTAAAATTAGCTCTCCTGTAGGGGGTATCGCCTAAATTATCGCTAAAGTTAAATATTCATCTAAGACAAATACATAAAACAACAATAAAAAATACTGGAGTAGGTTAAGTGTAAATTAGAGTAAATGAAAGAGAAATCGTAATTTACTAAAAGAAAGTTATAAATAGTAATTACCTTTATGATACTTGGCACAAAAATACTTACATACTGTGAAACTAAACAAGCATAAACTAAATACCAGAACTTGCAAAAAAACAGTACACAATTGCTAAAACCTCGCAGCATATTAGTTTTATTATAGAACAGTATAGTTATAAAATAATAAAGGTTTTTTAGTAGAATTAGGGCCATCTGATTTGGGTAGCACCTTCACACTATAAAACAATGATGTTGATATTTTCTTTTAGTAAACCCTACTTACTAAAAGAAAATATCAACATCATTGTACCGCAGTTCGACAACCAGCGAGACACATCACGAGTATTCTAAATGTTTACAGGTATAACCCTTACCATAAGGCTGGCCTTGTGACTGTTTGCCAACATAGTTGTGTAATTTTTTTTATTTGAATTTCGGTATCCGCCCTCTTCTTTATCTATACCACAGCGTAGCCTAAATTTGTTTCTTGCCTGACAACGAGAATATATTTTCTCTTACCAACGATTCGTAAAAATGGAACTGACAAATGACTTCGTCGGAATTGTATTGGGGCTTAGCTGAATGGTAGGCTTGTGTTCAAACATACGTATGTATAAGTCAGTTACCAAGTACTTAGCATGACTGAGCGATCTGAGTATTCTTATCATTAATGAAAACCGGCCAGTATGTACAGGAATAAGCGTGATTTTTTAAAGTTCATGATTGAGTTGTCAGTCAGAAGAAGCTAGTCATGAAGCTAGTTGCTGTTCCAATACGTAAGTCCTATGGAGAAGAACAGGTAAAGTGAGTACCTTGCCTGTTCAAAGACATTCTTTTTCAACATGTTTTTTGACTAGAGAAAGGTTTGCTTTACTGGAAAGTGAATGAGTAGACCGAACCCTCCCATGTTACATACTGTTCACTATTTTAAAATAACGAACTGAATAGAAATTATAAGGACTGTGCAACTACGGAACCCTGAGAATGAGTAATGCGAGTAATTTGAAACAATATATTCACTTGTGAATTTACAATGATGAATGTCAAGTGATGTTTTAAGCTCCGTTTAGTCTAAATACACGCCAGGATACCTTTCATGCATAATTACAGGTGACAGTAGAGCTCAGTTCGTTGGCCCAAATCTAGCCGTTCAATATATATTAAAGATAGATACGAATAATTTTTTTCCTGCAGCATATGATTTCTTTGTTGGACTATTTGGTATCATAAAAATCTATACTGCGTTCACAGCTTCTGATGAAAGTTAGGGTTTGGGTTTAAATAAAGTCTGTGCCAAAAACCGGGAACCCTCTTTTAATAAGAAGGCACCCAAAGCCACAGCAGCAAAAGCAGTGGGCCATACTGCCGATTCAATGTCGATGTATCTACCTTGTACATCTATCCTTGTATATCTACCCTGTCGTAGTCTAAAAGCAAAGAGCTTTCAACATTAATAAAAGTCAGAATTAATCAAGATGAACATGGCAAATAAATGTCGGATAAAACATTGTAACCACACAACAGTTGAACTACTCGGACAAGTCCCTATCTTCTGTCGTACGTAAGTAAGTAGGTGTCGAGAATGCAGCTCCACATATCGCGTTATTTATTACATTATAAACGATATCGGGGATCGCGCGCGTTTTGGACGCGCCCCGGGTGTGTGATGACGTATCTCATATTTATGGGGCATACAAGTAGTGTCGTCGAGTGTAGGTCGAGATGTATGGCCGTCCGTCAACGACGTATGAAGTATAAGAACTGTAGAGAACGTTTTTGAGCTTAAATATGATCGACTAACAAAAAAATCAAAAAAATATATATTTAAGCTGAGAAAATTATTATAATTTGGGTCATATGTTACTGGTATTTAGTTAATAATAGTTATATAAAAAATAACCAGGACAGTAAGTGTCGAGAATCATAAGCACCAATGTTTTTAGGGTTCCGTTCCTCAAAAGGAAAAAAGGTATCCTTATAGGATCACTTTGTTGTCCGTCTGTATCTCTGTCGGTCAAGACCCTTTTTCTTAGGAACCCATGGAGGCATCAAGTTGAAATTAACATCAAATACTTATGTTTGCGGTCCTTTGAAGCTGTATAAATCAAGCTTCTAAGTCAACATTATTCCTTGTTAATAAAAAAATAAAAATAAAAAATTGAATTGTACATGTGAGAACTGTGTAGTCACAAGTATTATGTTAATTTTCTATGTTGCCTAGCAGCTCTGTGATGTTCTTTTCCATTTTAGAACAATATTAATTTGTTACATTGTCCTCACATTAAAGTCGGCTTATAAGCAATGTAACAAACAATTTTGTAAAAAAAAAACATGTTGGAAAAGACTGTCCTTGGAGTTTCTTGCTTGTTCTTCTCCATAGGATCTACGTTTTGGAACAGGCAACTAGCTTCTCGACCGACTTATACTGACTGACTCCTCCTGACAATTCAAAAATACCTACAATGGGTTTACTTGAAATATATAATTTAGATTTTGATTTTGATTGAACACACTCCAAAGATACGGCCATTTAATTTGATTTGAACATTTAATTTGAACATTTCATAGTTAAATCAAAACCTATAGGGTACTTCCCATTGACTTAGAATTATGAAATTTTTTTCAGCACAATTAAAGGAAAATCCGAAAGTCGTTAATTTGTCGTTATATCACATAAAAAAATAGTTTTTGTGATTTATCTTATATTTTGCATGATATTGTCGTTATGCAACGACATATATTTTGCAGTTGAAAAGTTGATTTTTTCGTATATCGATGTAAAAAAATACTCTCGTATTTTTAGAACAGCAAAGTTAAGTTGACTTTCGGAAATAAACAGGCAAAAATCTTCGAGAGTCGATTCCCGAGATGGGGACTATCTACATACATGTCGCTTGCTTACGGAACCCTCGGTACGCGAGTTAGACTCACACTTATCCGTCTAGTTTTATTTTTATATTAGTATAATGTATCTGTAATGTAAATTTATTTTAATTAAGTATAATAAATTAGTACAACAGTAAAGGCACATATAACAAAAAAAATCGTTAACTGTGCTAACAGATTATGACGACCATTTATATGAGTTGTGTGATGTAACTCAAATAAAGCAGTTTTAAATATTTCACTCTTAACTAGCAATTGTATTTCTATTCTCTATTATCACAGAGTTCAGGTATTGTGTTGCATTCCACACCTTAGTGGAGTGCAACACAGTACCTGAAGCCTTTCGGTGGAGACCATGATTCTGTCAATGCTCCAAAGCGAGAATGCGATTCTGCCGCTTCACTTTGCGAGGAGGTGATGTTGGCTAAAGGGTCGGGGAAAGGGTACAGGAAAAAACGAGTACTCTCTCCGTCCAACAGAAGATGTATCAGGTTCCGGCACCTGATACTTTCTCAGCTTAAATATATTTTTTTTTGATTTTTTTGTTAGTCGATCATATTTGAGCTCAAAAACGTTCGATACAGTTCTTATACTTCATACGTCGTTGACGGACGGCCATACATCTCGACCTACACTCGACGACACTACTTGTATGCCCCATAAATATGAGATACGTCATCACACACCCGGGGCGCGGCCAAAACGCGCGCGATCCCCGATATCATTTATAATGTAATAAATAACGCGATATGTGGAGTTGTATTCTCGACACCTACTTACTTACGTACGACAGAAGATGTATCAGGTGCCGGAGAGTGTAAAACGATGTCCGGCCTCCATGAGCGCTGGCCTGGTAACGGGTGGGGCTGTCCATTACCCAAAGCTGGCCTGATAAGGTGGCGCGATGTGTTTTACCTAAACCTAAAGTTCTAATTTTTAGTTAAAACAGACACCAGGCTTCTCTTATTCCTCATCAGCATTTTCTCAGGGAAGCTGAAGTCTGTTGTAATTTTTTTCCTCTTGTAGGAATCGAGCCCACAACACTTGGTAGCGTATTAGCGAGGCGACCACTTTAACCATCCTTTTGAATGCGTATGCAATATTTCCTGCCTATGCTGTTAACCGTTGAGGAGGTCCCTCATCTGGAGCCAATGCTGGGCGCATTAGCCAGCTCATGCCAAACTTTAGAACTGTCTACCATAATTCAATGTTTGGTCACAGAAAACATAGGAGTGTTTGGTTGACTGTCGTCGACGCCTGTCTTTGCGTCCTTACCGATCTTATTTTCATTCAATTTTATTGCCTAACTTGGCAAAAAGGCACATTAATAGTGTTAGCGGTCAATAGTGAATATGAATACTTGCAACATCAACGTTGACATGACATGACATGTGTGTTGACAACCCTTTCCCCCCACTCCAAATCACCATCACCATCTTAGAAAATATGCTACCACCGATTCATATATTCGCACATGTATATCGTTCGAAATACAAAAGGGCACAAATAAGTCAGACCTGCGCCGGCGCACACACGCGGTGTTAACACGAAACATCAAAGGGCTATAGGCAGTTCAATACGATTGTGTACAATGAACCGCACGTTGTCACTTACACACTTTGCATATATACCTATTGATGATGGACAATGGTATGTATTACTGTGGTATAAAATACTGTGTAAATTTGAGCTTAACATAAGATATTCTTTATTGTATTAATATATCTTCCAAACAATTAGATTATTATCAAATGATTGTGAGAATAAATTCAATTCCGGGAGATCGTTATAGCGTCGGCTAATAGAGAACTACCAAAATCTATAAATGATTCCTAAAACAAACTGTATGAGTAAAATTAAAATTGTTGAAGTCAAGGGAGCTCTGAAACGTGGTAGTATCTGAATACTCTAGCGCCTGTTGTTTTTATTATGACTAACTTCCGTGGTTCCAAATTTCTTCAAATGCAATTAAAAGATCATTCTATAACATTGGGCTACTGGGTCGATAGGCCCTAAAAGAAACGAATTATCACTAAAAGCAGCATACGTTATTGTATTTGCAGAGTCTGGCCGCTTCCTAAACAGATGGCAGCCACACCATTGCGTGCTTGTGGAGGGTCTTGGCCCCCGTCCGTTTTAGAGAGGCGCGTGCGGAACACGTCGCGCCTCCATCTAAGGCCTGCTTCTGCTAGGGTAAGGCCTGGCCAGCACTCATGGAGGCCGGAGATCATTCTGCATTCTCCGGCTTCTCCCGTTCCCTTTCCGCCGCCTCTTTAGCGGACATCACTTAATCACAAAAAGAAGAGGTGGATAACCACGCACTCTCACTTTGGACCTCACACAACCATGGTTTCCAGCGAGAGGCTGCCCACACCGATAGCCGCCGCGAGGTCACGGCACTATTGCATCCACGCTGAGCACTCCACAAGAGTGTGGAGTGCAGTTAATTGCAATATGTGACCAACTCAATTTTCTGATATTAGAATCGAGATACACTCAGAATAGCAAAATTAATGCATCATTTTAACAAAAAAGAAACACCAAAACCAAATTGTTCTATTTACAAAATCTATTTTGGTCGATAAAGAATACCAGTAGTTAGATGGATGAAATTTAGAAATACCTAACCCCATAAGGAGTTTTGAGAGACAATGTAAAGCTAAGGAATTAAATATTGCTGACTATTTAGACCATTTGTACAATAGTCTAATATCTACATAGAATCTTATATCTAAAAAAGACTCTATGGAACTATTTTGTGGATTTTTAGGTTTATAGAGTTAGAAACCTTATGCATACCTATATTCAACTCATATTTGCTTGTTGCTCTCGCAAGTTTCACTTTAAATCTAACTACAGTTAGATTTAAATTTGTTCTAAATTAATTCCAAGAACATAACGAATATAGAACTTATAAATTTTATGTCACAGAAAATTGATTCAACGTTAAAACTAACCACAACAATCCCCATCGCAATAATAAAATTATCATTACCATTGAATCCAAACGCGTTAGGACCAACAAAACTTTAACCCATAAATAGCCAACTAAAAGGACAAAACGCACGATTTATTCCACGTTACCTACTTAAAATACTTTTTATCTCGAACTTCTGAAATAAATTGAAGTACTCGTCCCACCCAAGACAGAGAATACAAAACTCAATGTGCTGTCCAAGTCCCCAGATATTCTTTACGCTACAAATATTAACTGTCGCTGCGAAAATGCCCCCAGAAAGGATATAAATAAATGAATTAAATACAGACTTACCTTACAATGTGCTACGCCCATGACGTCTAATTGAGTTTACCAGTACCAGAGACTGATAGATTTAGCATCATAATTCTGTCACAAACTAAACGAGTGTGTTGTGTATCTAAGACCAAAAAAATGGTTGAAATTTCTATCTCAGAAAAAGCTTTGATGAGTAAGTTTAAATGTACTACATAGGTACGCAAACTTTTACTTTCAATGGTTTTTAGTTAATATGAAATGAAGAAACCTACCACATCAAAATTGAAATTACGCAAAAGAAAACACGCATGGTACCTAGCTACTTATCTGTATATGTTCGTTGGTCAATAGCATGATAGTAAAAAAAGTTATTATTTAGACTTTGCGTTGTAACGTCCTCGTTAAAGCATAAGCTAAATATATTTGAAAGCTCAACTTGGCTTCGCTTTCAGGCCGTATTCATAGTCCGCTCTATTATATTGTCAATTCGGGACCTCCATGCATAGTATACAATTACAAGATGTGTTCATCGTTCTGCAATCTGTCAGTTAGGCCCCGCGCTGTCGCGCTATAAATAAAGTGAATTTATTCACGTGCAGCCCACTTAATTTATAGCTATTTTGGACACAATGTACCGACGTGGTATCCTACTGTAGGAGTTAGTAGCTACTCTATAGTTTCGTGCAAACTTTTATACGCTTTTATTTATAACTGCAGATATATTTTAAGATGTCCCAAACAATATAATATTATTCGGTTTTTCGATGTGCAAATTTTGAGAATAAGAACTGATATGACAGTACATCCGCGTGAGAAACGAGTCACTATAAAATATAATAAACGGTTTGCCATTTCATATCCGTAGTCACTAGTACCGTTAAGCACTATTGCAGTGCAAGCGTGATTATCTGGATTACATTGTATCCATCATTCATTGTATTGGCAGTAGTATTGACTAAATGACTTGCACAACTGTCTGACACATCTGAATCATAAACTTTAAAATTTAATACTCTTTTCATGTAATAATTCCAACGTGGAAATAATTCCTTCAGGTCTCCCGGTGAATAGAACCTGGTCTTCTTTAATAGGTCAGTTCTAAACTTTTGCAAATGATTTGTCCATATTGTCCCGTTTGAGAATAGTTCCGGAATATGGCTTATAGGTGCCAGATGCACCTATAAGCCATATTCTGGAACTGGGTTTCTACATAGTTTTGAAACATGTCCCAAAAATATTTCATAATTGCGTCGTTTCTTTTCAAAACTTGATGAAATTGTGATTTTAAATTTTGAGAATTTTTTTATTCTTTTATTTTTAATGGCGATCTCAAATTTGTTTATTAAAAATAAGCTAAAACCAAATACTGACTCCAGGTAAAATTTATGCGAATGGACGAAATTTACTATTTTCTCCAATTTTGTCATATACTTTTCCAAGTCAAATTTCTGACTGACTTTTTTGTTACGAGTTTGGCGAGGATGTGATGTGGCTTTTATATACAGTGATAAGATCTTAATAAGAATTAGACATAGGTTATGTCGTAACATAGAAACGTTTAGGCCCAATTCCTCACGACTGTTGGTCGATCATTGTGTTAATCAAACTCCACGTTTTGGAATATATGTGAAAATGATTACTTGGCCATGCCAGTAATCTGTTTGTCTCAACATCAACGGCCAAGTATTATTTAAGGTACTGCTAGTCTAAAAAATTTCTTTGCTGAACATAATTATTAATCCAATTCATCCCTGTCCAAACATACTATGTTTAAATTACTTTTTCACACCGGTCTTAGACTCCGTAAGCTTACTTAATAGCAGCTGTGTCATGCTTGACACAACAGTCCTGTTCCGCACACTCAACTAATCCGCCGAATCAGACCATATTTTTCTGTAATCTGTAGTTATTGATCTAGATAAATAGATATATTATACTCTAACATTAATAATATTTACCTTGATCTTAGTCAATACATACCAAACCCAAGGGGGTTTTATTCAGGTTGCAAGACGCTTTGCGCACGCGCCAATTTATAATGAAATTCTAAGTCACGATCTTACTGTTGAAATATTACCTGAAACAAACAAAGACGAACGATAAGTTTATTGATATAAAGCTTAAAAAAGTTAAGCAAATATATTCACTGAATAGAAATGCTCATGTTATTGAAAAACTGATCCACATATATATATTCAACTGCTAGTAACATCTGATTGAATGGTGATTGTGATAACGATTCGATAACAAGTGTGTTGCTGTCTGGATTGTACATCAAGTATCTATTATTATCTTTACGTTGCAACCGGCAAATTACTACGTCAAACTGATTTCCTATGCACCTTCGTATTTTGTCATGTTTGAAATGGAAAAACAAAATTCTACATCAACAACCTGGAAATTTATCATCCTGCCAACCGTACGTGAACCCAATGGTCTGGTACGAGACGATGGGATAAGACCAGATGGTATGTTGTCGTTACTGCTATGGAAGATGGGTAGGCCTTTGGTGTGGGACGCAACCTGCGTTGACATCCTCGCGTCGTCACATCTTCCAAGAAAAGCTGGTTGTGCTGGCGCCGCTGGTACACTGGAGCTGGTGGTTTCATTGGTAACTATATTTTTAGAGCCGTTTGGGGTCATGGGGTCCGAGTGCTCGTTCAGTATGTAAAAAACTAGCTAAGCGACTAATCGACACTTCTCATGACCAGAAGGCGGGCCTTTTTCTTGCACAGAGAATTAGCATTGCCATGCAACGTGTCAATGCTGCCAGCCTTCTAGGAACACTGCCAGTAGACGACGATGTGGAGAAATTTTATGACGCCTGCCGCCTTTATGTAAATAGTCCGTATATATATTTAATTAATTTTAAAATACTTAATTTCTTTTCTTTCTTTTTTTTAATATTACAAAAGACTTACTTCAACTTGTACAGAGAAGAGAAGAATTGTATGTAGCAATAGATCCAATTCAACAATGGCCTTCTTAGTTAGTCAACGGCAGATTTTGGAATTCTTCTGAACGGTAGGTACACCAATTGTGTAATAATGAAGCCCTCGCCTCATTCCGTTTAAGAGAAGAGAGCGTATATTTCACAGCCAGCTTTTTTCTACTGTAAATTTTTACTACGTCTCGAAATCATATGATACTTAAACAATTGCAACGATTATATTTGATGTCAGATCCGAACCTGAAATAATTCTTGCAACTTGATTCTGAGCATAACCGTGAAACCGGATCTAATGTTTACACACTAAAAAGCCGAAGCAAATTCAACAAAGCATTTTGATCGGTAAATGTACCTCACGAGATGGCCCTTTACTGCACTACCACTTATCACAGCTAAAATAAGGAACAGTTAAAAAGTATTGTATGCATTTACAACGCGTCAACGTAATATTAAACCCTTGAGACCATTTTTCGCATGTTGTCCTTACATTCAACTTTACGAGGTGATATTTATAAGGAGTATCAATTTTTTAGAACTCATCTCATTGTAAATAGCATATCTGTCAGGCGAATAGTTTAAAGAATATGAAGGGCTATTGCAGAGGCACTAGAATTTAATCTCTGTATACAAACATGAGAGTTTAAGTTTCAATGACTGTTTACAGCAAGAATTAAAAACCATGCCATCAAAGTGATCATTTAGTGCATTACTTATGAAATTTGTCACTTTTATGGCCCATGAAGCTTATTAATGCCCAGTTAACATTGCGAATCTCATTGCTATTTTAACGTAGAACTCATCTGAAATTACTTTTGCTTGAGATAACACGATATTGTAAGTGAGAACACCAGCTGATATTTATAACGATAATTTTGTTTTACATGTCTTTATTACTGTTAATACATTTTAGCCAACTACGGCAAAGACACAAGGAAGGATTCTGATTTATTTTATGTATTTACATATGTTCAACAGTAGCGCGTAAACTATTAAGCCGATCTTAATTAATACATAAGTTGTCAGTAAATTTGTTTAGTAACTTCAATGATCAATTTTTTTTCCCTTTTTTTTCTTTTTTTTTTGTGCTCCAAGACAAGGATATCTAATAAGGGAGAAAAAATTGCTTCGAAGTCACACATGTTTAACATAAAAATACTTATGCACTCCAAGTTGCATGTAAAATATTACTGTAATGTAAATATCAACTTATGTATTTGTCTACCTGCTTCTTTTTAACTGTTTCAGATTGTTTATCCAAATTTAAGGTGATATCAATTTGTCCTCCTTGTTTTAAAAATACACAAACTGTTTTAAAAATAATAAACTATAACTGGAATACACTGCGACTGCAGATAACAGACATCATATGCTCGAGGGATTTCCAGCAGGCTGAGCGGTGCAGCGCTGGACTCTTTAATCGAGATCTTTCGTTCCGTACCCTCGGTCGCATCCTTCTTCGAAGATGTCATCACGTGATAATAGGATCCGAGGGGACTTCCACACACAAAAAAGTGTTTCAATTTCAAATTCGTTCAAAAGTTGTAAAAAAAAAAATTATATTATTATTCTCTTTATTAATTTCATTTACATATAGCTTACATTTTTAAATACATTAACATTAATAAAAAATATATTTAAAAATATAAAAAATAGTGTCCCACCGGTATCGGGTACAGAGACCAAGCTACCGGTGGTTAGAACTTCAGAAACAGAAACCTCCTCACTATGCGTGCCATATCGAGGAGGGCTGCCTTCTGCATCAGGCTCTTAATCCAGCTGCCTAACGTGAGCCTCTGAAGGTGTATTGTTATTATTATTACACTTTTACTAAATATCAGTATTTTACTGCAATAATTATGCACAACCTAAAAAGCATTAAGTCACAAATTAATTACTACTGAATCGCATAATACACTGTTATTGTCAATTATATAATTTTATGCGAGCACTTAAAAAATCGTGAAACTGTATTGGATTTAGTTATTTATTGTACCATAAGATTTGCTTGCTGTATGCCGGTGAAAAATAATGTACCTACTGAACATAATCACTGTTAACATCTTTATTACCGTGAGTTTTGCAAATAAATGATAACGAGGGTAGTCATAAAACGAAGTTAGTTACATAATAACCTTCGTACTCTATTACATTCTTAGTGGTTCAGATAGAGTGAGTTTACTCGCTCCTTTCAGAAAACCTCCTTGTTTTAATCTCTGAGCTACGAAAGTTATGACGCAGGACTCTCTCAAAGAGAGCAATTAATTGCAGTAATGCTACTGCCTTCAAATAATGTGCTGCCGAAGTACTAAGGGCCCACGTTCCCGGTCACTGTATTTTTATATGGATCTGGTAAAGACTCTGATCAGTCGTAACCCTGACCAACAACGGACCGGAACGGAAGCTCTTCGAAACAGGGAAGACTTTTGTAAAAAAATACACAACTAGGCAAGTTCCCTTGAGACTTGCTTTCTTTGGAAGCATGGAAACCGATGTTAGTCCAGCTCAGTAACTAGAATCGGTAACATTGGCAAAGAATGGAGCTCATCAAGGCTGCTGGAAAGGTTGTTTTTAAAAACAATATCAGACTACTCGCGTGAATCTTTGAGGAGTGCAAAAAAAGAACTGCTACAAAATCCAGATAAATCTCCTTGTTTCCTGTAATTTATTCCGAAATTTACTTGACTTAAGTGGTTTTGTGATCACAATAAAACCAAGGCTCTTTCCCCTCCCTAGGAAAACTGTTTACTTTACAGCAAAGAAAGAAATTAATACAATCATTTAGTGACACACATATAGATTCACATTCACATATAGATTCCTACCAAATTAAAGCCGTACAAATGGAGACCTTATCGCGATTTGCGATTTCTTTTAGGCAATCTTTAGATGGAAAGAGAGAATAGGACCAGAAAAAGAGATTACCGCTACAGAGAAGGAGTACTTTTCACACTGACATTAATAAGTACTCGCCTTACACTCGCCTATTTTTATTTAAAAAAGAAGTTTAGATGTTAAATGACGTATCAAGAGAACCGTGAATTCAGAATAAATTCGGATATTATAACTATGTTTTGTATTACATACACGCAATCATCAATCACCTACTACACATAACGGTTCAGGTTAACGCACCTTAAACAAACTTAAATATGACCAAAGCTTTAAAACACAGTCCACTCCATCTTCCAAGATAAATGAACAAGATTGTCACGTAACAGCTGACAATGTTTAGGTCTACCTTCAAGAAAAATGCCCACTGTTTTTGCAATTGTCAAAAAAGTTTTTACTTGAAATTCGACCTTATTCGTGATAGCATAGAGTCTTCAATTACGTAGGGAGTGGATTGTTGTTTTGGTACTAATGGACAACGCCCCGAGACAAGATATGCAAAAATTAAAATGTAACAAAAAATATTTAAACAATGAGATATGCTTAACAGGAAAATAAGTGGCGCCTGTAGTTTATTGAGTTCTGTAGGTAGTTACATTATATAAGACTATTAAATATCAGACACTGATAAACATAAACTTTATTTTACAGCATACTAACTGTATCTACAGATTCACCAGCTTTTTATACCTAAGTCTAACCAACTAACAATTATTGTAATTCCTGTATCTAATTTAGATCTGACTGGTCAAACCCCGATTTGATAATATTGGGTTTCAGCGTTTAATTGTCTAAATTGGTCTCTCCTAGGATTAGACATAATTTCGTTAGTCAAAAGCCGAAACACGCTATTAGGTTGGACTTTGACTAAGACTTCTTGTCAGACCTGAGGTTTGATAACCCAAACCTAGGAGCGACGGTGTTTCATTGTTTGATTATGACACATTATACTCGTTATGAGTATAAAATACCAAGTGCTTCCTGTATTCGTTTATGTATTTGATGGCGGCAAAGTTAATTATTCTCCACTTCCATACGCGATTATGACTTGATAACCTGTATTACGTATTATTAAAAAACCTAATTGATAAGAGTTAATGTTGTAATTGACATAAGTACCTCATCAACTTCTCATGTAGATAAAAACAATGTATTTATGACCGCAACCATTTGTTAAGTGACAAAATGTTACGATAAATTTTCCTTATGATGACACATTTTTTAAGAATTTCCAAGTAACGGGCACTGCAAGTACGGTGACAGAACCTAAAACACAGTTAGGTTGGGTAATAAGTTTTATAAAAAACTTATGTTTCAGTAGAATGAGAGAAACTTTAACCAAAACCCAGAGGTTGTGTTATAAAAGATATTACTACATTTTTGTTGCTTTCTTTGCTTTTTTGCTCATTTAAAAAAAGGTCGGGCAAATTGCAATTTCTTAATATCAACTTTTAAACTTTCGCGTTTCATGATATATATTATAATTTAGTATACGGGTAACGCGAACCCGACATAGACATTACACACCTCTAAATTGCCTGACGTTTCGACTAGGTTGCCTGTAACCACGGCCACTGCATTTACATATTTATTCTTAATATAACTAAAGAAATTTACAATCTGACTGAGATTTTTTTTGAGATGACATATCAATATGCCTGATAATGGTATTCTCGCCCAAATTGAAGTACATTTTTATTAATATATTTTATATTGCGTGCTCTTCAATGCAGAAAAGAGTACTTTGCTAAATTAGATCTGAACAGTATTTTACGAACGCTTTCTCGTGAACCGTGGTCTAAAGCTTCCCACAACAAGCATCAGTCCACCTATGACCATGATCGGCGCATTTCGGTCGAAATTTTCGTCAGGTAAACAAGGAACAGTCCTTAAGCGTAACATATATATGTCCCATGAATAAATGAGTTGCATTTTAAAGAATTAGACTGTGGTGGTGACATTGCAAGAAAACCTTCAAACCCTAACCTTTAGGAAGGTAAGTCTGAGGAAAGCTCTTCGTAGGGACTCTAGATTGTCGATGGATACCTTATACAATACACAATATATACCTTATATATCAAGCGAAATTTTTTTTAATAGAACTACAACTGGAGATTTACAAATTAATGTTATTTATTGTCTTAAGATTCAGATTCATTTATTTGTGTAACATGTGTCATAATGGTGTTACATTTTTTTTGTTATATCAATGTGATTTGCCCATAGGCGTACAAAAATTTTGTGTTTTAAAGGTAGTAAATGGGATTGTCACAAGATAAATATTTTTAAAACATGTTTAAAAGTTACACAATCAATTTTAATCTGGTCATATTTATGTAAACGTCAACAGCATAAATAATAATTTTTGACAAGGCCATGTCAATGTTAAAAAAAATAAATAGTAATAATAAATTATAAAGATAAAGGAAAAAAAAATCCATCATGTCCATACTAAATAATTAAAAAATTAGAAAGTGTCATTAAAGAAATCAGCTATATCATAGTAACATTTACTGCATAGTATATCCCTTATCTAAGGATTTTTGTAAACGTTAATGTGTAATAAAATGTCTGTGATAATTCCAGAAAATATTTTAGGTTTTGGCACTTTGTATTCTTAGCCTACTGATATTCCTTTCTCTGCGTGTGGCACCATCAGCCAATCGAGGAAACAGATCAGGATTGGACTTTACAAATATTCTCGTATAAATATAATTGACGAAAGTTTTAGAAATTTATGCGTTATGAAATATGTTCTACAACTATCTGTTTTTTAAGATTGAAAATCGACCTAATACAGCGTTTCTGAACTTTCAATATAATGATTGATGATATGATCCTGATTGATGGAGTTACCGCAAAATATTATGCCATAGCGCAGGATGGATGCTACCAACCCGTGGTAGGCGGTAAGTAAGGCGTCTATGTTAATTATACTATATTGTCATTGGCTCATGTAGTAAGTACGGGACTTCTATATTTGGCAGGCTATCACTTCCTATATAACATGCTGTACTGGTAAAACTAAATTTAAATACTATCTTACTCTTGTTATTCTATCATGATGAGTCAAGGAGGATAATGTTGTCATAACCTGTTTTAAAACATTTTACATTGTTAACTAAACCACAAATGAATTATAACTAGAGTTCAACCAGAACAAAAACATCCACGTTGCGAATCTTATTTTTTCCGTTTTAAAACTACGCTATTGAATTTAATCCGTTTTGTATTATTTAATATTTATATCATCAATAATCATCTTTATAAATAAGTGCTAAGTTTGTGTTTAAAAATCCCACTAATATTATAAATGTGATAGTTTGGATGGATGGATCGATGGATGTTTGTTACTCTTTCACGCATAAACCACTGAACCGATTGCGATGAAACTTGGTATGTAGATAGCTGGAGACCTGGATTAACGCATAAGCTACTTTTTATCCCGATATTCCCACGGGATCGGGACTTACGTGGATGAAACCGCGGGGTGCTCCTAATAGTATCTATAAAATTCTGCAAGAAAAAATGTACTATAAATAAAACACGATGGAATGCACAGAAGCATTTAAATGAATAAATCATAAGTCCAACAGCGTGTAAGTATTTTGATTCTAATGGTTTGGTGTTATTTTAAACAAACAAATATTCAAGAAAAGAGCGTACTCCTACTTCAAAGGCCGGCATCGTACTTGTGACTCTTGAGTTGCAGGTGTCCATGGGCGGCGGTAGTCACTTACCATCAGGTGACTCGTCTGCTCGTTTGCCCCCTATATCATAAATATTTTAACTCTTTGTATAAAGCCCATTATGATCAAGCCGCTAGTTTTCATAGTTGTATTTTTAACTAATAAGGTAGTACATGAAACGGATCATCAAAATGATCAAACTGCTAAACTTTATAATTACGGCAGGCATGGACGGGAACTGGTCTTTACCATCCATGCATGTTAGGCACTGTGCGTACACCTGTAGGGAGGAATTTAATCTTTAACTACTAACTTCACCTAAAAAGGTGTAACAAAGTAAAACCGTTAATAAAACAGCAAACTGTAGAAGGTGACCCAGCGTTACATCTAAAGGTATTAAGAGATAACATTGCATTAAATACTCAGGGATATTCCTTAGTAATAATTCGGAGCTGCAATTCGATCGAAACGTCGGGTAACCAAAAAGGTATTGTTACTTTTATTTACTATCGCAATTAGGTCCCAAGTTCTTCTTCTTCCATCTTTGATTGAAAAAGAAGGAAAATCTTTTTTTCTCCTAATTGTATTCAGTGCTACTTATAGTTAAACGCTGAAGACAAAGTTTCATACTATATTTTGTAGAACACTTCACGGTATAAGAACCAGATGACCGTATCTACAAAAAAATCAAAAATTGTTTATTTTTTGCATTTACAAAAAATCGATTTTTGTAAATGCAATTTTTCACAAATTACAAAATAACAAACTAGGTTAGGAACCACAAGGAACTAGGTAAATTCTCGGAGTATTTTTGTTCTCCTGTAAAATTAAGAAAATGTAGATACGTTCATCTGGTTCTTATACCGCGAATTATTCCGAAACATTGACTACATATAAAGTATTTTAATCACACAATACACACAGACACATACGCATCAATCTGTACAGAAGTCGTTTAGTCACGATCTCCTCAATATATAGTACTACGCCCACGTAATGTTAAATACAAAATTTATCGCAGAATCTTTATGCGTAACTGTCCAAAAACACAGGCATAACGACGAATAAAAATTCAATGTTAGGGACTACGTACGTCAGAAAATAAGAATGGCGAAACTTACTCAACATTCTAACAGTTACAATTTGAAGTTTTAGATTACTAAACATTACAAAAGTATATCAATCTTTGCGATACTTAACTAAATCTATAAATTAAAACAGGATAATTCTTTGTACGCATTTTTTCGGCAAACGCGCAAAGACAGGGATATGAAATTTGTAATAGTTAAAGTTTATATGAAGAAGCTAAAAGAAGTACAAAAAGCAAAAAAATTTAAAGAATTTGTGCTATAAAGCTAAAGTCAAAGTTTGTACAACTTTGACTTTAACTTTATAGCAAACGGCTACATAAAGCAGTAGGGGATCCATTGGCAAGATCCATGTTTATATAATGAATGACAGTTCAAGTTATACTGGTTTCAAAACGGTTGAAATTCGAACGCCAGGCGATCTCTAGTATATACTATGCTAAAAACAATAAAGCAGAACGCACATTTTATGATTAAATACAACCGTGATTTAATTATGAGAGAGAGAAAGGTCATAATATTATTTACACATATGCTCAATGTGAACAATAAATGTTTACCAGTCTTTCTTTTCATACCACTAAGACAGCAAACAAGCACACGGCTCATGTGATAAGGTTTATATAAATATGTATACGTACGTACCTTTGAATTGCCTGACATTTCGACCGAGTTTTATACAGTGTCTATTACGTGATTGCATAAATGCCTGTAAGTATGTATACATAATTACATGTATAATGTCATCTTGGTCCATGTACGTAACTTGCAGGTTTTTTCGTCAGAACCGTTTCTGCACGCACAGGTAACACGTCCTTGGGTTCCTTGACCCACAGTCTAAAGTGCTAACTTTGGCCCGATATAAATGTTTTGTGTCATTCGCTAAATTGACTTTACCTGTTGTTTTGTTGGTGAAATTTAAGATTAGTCACGCGTTGTATCTTTGTACTTTAATTGAACAATTTGTGAGACTTCTTTGGTTCTGCAAAATCTTTTCGTGAATATCTTTACTTTTTCTTTTGATTACCATCAGCCTTAGCTTTCTTTTCCTCCATTGGTTTGATACCACACTTACAAAATAATGTATAATTAACAAAAATAATGTATAATTAACAAAAATAATGAATAATTAACAAAAATAATGTACCATTAACAAAAATAATGCGCAGGAGATATGGGTGTTACTTTACAGTTCTCAGATACTGCACATTATACAGTCATTCGAATTTTAATGTGTATTGTGTCCCTTAAGGATATATTTGTTAAGTAAGTACTCGAATCTAAAAAACTCTTTCTCTATTAAAATCATAGCTGAGGTAAGACCGAAACACAAAAAGTTGAAGATTTGAGATTAAAATAGAAAAACCGACCCTAATGAGCATAAATGTAGTGCCACTAAAGACTTTAAAAGTAAAATTTTCTAGGACTGATGAATGTCAGTCAGTCAAAAATCATTAAAGTCTGCTGAGAACACGGAGCAGATAGCTGAGAAGGCATCGCTTGATAGAAGTAAATGATCACCCGAATTTATGCAAATTAACCTAACTCAGGCTTTTGAGATTTGAGTTACTTTCGGAGCCCGTTTGGGCCGTTCTATAGCAGAACAACAACTCCCTAAGGAACTGCAGCATTGACTTGTGCCTCCAGTACCATGCGATCGACGTATGGTTATTAGGTGAACAGCGATCTCGTTTTGCAGGATACAAATTAGCCTATAATACCACAAACTACCTTTAAAAAATAAATTTGCGGAAAAGGCGAATAAAACGATTAACCTACTAACACAATTTTGATGATATTGTTTTCTAGGCCTGCCGCACTGGCTTACGGTCGCCTTCCCTAGATAGGTATAGTATTTTAATATTTTTTCCTTTTTAGATCAGAGTTCTTTATATGGTCCCTATTACTAAAAACATTCATTAAAGGGGCCTAATTTTTTTGGTAAGTAAATATTTTTTTCATGTTGAAAAGAAGATCTTAATTTTACTTGAACGGTGAGAGTTATTTTGAGTAAATTGTTATTTAATTTATATGCAGTAAAGACCTAATTTGGTAACTTAGGCATAAGAACCTCCCATGGCGAGCGTGTTGCGTTAGCAAAAGACTTAATGGTATGGAACCTAAAAACTTAATGCATACTTCTGAGATTGAGCTCAAAAACAAAAAACACTTAAGGGTTTGTCCTAAAATTATTCTTGCCTTCTTTAGTTGTAAACATAAGTATGCCGATTAATATCCATCGATAAAATAATGTCTTCATTTACTTTATTAATAGGAGCCTCGGCACCGCCACGATAAACGCATTTGAGAAATAAAAAAAAATATTACATAATTCGTAATTATTCGCACATAAACATTTTTATGTACACATATAATTGGTTTTATGAACTCGTATGGAAACAGAACGACTTGTGTATTTCTTATCAAAACCGTGACTATTGGTGTTAAAGGTTTTTATCTTTTGGTTTGTTCTGCTACTTTTAAAATCAATTTAGAAACATTTGATAGACAGATAGGTTATTACCATCCTAGGGTGAGTACCCTGACCGGAATGATTGACAGAGTTGTCAACTGGGACCTGCAAAGGTTCGTTTCGACATTCAGAGCCATGTGTCTGTAATGTATAAAATGTATTAATTAATTTCTATTAAAATTTAAGCTTTACAATAACAAAATTCAATTTAATATTTATATTCGATTCTAATACGAATTGTTAAAACGGAAAAACAAGATGTCATCCCAACTGTTTGTTACGCTTTCACGCCTTAACTACTCAACCAATCATCATGAAATGTTGCATACATGTTTTTAGGGATACAGAAAAGGACATAGGGTACTTTTCATCCAGAAAAAAATTGTGTTCTCGAGGAATAAACAAATAACTTTTACGCGAGCAGATCCGCTGGTGGAAGTTAGTTTTAATATATATAGAAATTAGGCTATGGATCATTATAAACAAGTACATTCTTTGAATACTTGTATTAAATTACTAAAAAAACATCATCATCAAGTGCTGATTTTTGTTTACTACTCGCACATGATCTTTCACGAATGAATATGAATAAAGGCAGCTCCTAAATCTTCAGCAGAAGAAGAATTTCAAATCTCAGTATGCAAGAATGTCCGATCGGCATGTCGTCCTGGGTTGAAATCTTTTTGTTCTATCTCACAGGAATATAACTATTACGTCACGCCACTACGTCTTTTTAAGGGGCTTTTAACTACCTATACTATTTTTAAACAACTCAAGTCAAATTAAACGACAACCATATATCTTCAGGTTTCAAGCTTGATTTATCCGCTGACTCCAACGCTGACGTTTAAACACTGTAAATTAACTTTTACTTTTTAAATAGAACAAAAGTGCCAAGCCAGCTACTGAAACATAAATTTTCACTTAACTCCTCTATCTCGTACTATTGTTGAATCCACAGATAAGTTCAATTAAAGTTTTGTAAAAGATAGCGCGTATCGATTGCTCTAAAAGGCCACGTGTCGTTTCATTAGGCTCTTTTAAAATGTAGTTTTTATTGTACTGGCTACTTTAACTTTGGTATTTGTACGGAAAAGCGGTATGGCTTTGCCGATGCCGATTCTCTGTAGATAAGTAGAATTAAATATTTCTACAAATGGGTTTATGGTGTTCGTCGTATTATATTCTAGGTAGATTAAAATTACATTTAGCTTGGACGTGGTGGCGCGACGTACAATGCACAAGTTGAAATCATGACATGAATTTGTAATAATTCTTTTCAAATTGCCAAAATAATTAAAATTGATTCAGTCAATATCTGTTTTAACCAATGACAGTCCATGAGTATCCATAAAACCAATACAGGAGAAGCTCTAAAACGATGCAGCTTCAACGACAGATGATCAAAGCCAAAATCCAAGGATGAGTTCGAAACTTCATAACAATTCAAACAAAAAACATACTGCAACATCGATCTCATTTTTCGACAATAGGGGTGTTACATTTGAGCGAATCTCTAAAGTGATAGCCCGTTGATGAGTTGCAATAATACTCTTTGTGAAATCACATTGCACAGCGGTTATAGGTAATCAGTTAGAAGTTGCTGTACCTGTATCTATTTCCGGTGTTTAAACAAATTGAATTTCTACTTAAAATACACTATGCAACTAAATGATGTCATTACCGTATTATTCATGTATGCAACAGGTATACGCGTAGGCCACTGCCTACACTATTTGAGCAAGCACAGTCAGTCGCAGTTGTGTAACTACATGCATTTGCGTTATTTGTGGTAGAGGAACATGTAAATCATCAGCCTATTACCGTCCTATGCTGGACGAGGGCCTCCCCCAAGGAGCGCCAACCATCCCAGTCTAGGGCAATCCACATCCATCCGCTGCCAGTCACCTTCTTCAAGTCGTCGGTCCATCGTGCCGCAGGGTGCCCTACACTACGTTTGCCTAATCGCGGTCTCCACACCACCAGACATGACCGGCCCACTTCCACTTCAGCATAATGATTTTCTGTGCGATGTCGGTTACTCATGGAGAGGAACATGTACCATCACTTAATTCTTGACGTAACTTCATATTAATTATAAGATCATATTTTACATGATCCTTATTTACCAAATGATACAGTAATGTGGTAACATGACCGGGACGAAATCAGAATTCAAAAAGAGGTTTTTAGAGAAAATAAATATCGTGAAGTTGGTAACTTTTTTTGAAAAACTAAAATGTTGACTAGCTAACTTCAGGGTGTCGGTTTTTTGTGACGGTGTACGCGCGTATCGTAAAAATTTACTCTCATCATTTTTCCCTAACGCGCCAAAAGAAGTATAACTTCAAAAACTGAATTGGTTAAATACGAGACTTACAAGAACTTTATAAAGGAAGAGTAGGGCAAGTTTCAGAAAAGTAAGAAGGGTTCTTTAAAGAGTCCTTTGCTCATCGGAGAGCGATGATAAGAAAGCTTCCCCCAATATTAAAAAAGTGAAGTAGAAAAGTAGTAATAAATTTATTCTCAACCTTTGAAGTATATAACAAACAGTTGTAATCTTGCTTAATTACACTAATAATTTGTGACATAGAGAAATTATTAGGATTTATTGCTTAGAAACAAAACTTCAAATTGAGGCTACATAACATAGATTCGTAAGCTATGTTATTGTAAAAACATAGAAGTAACCGTTACAATGAAGCCATAGCCATGTTTTGAGATCATAAGACGACCTATTATTGTACCGTAGGCGTTTCAAACATGCAACACAAGAGTCGCAATATAAATTGACTATTTAGTGCAATAATGTCGAATTCTACATGGCTTTATATTGAAAACAAGCCTACCTGCCGCTAAATATAGCTCGAAGACCAGAATCGGCCCTACTGCAAGATGTTTGTACGTTGTAATGATGACATTACACCATACAAAAATGTCCAGTATATGGGCTTGGAAGTATATTCTTATTCGTTTCATTTGAAATCTATCTTTGAGATTAATATAATACTTTTGATATAACTTTATGAAGTATGTAGTTAAAAATTATGATATAATTAAAGATTATGTGCGTTATAAGTTTATTAATTTTTGTAGGATGAAGCGAACTGCAGATTCCAACTGAATTAGAATCGCCTCCCGCTAGCTTAGTTTTTTGTTGTTTCTGGTGTGTAGATTTTACCTTTTTCACCTGTTTTTGCCCTGGTGTCTTCGGCTCTTGGTATCTCCGAAGAAAAGTATACTTATAATATTTCTTTTACTTTAATTTCACTACTTTCTGGATCTCACCAAATGTCGTGGATAATGTTTTCGTTTGAGACTGTAGTGGATCCTGGACTACGGGATCAGTACTAGTCCCAATACAATCTGTTGCGGCAGCACGCTTCACATCTTGATAAAGCCCCCCCCCCCCTTCGGATCCGAAACTAGTCGGGCATCCCCGAAATATACACGTGAATAAAATCGTACATCTATACTAATATTATAAAGCTGAATATTTTGTTTGTTTGGTTGAACGCGCTAATCTCAGGAACTTCTGGTTCGAATCCAAAAATTCTTTTATCGTTGCATTTATCGAGGAAGGCTATAAGCTAAATAATATCACGCTACAACTAAGATGAGTAGAGGAGTGACCATAAATGCAAATGAAACTGCGGGGACGGCTAGTCTAAAGACCAATTTTATTAGCCTTTATCTAAAACGTAACCGTAGTTAATCCACTTAAATTGTCTACGCAAGCAGTCATTCTGCATTCAACATAAAGTAAGGAAGTTGTGAGGAAGTGATGTCCGCTAAAGAGGTGGCGGAAAAGGAACGTCCCGTCCCGAAGAAAAGGCACCAGGTTTCAGAGAGCGCAGAATGTTCCCCAACCTCCATGAGCGCTGGCCTTTAGGTAACGGGTGAGGTAGCCCATTACCCTAGCAGGAACAGGCCTGAGACGGTGGCGCGACGGTTTTCCCACGTGCCTAATTTAAAAGAGGCGGTCAAAGACTGCCAGGGTTCTCGGGGTCTTTCTTCCTAGGGTATACTAGGGTATGTATGCCATTCCGGAATCGCACCGATTAGGATCGGTGCGATTCCGGAATAGCACCGACTAGGGCATACATAACACTTCACCGTAAGATCACACGATAAAAAAACAAGCATATAGCAACCCAACTGAATTTCTGTCGACCTTCGACTAACACCGAAATTCAAATATATCAAGAGACAAACCAAACAGAAAATGTCGTGACACAATATCAAATTCAACTTAACAAATTATTCTCGTAGTCCGTTCTCATCATGCATACTGTTTGTTATTCAATCTGTCACTTCTTGATGTCACCCAATATTCCCACATAATAATGAGATAATATGGGAACCAGCGTTCCGTTTTTAAATGACATACGTTTAAAATTTTGAGACATCTTATTTATGGGAGATTACTGGGATTTATGCACATCTAAAAAGTGCTTAAGTCACATAAAAATTGTGTTTTGTGCATAAAGAGCATCGAATTTACAAATTAATAAATATTTAAACCAAATTAAGCTTTATTGGCTCAGAAAAGAACATGAAATGCTTTTCGTTTATTTTTTTTTACATTTTTTCTAAATGTTTTATGCTCTTTTATGCATAGGCGTTTTCACGCTCGCTACACTATGCGCTTTCCGCTAATCCGTTGTATTCACTCGACCCAGTCAGAACCAAACGTAGCGAACTGAGTTCTGATAGAAAACATTGCTAATATTACTACAGTATCCATCATTTTTTTTTTGTTGTGGGAGAGCCATGCTTCGGCACGTACGGGCCGGCTCGACTCCACTCGTTACGACGGCCTCACAGAAAACCGGCCGTGAAGCAATGCTTTCATTGCATTTCACCGCGTGAGTAAGATTACCGGAGGCCCTAACCCTATCCTCTCTCTTATTCCCGTCCTTCCCCTCTCCCCCCTCTTCCCCCCTCCCCCTCTTCTCCTACTCCCACCTTAAAGGGCGGCAACGCACTTGTGACTCTCGAGTTGCAGGCGCCCATGGGCGGCGGTAGTCATTTACCATCAGGTGACCCGTCTGCTCGTTTGCCCCCGATACCATAAAAAAAAAGAAGAAAAATTATATCAGAACTATCTGGTGCCCGTGACTCCGTCTGGGTAGATTCTCTCCATATTTAGAACATACTTAGAAAAAACCCTTATGTATCTCCTTCTCCAAGATCCCGTATATCTTATACTAAATTGGTTTACCGGTTTAAGTGTGAAAACGTAACAGACAGAAAATGTTTCTTTTGCATTTATAAGACTTGGGAAGTATATAAATACTACTGCTTGTACATATAATTCAAAAGAATATTATTTATTGTTGGGTATCTACGGTGTATGGGTATAAAGGCGCGTATATATACGCAAATAAAAAGTGCCTTCTTAATAAAATTGCCTTTACTCGCTAGGGTAAACAGTAGGACTGCTTAAACGCCATCCCTTGAATAGTGCATGGTGCACGATGATTCAAGTTCAAAGTCTAGCTGAAATGGAAATGATACCAATTCTAGGACAAATCTGTGTCCTACTTCTCACAAGAAGTTTTAAGGAAAGGTTTAAGCCGAAACCTTATTTCTACCATTGCAATGTTCAACAACTGTGCGTTTTACCCACATTTCAAAACTTGTCTAGTTGCGTTTGCGGTTTCGAATGAATTATCTTCTACCGACGATGTTTAAATTGTGAAATGAGCTGAAATAGTTGTCCCGACAGACTACGCACACGCACCTTAAACAGGTAATGAACATTTATATTTCATATTTTACGTTAAAACTCAAAATAAATTCATTTTACAATTTCCTCCCTTTCCTCAGTAAGTTCGCTATGTCCGTTTATTTAAAAAATGAGCAGACGTTTCAGCTGTTTTTGATATACTTCTTAGACTTGTTATTTTTTATATAATAATAATAACTTCACACATCTCTCATATGTTTTAATAACAAAATTCGTTATTACTCATTCTTGCTAATTTTTGTTTTTTCCATATCTAATTCAAACTACCTTAATATCAAACTATATCTATCATACCCTTGCTCTCTAAAGCTCAATGTCTCCTTCATGACTGTCTTTTCTTCTCTAAAAAAACTCTTGAATCCTCGTCAGACAGCATTAAGTCTCACTCGTAGTGCCACTACTGCGTTAGCTCGTACCAAATTTTGGTTTTGCTATTTTATTAGTCATTAACGCCTTCAACACCATTGACTTTGATCTCTTGTGTGATGTTATTTGCTCTATTAACATATTTATCTGCAGCGCATTCATACGGAAAATTCCTTCTTAACCTATTACAAGATACCACCTTCAGTACTAGCCTCTTACACTTTTCGGTTTAATTAACTTCATTTACAAATAATTTTCTTCATCATACCATTTTAAAGCAAATGATTTTTCAGATGCATACACGAGTTATGCTAGAATGGGTTCTAAAAGCTACATAATTGTATTAACTACGAACAAATCTTTTGTTAGAAAATATTTGTTGTCAGTCAGTTCATCACTTGTCAGTCATTGGGCTCATTTTCAAAAACGACAAAATACTTGAATAGATGCTTTAGACAAATTATCACTCCAAATCTCAACAGTAAGAAGTGGTGCCTATCTAAATTCCTGATTGCTACATCAACACTAAACCACGTCAATCATTCTCACCTACAACAAACGATGGGCCTAAAAAACAGACACCAATCACAACTTCAGATATATCGTTTTTTTGCATTAATTTCATTATAAAAAGCTAACAAGAAAACTATTAAATAATACAGATATTACCCGCTCGTTTCTTGCATGCCAATTTGTTTTACATTATCAGATGAACTAAACCAATTATAAAATTATAGGCAAAAAGTGATTGAGTTATGTTTATCGTCTGTGTGTTCTGTAATTAAGATTCTGATTGCTTGTCTGTCAGTTATGTACAGTATGACTTAGTTCCAGGTAGTTTGGTGTTGTTGAACTTATGAACGATTAGCTTCTGCCGGCGGCTTCACTCAAGTAAATATAGATTCCTCGAGGTACCCTTCGATTACGGTACTGTTTTTTCTAGATGAAAGCTACCCAATGTCCTTTTTTGTATGTACCCCTGACAACGTAAAAGCAATTTCATGATGATCGGTTGAGTAGTTAAGGCGTGAAAGTATAACAAATACACAAACAAACAAACTCTTGAACTTGTAAAATATTTGGTAAGTAACTATTTAAGCCACCATTCCTTACCATTTTAATCAATTAGTTTGCTTATAACTTTAAAATTTTATTATTATATTACGTTTACACCAGAGCCTTGTAAAATAGATTATAGGGTAAGGAAATAACCCATTATAGTTTAAGAATCATAGGGCACAAAAATGAGCAACCCATCTTAAAAGGAAAACCTGGAAAATTAGTTGAACCACAGAAATCTAAATAAGTTTAGATTTCTGTGTTCAGAACATTGGTTACAGACGTAAACCTTCACTTTTTATAACATATATTACCAAAACAACTGAAAGTTATCAGTAGAAAAAAATATATAATAAATAAATTAGACCACGTCAATAGAAAATCAGTCGAAATAAACAGCGTCGCCATCTATCGCATTGCGACCGAACTATCTATCAAATAACCGAACGAAGTAAAAGTGAAACCTTGCACTGAGTGTTTCAAAGTAGTACCGTTAGTAGCATGGTGGCGCCGCTGTGCTAAACAAATACTGCGATTGACTACCGTTATTAAATTTTATGAATGACTGTTTATTGAATGCGTATGAAAATCGCATTATTGTAGCTTCTGTACTAAGTAAATGCATTGATCACTAAATAAAATTATAATCCAGACAGACAAAACAGTTCAGTACCCTTTCCACCTGCTTGTCAACCGATATTCTTTTTTTTTCTATTGTAGGTACCTACTTTTCAATAAGACAAGTTGTTTTTTTTTAATAATAATAATGCTCGAATTTCGAGCAGTGGGCGAACTTGTTATTTATAAACTCAGTCCTTTCGGCAAAGACTTCTGTACTACCCACTGAACTGATAGAGATATTATCCTAGTAAGACTCGAATTTGACTACTCTCGGACTAAAAAACACGAAAAAAACATTTCGTATAACATTTTTAACAGGAATAACAGGCCAAATATTATGAAATAAAATGCTTTTAAGAGTACGCCAAAACTGTTAATAGAAGCTTACAATAGATTATATTAGACAAATTGCAGTTACAAACTAAAAAAAAACAAAATACTTACTAACCTTCTTTCACGTTTCTTCCTTTTCGAAGTACTGGTCCCTTTGATCGTCCTATACAACGTCATCATCTTGGAAGCCATAGTCACTGAGAAACACACTCACTTAAAATCACCTAGCTAGTATTTATTTATATTCGAATATTTTAAAGTTAAAACTTATTTATTAACTCTTTATAACATTATTATTCTCACTATATTACTTATATTCACTTCACAGGATTTATCTGCAACAAAAGAAAATGTACTGTTAGCAAAAATATTCTTAGTATTTTTAACAAATAAAATAGAGTACTTATAAACATTTTTTTTAAATTAAACTGTTTTATTGAACAGGTAGATCCTAATAATGATGTAGATAATGTACTAAAAGCTAAAAAATTATTTGGTAGGTCCCAGGTACATGTCGTCACACCAATCTCCTCATCAATATGTTGCATTGATCAGACTCGAAAATCTCTAAAAATCGTGAGGCGCTGTTTTTACAGTTTAAGTCTACAATGAGTTTTGGCGACATCTGTATTTGCGTCATTTGCAACTTCAGGGGCTGCTAAATTCTGAGTTGGATATACCGACTATAACATTCTAGTCTATTTTATTAATCTTCATTTTACCGTATTTTTACCCGACTGCGGTGAAGCCCAAAAGGATGGTCATATGTTTGACCTGTATATTATGTATATCCGTTCCTATACTCCCGCGTCTAATGATTACCTATTTTAAACGGATAAAAATCAAAATGGCGGTTTTTTAGGTTTTCAAAGATTGATTTTTTCTACAAAACTTATCGTGTATAATATCGGGTGGGGACAACTATATGTTTATTAGTTAGTATTTTTAACACAGTCGGGTTTTTAAATATCACGAATAGTTGTCCCATGTGGGGATCGAACCTACGAAACTAGAGGCAATGTTACTGTCCCAGCCGAGCGATCCAAGAAGTAATTGTATACCTAATATAGATAACTTAACAAGTGGTAGAATAAAATAGTTTTTAAATAACAAATCGCTAATGCAATAAAAACCTACAAGTGTTCTGATTAAGGGTGTTACGAGGTTAATTGGCTTCGGGTTATAAATATTGTCCAATGAAGCATTATAATAGCCCGTACTACTTCATAACCAGGCTCCACACCTTCTAATAAATATTTGTAAGAATGTGGTATAAAGCAAATACCTTCTGTAGTAACATGACTCTTCCAAACCATCACCCTATAACATTATAAATGGCTCTAATTTCGGGAATAAGGTCTGCAGTGCTGCACGTTAGGTGACAGCAACTATTGAGAAGCTGAATAGTATAATTATACAGGATATGACTTCATAGTCATATCCCGTATATCATTATGACAGGAATTAACTCGATCACGTATTTAAAACGCTTCGCACGGGTAGCAGAGCATATATGTACTTCTGCCTAAAGCTGCCAGTCGGCATTATTTTTTTCGAGATCTTCTACAATCCTCGCCGTATTTCAGCTAATTTAAAAAAAAACCTTTTTAATTATATTATCTGTAAGACGAAGCAGTGACAGAAGTTTACTATCATCAATCAGTCCTAGCAGTTGGTGAAACACTGAGATGGGTAGAAGAGAATGAGACCTTGACTCTATTTCGAGTAATAAAAATTTGAATTTATCCCATAAATCGTGTAATGTTATGCAAATTTTGAATGAAACACATGTTGTTGTATAATTATAGTATTGTATTATGTATGCCTGACCATTATACCTGTATTGCTACACTTATACGCTACTCTAAGTACTTAATCGGTTCATAGATAATATTTTAATTGGGGTGAAATCGGCTTAGGTACATATTTCGTGTACTGATACATTGTTTCAGGCATTATTATGAAGATAACAGCCTCAATTTATTTTGAGATAATTGTTTATTTAAGAAACGATCTTATCATACTATCATGAAAGTAATACATGGCTCAAAAAGGTTCAACCATTTGGAAACGGGCGGTTATAGATCAAAACAGGCAGATATGATATTATGTTATCCATTTTTTTTTCTTTAATAATTTTACATGTGATAAAGCAAACTATTGTTGCGGTGACTCTGTGTGTGTTGATCTATAATTATTTTTTTAATTGATTTTTATGAAATAAAGATACTGAATTTGAATTTGAATAATAATCAGTTAATTAAAACATGACGTAATGAAATCATAATAAAAGTAAAATAACTTTTTTTAAAGTAGTCGCTCAATGAAGGCTTTATTCGACCAATTCTACTGATGGTACGGCGATTAACCTTGATCTGGCTGCATCAGGTGTTCTATATTTAAATTAAAATTTTGGGGACAGAAGAACCCCACAAAACCGGTCTGGGCCTTCTCGGAAAATACCACTTTAAAAATCTTTGGAATGTCTCAGTTTTATTTCAAACTAAAAATGAGGTCGTTTAACTTCTTTAAATACTCAGCAAAGCTTGCAAATCTTGAATACCTATAAATTTTGGATGCGATTGGGTTTCAAACTCAAAGTACTGATCGAAATTATACGCCATAGATTTAAGGAAGTTATTTTTTATTTTGGAATGTCTATTAAACACGTGCCCAGCTGGCCCAGCTTCCAAATATCTCTTCTATGTAGTCGGCAAAAATAGATTTCTATAAACAAAGTAAATACATTAACAATGATATTTAAATTTTAATAGCGGTCGATTGCGTTTCTACAAACTCGAACCCTGTTACGTTATCATTTCCGACTGGATTTTTAGCGAACTAAATGTGAATATAGTTTTTATTGTTGCTTCTAATTTCATCATCTTTTAAATTCATTTTGAAAGGAATGTGGCAATATTCAATTGAATAATGAGTGCAATAATGAATTTCCCGATCACTTGGCGCTTCTGTTCACCACCGAAATGATATTGTACATTATATACTTTTGTATGTGCATCTTACATTGTTTATCCTTTCCACTGTTTGCAACTTGAAAATTTTTTTTTACGAACTGCAGTACATATCTCAGTCTGACATTAATATTCTTTTTGTTTCCAGGCCACATAATTAAGCAACTAGGGCAAGGCGCATCATCAACGTCGGTGGAGAGTGTGTGTTTAAAGGGTTACAATTCAGCTAATGTTACAGGACAGATATACTTGCCTGTGGTAGAAAAACTACATTACAAAATTTATAAACTCACACACTTCTAACATTCGGGGTGGGCAGAGGCGACAATCGGCTATATCCTTCTATCCTTACATTACCTCAGTGGCTTCCTCCACTGTCATTAAACCTTCCATACAAGCCCGGCGTTAAAAAGAATTCTAAGTCATACTGGTTCACACTTAACAGGTTAAGTAAACCGTGAAGTGATGACACGTAGAAAATTTACCGCAAAGATATCAAGGAAATGGCTATCGACGCAGTACTGGAGCGGCTTAGCTGCTCAACCGGTCACTTGACCTACTAACCGAATGGCTGTAATCTGCATACCATTAATTTGTTCACAAGATTTTCACTCTCAGTTAATATGTAGTCGTTAAATTGATGAGATGCATATAGATGAAGAAATTAATTAGTTTATGTTCGATGTTTTCACAAACGCGCCAATAGCAGAGAAATAAAGTAACGATTTTTCTTATTTTTTTATTGGTTTGTGGATAAAGAGTGAAGGTAATAAAATCTAAAAGGTTACACCAACAAGTTACTAACTAAAAAAAATTAAATCACGATTGCCCTGCCATTTTTATTACCTACTAACAACCCGCCCCGGCTTCGCACGGGTAGCAGAGACATCTTCAACAACTATCATCATATTTCAAACAATTTACACAAAACCTTAACAAATTATACACCTAAACCTTCCTCATGCATCACTCTATCTCTCTCATGCAAACCACATGAAAATCCGTTCAGGAGTTTTTGAGTTTATCGCTAACAGACAGACAGACAAGTGATTAAAATGGTGCCATACAGCCGAACCATGAACCCTAAAAACATTACACTTCATTTTAGACCGTCATGGACTAACTAATATTTGTTTATACACATTCTCGCAGACAGATACAGGATTTCCCCAGGTAGAAGAGACACATAGTCATTTACAAATCTAGTGGTACATTTTGTCAACTATATTATGTTTGATAACAATCATTAAAGGGTGAGCATTTTACCGTATACCTGACACGTTTCTAGACACTTTTTTTGCACACTTTTTTAATTTTTTTTTTGCAATTCGCATAAAAATGCTTTATGGATTTTACGTTAAATACAGATCATCGATTTTAGATGTGTGAATATGTCTGCTGAGTTCTGCTAGTAAGTATATCCCTACAAGTATTTGTATATAGTTATGTAATTCGAGTAATAAAGTCTAGGATCCTAAAACGTAATTAACGATTGCATATACTTCCTTTATCGTCTGTTAAAATATTATTTCCGCAAACTAATCAATCTACGCATCATTGTGCGCGTGTAATTTAATATCGCACATCCGTTTGCATTTCACTTATAAAATATTCATTTGTAACTACCTACATGAGAGACCCACTTTCTTAGTATTAGCTTACACTACGCCAAACTTAATTATATTAACCAAAGCCCCCATAACCATAATGAGGTCAGTAAACTCTAGTAAGCTCTGCTGCCGACCCATCAGCTGTTCGGTAGCACATTGACCACAGGCAGGCTGTCTTATGGCATTATCTATAGTCACCGTCTCCGTATCAGACATCTTGCCTTCGCACGAATATTGAAAAACAGCCAAGAGTCAATAACAACAATTTAACAATTTTGAAAGTAAGTTTTTATTTTA
Source organism: Euplagia quadripunctaria (assembly GCA_963859945.1). NCBI lineage: Eukaryota > Metazoa > Arthropoda > Insecta > Lepidoptera > Erebidae > Euplagia > Euplagia quadripunctaria. Next base: position 21,827,856 of record OY982561.1, read on the forward strand.
ACATAAAAGAGAAGACCAATTTATTATATTATAAGTTATTCTGTTCCATTTGTAAGATGACAAGTTAAAAAATAACTATACGAAGTTTTAAATTATTGCTGCTACATAATATGTACCACTATGACATGAAATCTGCTTTCATATACTTACTAATTTTATATTTTTTTTCCAACAGTAACTTAAGTTAACAAATGAATGCAATGTGACGTAACCTAGACATACCGTGCCATTGTCGTTCGCATATTTGAGTAAATACCAACTGACTATCAATGACAAACTCCGTGTCAAAAAGCTAATGGAGCACGCTGCCGATTTAATCATATGCGCTTTTGAGTAGGTTTAAATAGAAGCACAGGTTTTTTATATTTTTTAATTGACTTCTCACTGCTTTGATCTGATAGATATGATATACTACAGAGACTTTAATCTATTAGGCCCTGCGCATTCTATCAAATGATCCGCCGCACTGATTTGTGACAGTATATTTCATTGGAATTTTATTTAATTCGATTGCTAAGTGGTTTTCTTTCTTCTGGTGGGCTCAAAAGAAAAATTTAACTCTCTCCAATTTTAATATTTTTGATAACATGAGAACCATTGGTCTAATCTTTATCTATTTCACGTGCTGGTTGAAAGCTATCACGGCCTCTTCCGGCCCCATAAATGTCATACCTCTCATCAAATCTTAAGTTTTTCATAAAATAAAGATATCGCAAGGTGTCAGGTCTGGACTATGTGCGGGATGGGTCACTAGCTCTACCTTTTCAGAAACCAAAAATGACTTTGTCTTATTCGGGGTGTGCGCCAGCACTGTCATGATGCAATAGGGTGCGACTTCTTGGTCGTTTTTTTCTAGGTACCAACGGCTTACGGTGCTCAAATGAGGTACTTCCCTCACAAAAGCATTTTGAAGACGAGCAGGGCAATCTTACAGAGTCAGTGAACTTTTAAAATCATCAAAAATCATCGCTCTAAAATCTTCTCACGTTAATTCCATTTTTGCTACGGATGACGAACTTTAATTTGTTATAAAAAACAAATGACACGCGATTTCCCGCCAATGTTTTTTAAATCAATGATTGAGCTTCTTATGTTTAAAAAAATATAACATTTGAAATTCAATCATTTATGAGCGGCCAGGAGCGCAGAACTTTCAGTGTGCCCTATGTATAATTTTGTAATTTGATTACAGAATCTCGGAAAGACACCTACTCGTGTGAAGTTGTTCTACAGCTAATAGGCATATTCGTAGAGGTTTGAGGTAAGTAGGCCTTACGGAAGCTGTTTCAAACATCTAATAAAGACGTTAGATGTAAATCAGAATTTAATCACGTTTCTATTTATAAGGTACGATAACTTTTAATTTATTCACACAGGCTTACGTTGCGGCCTAGTTTATTTGAATTATTTGAACTGGATAAGATGAAGTTACATCCCGAGGTAGTCCAATATATTTTTGTATCCATTACCATCAAAAAACATATATGTGAATATGGGAGCCAAGTTCAATATTAAGAATATACGTAGTCGATTACGCCGGCAACAGAGTTGAAGTCGAAGTGGTTGTCAAGTTCTGTAGAAAATCCTGAAGATATGAGTTAGCTAGTTTTCACATCCAAGTTTTCTTATATTTGGCTAAACAATTTATCTTTTTTATTTTATACGCAAGTTACTACATAATACTGTATTTATATTGTAAAGTCAACATATCTTACTCTTCTAAAGGATTGGTATGCTGTAAAAACTAGCCAAGCCAAATCTTCGCCAGTTCCTTTTTCTTGAAATTGGCTGGACACGTTGCCGCGTGTCTAAATATTTTTGTTTTTTAATAATAATAATTTATTTTCCACCTTGAACCATTATTTTCCAACTAGAAGTAAGAACTCTGTAATGCGGTACTTAAAAAGAAAATATCACGATTAAAGTTAACTAGAGATCGCTTGGCATATCATATGTGTATCATTTCTTCGCAATCCTAAATAAATAATAAACATTATCTTAAGACAATAAAATACCAGTGCACACAGAGAGTATTTTATTCAAGGCAAAGACAAGTACAATGTGTTTCAAATAAGAATACGAACGTCAATGACTTTAATCTGTCAACTGTCAATACGGAAATACTTTGCACACAAAACTAATTTGCGTACTTAACATTAACATTTTTTAACTTTACTTAGCTGTAGTATCACCGAATAAATTGATGTCGATTTTCGACTATAATTTATTAAATTTTGAATGTTTTGGTTTACTTCGTTGACCACTATAACTTGAACAGTCATTGTATAGACTTTCCTAACATGCCAAGTCAACATATATACTGAACAGCTTTAACTTTTTGTAATCGTTTTAATAAAATTTAAAAAGTTGTTCGTGGGAGAGCCATGCTTCGGTACGTATGGGCCGGCTCGACCGGAGTGATATCACTGCCTCACAGAATACCGGCGGTGTACCAATGATTGTATTGCTTTTCGCCGAGTGAGTGAGGTTACCGGAGGCCCTAACAATTCCTTCTCCCTCTCTCCCCTCCTTGACCCCTATTCCCCCCTTACCCTATACCTACCTTAAAGGCCGGCAACACACTTGTGACTCTGTTGTTGCAGGTGCTCATGAGCGGCGGTCGTCATTTACCATCAGGTGACCCGTCTGCTCGTTTGCCCCCTACACCATAAAATAAAAAATTTGATCCAATTTTTCATGTCTTTTTTTGGACAGAAATTGGTTATTTAAAAAATATCTATTTTGCTCATCCTACCTAATTGGTTTGAACTGACAGCTATGACATCACAATATGGCGCAAAGTGAGTCCTATTCTAATTTCAAACGCATAGAACTATTCGTTAGTTGTTGGTACAAACCACTACTAAATATAAAGAGTCTTTACATTGAACTAGTATATAGACTTATATGTACAATACACACAGACCGTACTAGACAAAATCAATTATTAGAAAACCGCAAGTCGTACAGTTACAAAATGTAAGAGCAAGAATTTCATAGATTTCTTCGATAATTGTAGAATGCTAGACTTGTATGTCGAAACTGATAGACCGTCAATCAACAAATACTAGGTGAACCGGTACCCAATGACGTCTAGCCTTCGTTCGATTCTCGGATTCAGTAATTATATTGATTAGATAAGGTATTCGCTTTGCTACTGGACAGTGCTTCAGGATTCATGATACAATCCGACATAAATATACATGTATGATATTCGATATACGAAATTTTGTGTGCTAAAAACATTTTTAAGTTTGTATTCGACTCACTTCCATATCCCATTGTCGATAATGATCTAACTATCTCTCTTCGGCACTATTATTTTTCTTCTCGGTCAGGGTACATCAACTAGCTCATAGTGGTACCATGAGTTATGAAGAAGTCCTTCTCGTTAGGGCTACTACTAGTCCCATAATTCTATTAAAAAAAAACAGACTTAAAGAAAACCATTCCATAAAAGACTTATACGGTTTTCTCATGGATGCCATTGTCAGACCTGAACCAAATTGAAATGAGACCACACGGGAAGCACCAGCTTTCAAATGAAAAAAGAATCATCAAAATCGGTTCACCCAGTCGAAAGTTCTGAGGTAACAAACATAAAAAAAACAGTCGAATTGAGAACCTCCTCCTTCATTTACGGGCGCCTTTATCCCCTAAGGGGTAGACAGGGGTTTATTAAACACCCACATTTTGCCACAAGGGCACAAGCCTATGACCGTCAACAGGTCACTTTGGAAATTATTAAAGATGGGAAAATTGACATTAAATTGAAAGGTCTTTTGTCTTAATAAAAGCTGTTCCCGGATCCCTCCTATTTCAGGCGCAGTACGGCACACCATGTGGTTTTAGTCCATTCGATTCCGACTCACTGCCCTACCGAAAACCCCGGTGGGGTGACCCCCCGAGGGGGGGGAAGGACGTCCGGTGGGGGGGAGGGACGAGAAGGAAGCTGGTTATGGTCGCATAACTGTAAGTCGAACTGGCTGTTGTTGGGAAGACCAAGCTCTTCAACATCAAACTCAATACTAATTTTTTTATTCCCTGCTATTGCTCAGCGCCACTGTTCCATTTGTCTAAAGTTCGTTTCCATTTGTGAAACGGTTCTCAAATGTCATATTAGAGACTATATAAGTTCACAAAGACTTTAAAACTGGTACTGAATAACGTTAAACTGTTGTTGTACGATTGTGAGATAATTTTCGTAACATCAATGTTTTACATTAATTCGATACAACAGCATACATATGTGTCACAATGATCATTTATCTACGGTTATCGTATTATTGTGTCACACAGTGTGATGAATATGCTGTGAGTTTAAGACTTTCATTCATTATTTATGAATGAATTCCTTCAATTATACATCCCATAGATGTTTGATCGGCGCTCAAAAAAGGACACTAAACTGTGCTTAACTGCAGTTGTAAGTACAGTTATGTGACGTTTATCGGTAAGTATAATATTTTTATGACAACTTTAATTTTTTAAAGTATATTAAGGACACCGAGTGCCACTATTTGGAGCGATTTTTGTAAGGAGAGTGTATCTATGGTATATTTGATCTAGGATGAATCTGGATCTAAGACTAATTTAACCGGCTAAAATTCGTAGACGTGATGTGATACCCACGATCAGTGGCCAAAAAATAAATTATTATTATTAATTAAATGGTCCGGTAAATGATAAATTAAGTCAAAATCTAACCTTTGAGCTGTCTCAGCATTAGTATACAACAGGGCACGCCACGATTGTGGCGGTAAGACCCGTCATGGAGAATTGGCTGGAGAGGCGGCATGGCAGCCTCTCCTACCGGATGACGCAGATGCTTACTGGACATGGCTGTTTTGGGAAGTATCTGTGTCGGATAGGACGGGAGCCAATACCTGTGTGCCACCACTGCGGGGGCTGCCGCGAGGATACCGCACTCCACACTCTAGTGGAGTGCCCTGCATAGACGCAGCAGCGTGCTGACCTCGCGACGGCCATAGGTATGGGTAGCCTCTCGCTGGAGACCATGATTATGTCCATGGGCCAGAGGGAGAGCGCATGGGATTCCGCCGCCTCGTTTTGCGAGCAGGTAATGTATGCCAAGTAGGTGGTGGAAAGGGAACGGGAGAGAACTAGTACTCTCCCATCCTGCAGAAGACGCACCAGGCGCCGCAGAGAGCAAGTCGATCTCCGGCCTCCATGAGCGCTTGCCTGGGGGACTTGCCTTCTGTTAATAATATAATTAGTCAAGATCCTAATTAACTGCAACACAGTCACGGTAATATTAGATAACATTACCGTGACCCGGTGTAGTGGAAACTATTCAAGCCGTGATCGTAAAGCGTGAACAATTTATTAGAATAGATTATCGATATAGCCTGCATTTTTTGCCAATTATTTAGATTAACTAAAGCATCTACCGGTATTACTGCATCTACCGGTATTACTGCATCTACCTATTCCTACTTTGGCAATTGGTTACAATAGCGATTAACTGTAGTAAAAATATCAAGACTTAAATAGAAATTTCTTCGTATTTTTTCCTTAGTCAATATCATAACACCAGTTTGTTGTTTTTAGGGTTGCGTACGTACAATTGAAAAATGGAACCTCTGTAAAGACACTCGTGCGTCTCTATCCGCCTCTCGCAGCCAATTTGCTCCGAATCTACTTGAACGCTAAGTTAAAATTTGGTAAACATATCCATTCTTATGCACATCTCAAATAGGTTACGTAGTACGAAGGTCACACTGAAAGTTGTTAGAAAATAAAAAAACGAAATTATATAGAAGCCTGTTAATATTTTTATTGCTTTTCAAAGTAGTCTCCATTCCTTTCTAAGCACCGTCGCAGGCGATGGAACCATGGACTGAAGCAGTGAGCCCACTCTTTTTTAGGGATCTCTTCCACGCCTTTTTCAAACAAAGCCACGGCATCTTCAGGGTTCATAAAACGAATTCCTCTAAGTTTGTCTTTTATTTTTGGAAATAAATAAAGTCACTAGGTGCCAGGTCGGGCTTTAAGGAGGATGACTCACTAGCTCCACACCTTCGACTGATAAATATTCGATAGTCTGGCGAAGTGAGCTGGAGCGTTGTCGTGGGGGAGGAGGATCCTGCTTCTTGGGCGCTGCTGTCCAACATTTTCGAAGGCAACTGGTAGACAATGACTGACATACCATGTGTCCACCATGTTTGGTTTCGGGTTCGTAATAATATATCCAGCTTTCATCACCTGTGATGATGTCAAATACAGCATTCGAGTCACCTCCATCATACTTTTCAAGCATTGAGCGGCACCAATCCAAACGACGGCGTTTTTGATCTTCCATCAAATTATTAGGTATCCATCTAGTACAAAGCCTTCTGACACCTAAATGTAAGACTTTTTGTACCTGACTCATACCAATGCCTAAAGCTGCCCAAATCTGTTGATATGTCATCCTTCTATCAGCTTCTATCATTAGCCGCACAGCACTCACGTTATCTTCAGAAGTTGGCAAGGCAAAGTTGAATGACATGTAATTTTACGGTGGTATATTTTGTATCGTTGTCCTCCTGATGTAGATTGTTATTTATTTTAGACATTTGGCGTAATGATTTAATTTTGGGAGAAACAATATCAACGTCCAAAAATTTTGACTCATAGGTACATATAGTGAATTGATTTCTAGAAAACAATTCAGGAATAGAGCCAAACCAACCCAAGGACGATGTTATCGTCAGTTAGTTACCTACACTCCTGTGTTATTCGATCTAGATATAACCAATGCCTTGTGGTTAAAACTAGATATCGATCTATATCTAGTTTTAACACCAAGGCATTAGTTATATCTACCTAGTTTTACTCGAATGCAACCCGCTTCACCTGGTATTAGCCGTGAATAAAAAGGATACACCTAGGTTTAACTAACTGCTATCGACCATATCTAGATTTAGCCAACTATAACTAGGTGTAACCGTATTTCAGCTTTTAGCCGTAACAAATACATTTTACACATGTTACAATTATTAATGTGTACAATTATTAATGTGTACAATTATTAACGATTTTTCATATTTTTATTCTTCAAATATTCTTCAATAACAAAATGACCGCCTTGCTTTCACCAGATACATCGCTTACTAAGTAGTAGATAAGTAAAATACTTCTAAGAAATGTTTCTTCTAAATGACATAATCTCGTAATCATCTCTATCATGACCTTAGTTAGCAAATTTACACCACTATTACCAAAATTACACACTACTTCAGCCTTTCGCAATCGCCTGAGTAACCATATCATTTTGCAAGAAAGTGACAGCATGAATCACGAATTTATCCGAACATAGTCGGACGTCGCCGACACAAATGACAAAATATTTTATAGCTCAGATATTCGCAAACTTTTCTGGTTCCACCGGTTTTATGAAATTTATAAGAATGTATTTATAGGCATTGGGCCCCAAATGGCAGGCCAATGTACGATTAATAATATAAAAAAATTGTAATTCATGCGGAAGACGAAATTCGTAAATGGATAATGTTTGTCCACCATTTTATACAACCATAATCGATTTCTGGGAGACATATTTTTAATTTACATATGGCAATTAATATAAGAAGACTGGGCTTGGTAAGTTAAACCTTATGTAAATAACAGAACTGGCAGTTTAAAAGTAGTATTTATTATGTACTACGCGACATTCAATAAAGTTAAAGATATCTCGATTGTCTTCCACCAAAGATGAGTTAATTCAAAAGTCAGTTTTCATTACTTTATGCAGTGACAAAATACTTGAAATTTAATATTTAAGTCTGTGTGATTAAAACTACTGTGGAAATTCATCTTACTCGTCGAGCGAGATCGAGATTTCTTTGTTTTCAACAGTTATTTATAAATATTGTTAATCAATTTTCAATAATAATAATAATAACTTCACATATCTCACACACGGCCATCTGATCCCAAACTAGGCACAGCCTGTACTGTAGTAACCAGACTGCTGATAAACATACTTATATATTTCTAAATACATACATATTATAGATAAATTACACCCAAACTCAGAATAAATGATCATGCTCATCACACAATTATTTGTCCTGGGTGGGAATCGAACCCACGACCTCTGGCTTAGCAGTCGGGATCACTAACCACTAGACCAACAGGCCAGCATCTACCTATCTATAAATACTAGAGATCGCGTGGTGGTCGAATTTCGACCATGGTTTTATTTCATTGGCCAATATTACTTGACCTGTCATTGTATAGACTTTTGTACCATGACAGGTCAAAATATATACTGGACACTTATAGCTGTATGTACCCGTTTTTGCATTTTTTTTAACTTTGTAGCAAATATTGTTCAAAAATTTTAGCATTCGTCACTTCTTCTCTGTATAAACTATAAGTGTGCGAAATTTCATACTCCTCCGTCCGCCCAATTTTCGTAAAAAGGGATCCAAAGTTTTCGGTTCACGTATTAATATATACATTAATATAAATATAGACAAATATGTATTTTGCTGACCGTCTGTTTTAAATTAAACGTTCAGAATACTTTCACATTTTAAAAACATGCAATTTGTACATTATTTTGTAGTAAAACGAATGGTATTTTTATAGGTTGACATTATTAAACCCGCATGATTTTTATAACGTACCAAAAAATATATACACACTTCCCACAAAAATAAATGAAATGTCTTTCACAGTTCCTTAGCGCCTGGTCAAGCAAAGAATGGGCTCGTTTTGACGAGTCCAAGAGATTGGGCTTGGACGAGGATCTTATGACGAAGCCGTAGTAGAAGTAGTAGGTAGTAGTAATAGTGTTTTTAGGTTTAATCCTACTAATATTATAAAGGTGAAAGTTTGTGAGGATGTGTGGATGTATGAATGTCTGTTACTCTATCACGCAAAAACTACTAAACTGATTGCAATGAAACTTGGTATGTAGATAGCTGGAGATCTGGATTAATACAGAGGCTACTTTTTATTCCGATTTTCCCATGGAACCGAGATTTATGCCTCGGAAACCGCGGGGTGCAGCTAGTAAACTATAATTATTCTGATAAATCTGTCAACCATTGGGCGACCATAGATAGAAAATAATAATTAATTTAATAGTAAGTATTAACATGGGCATACCGAGGGGGGGCAGGGGAGGGCAGCTCCCCCCCCTGGCTTTAGCAAGCTTACGTAGTACTAAGGTAATTTTCAGTAAAATTTTTGATTTGTCCCCCCTGGACCGACAACATCAAATTTTGTCCCCCCCCCCCCTTCCCCCCTCCCCTGGGATGACAAAAACTAATTTTGCCCCCCCTGGACTACAAGCTGGGTACGCCCATGAGTATTAAACTCAAATATGTCCATTAGTCTTGGTTATTCGAAGTACTTTTGAGCGGATAATGATTGTGTATGTAAATATGGCGCTGATTGGTTTTGCAATCAAGAACGTAGTAGTGGTATACTTATAACTTTTACTATCACTGATTAGTTGATTAAGTTATATCACAGATCCATTTTATTGCAAGTTAATACTTCCGTCATACTATAGCATTTACTTATTAAATTATGGCTTATATTTACAGCTTTTAGACTTCGATCATTTAAATATGCAGAATATTCTTTCATGTAATCTATTTCTTCTTCATATTACGTAATATATATATATATATATATGTAAGAAACAGTCTCACAACCACTGATATAAACTATGAAAATCACTAACTAACAGTAACTGCCAAGTTGCTCTTACCACTATTAGCCCTCAAGTCAATAGTTCTCAACTTATTTCTACCCTTTTATAACCCCACTATTCATTAATATTTATCAATCGACCAATAGCATTGCGTTCCCGGTATAACCAGTCAAAATAATGTCTATTAAATTTTATTAAATAGTGAACTGTGTTATTAATATTATCTATTATAGTGTGTGCCTATTATTAATAAAATAAATAAGCATTTTTGAAGTGGCGACAACATACATATATGTGTGTCTCTGTGACTCTACAGAAGACCGTTAGGGTTGCGCTAGTCGATATTTTATTGGATGGTAATAGGGTTGGTAACGAACAAGTAATACCATTACTTTTGCAAGTGTATGTAGGTACCGGTAACCGCTTGCCATCGATTAGACTGTGCTTCAAGTTGTTTTTAAACCTTAGCTGTATATATATAAAAAGAAAAAGTTCATCTATAAATTAATAATAAAATCAGAGTGAAATCTCCGTATATTTATTTAAGTATTCAACAGTTTATATAATTTTATTTTAAAATGGTATATGCCGAGAGTTTTTCATGCCGTCATCCTAAACAGTGTCTGTTCTATGATGTTTTGCACTCTCATTATAATAATATAAAAGGAGTGTTTAAAAACACTATTTTGTCACAAATTTGTGGTGGTTCAAATCCCACATGGGACAAAAATTTGTGTGATCCACAAATAATTATCCTGAGTCTGGGTGTTCTCTGTGTCCGTTGTTTGAATGTTTGTCAAGCCTCCCTCGACACAGGAATATACCGCGAGAGATAACTTTGTAAAAAAAAAATTAAAAAATATTTAAAATATTTTACAATAGCCACTCACAGTAATAAGTAGTTGGAGTGAGCGATTAGTGTACCCTTAACGAGCGATACTAGTTTTCTACTCACCTCCATGAAACCGGCGCTACGCTGTTTTTTGGAATAAGTAAGACTTATTGGTGACACTGTGGCGATATTCACATACACACCGAAAACATACTTCAAAATAATCTAACAAAGACACCTGCATCGCGCAATGCAACTCCTCACGACGAAGACAGACGATAGTACTAATGGTACCTTTGATGATGTTTCAAAAAAAAAATCGACCCTGATGAAAAAACTATCTTTTTACGGTTTTTTATTAGCATTTTTCATGCTCCATCATGTTAGTACAGGTAAATGAAACGATAATTTCATAAAAAAATAATCAAAAACAGCTGACGCTCGGGTCAAGGCGCTCGCGGGCGCCGAACTGGCACGTGGCGGGAGCGTTTCACTAACGCCCTGTAAATACACAACTTCCTAACATCAACCGTAGGGCCGCGGTGCACTAGGTACGATTACCTAGCCTGGTCGGATGATACACAAAGGGAGACCTTTGTGTATCATCCGACCAGGCTTGTGGAGGGTTATCAGCTCCCCATACGTTGGTAAAACTGCGAGGAACAGGACTGGTGTTGTGATGTGTTTGTTTGTCATATTAGTTGTATAACAAATTAAATAATTAGAAAACTAAAAAATTAATAGAAATTGTATATATATACCTACTTATAAATATTTATCTATTGTATTACCTCTGACAGCACTTAAATTTATTCAAATATATATGTCTAGACTTACAGATTATATTTGATCTAAATGACCTTCAACCTGAAATCGTACGATCGACGTATCTAATGGACATCCTAACTTATTAATAATATTATAAATGACTTTTATTTGTTGGTTTCATACGATTTCACGCCTTATCTGTGATATAATATGTTTAATAATAATAACTTGACACATCTCACACACGGCCGTCTGATCCCAAACTAGGCAGAGTCTGTACTATGGTAACCAAACTGTTGATAAACATGCTTAAATATTACTAAATACATACATATCTTTATTTATTCTGTGCGTGTGTATGTCACTGAACTCCTCCTAAACGGCTGGACCGATTTTAATGAAATTTTTTGTGTGTCTTCAGGTGGATTCGAGAATGGTTTAGATTTACAATTGGACCCGGTAGATGGCAGTGCGATAGGGTCCAGGAATAATATTTTTTTCGTTCCGGCATGACAACGTGTGTGAGTTCCGCTAGTTATAGATAAATTACACCCAGACACAGAACAATGTTCAACATAATCTGAAAATGTTTTGTGAAAGAAGAAACAATAAGTAAATTAAAAAATAAAAGACAGAGAACAAATTATCGTGCTCATCACACAATAATTTGTCCTGGGTGGGAATCGAACCCATGACCTCTGGCTTAGTGTATTGTGTGGCCTTACATACTTAACCGATCATCATGAAATTCTCTCAAAATCTACATTCTCATGACCGAAGCCGCGTGCAAAGCTACTTTGTAATATGTAAGATTACAAGTGTCTATTAGTATGGCGATCGTACCCTACTTGTGTTACCCCTCGTGAGGTAATGTTACCTACCTGCCATCACTTAAATTACCGACGCCAGACAAAAACTTTAAAAAAATCCAGACACATGGGTGAAATCGAGATTCTTTCCCGGACACCTTAAAATAAACGCCTATTCCATTAAATTTTTTAGCTTGTTAACGATTCATCTAACAATTATAATTGTCCCCTGGTGCAGAGTGTCCATGTCCATGAGTGGTGCAGGGTTTTACCCGGACACTTAGTAGTAGTATTATATTTTAGTACTATTATTTATAGGAATATATAAATATAGTCTCTCCATTATTTTTCAAAAGCTCAATTAAGTAAGTAACGAAGAACGAACGAAGGAGTACTGGGTAAAATAATCGGAAAACAATAAATAATTATGTTTATAGCTCAGTTTTTTTGTAAGCAAACATTTTGTATTAAGTATCTTATGTCATTGACCGAACGCCTCCTATACCTAGTGGCAATGACCTCAATAATCATCACCTGTTCGTATATCTAATAATGTCCACGTCGCTCGCTCCCTTAATATCTAATTAACTTATTTAACGTGCGGTTTCGGTTACGTCTACTGAAAAATAAGTAAACAAAGAGAAAAACTTCATACACTGTTTATTCGTTCATAAGAAAAATCGCTTTTAAACTTAAAGTAATTGTGTCGACACCCCCAACGCTATCTAATGTAAATGTGCTATTTAGTAACTATTGATCTGCACTTGTATCGCAAAATTAAATGCAGATCAACCTTTACTACTTAAAATTGGCTATTTATAGTATACAAAGCCTCGTAAGTCATACACTTCGATCAGTGTAAGTAGAAATTAGAAGTACATTGCTACTTTTCTTCGCATATGGATAGCTCATGACATTTTCGTTATGAACAGCCAGTAACGTATGTCTTCTTATCGCTTGCAGTCTCACACGCAACTTATTACTAGGAAACTTCAAATAGTTACACGTAAGAAGGCCCTTAAGGCCAATTTTGTGTGTCGCTCTTAGCATTCAACGCACACCGACATATCCTTTATTCATGATCGGAATATAATTATACGGCCAGTAAGCAAAGACCCCCCTCTACGGACATACTACCCGTCTATACCACTCGTAATAAAATTGCTAGTCTATTGCATCGCTCTGAAGGCTGATTTTATTAAGGATGTTTTCGTAACAATTCGTAATCCTGTTTATATAATTATATAGACAAAGTACATAAATTAGAACATACTAATTACTTTACACAAGTTATGATTTACTAATGCAAGCCCGCTGAACCTCCACTGTGCTGTATGTACTGAAAGATTAGGTACGACCACAGAAATCTAAATAAGGTAATTTAGATTTCTGTGATTACTCCTCTCTTAATATATGAGCCGTTGTACATTTTGTTTTGTTCAAGAAATGTATTTTAGCGTTTTTGTGAAAGATCTTCCGTCTTATTACGCAAACTAACAAAATAACTAGGTTTAAACAATCATTCTTCATTGTTTTGAAATGATTTCGTTTCCTGTTTTGTGGTAAGATGCAGTATGTTTTTATTTTACTTTTTTAAATATTAGAACTACTAGAATAACTTCTCTGTCATTTGAGACAAAGTTTCATTAATTCTCATATATTATATTTGAGGAATTATCTTCTGGAATGTATAGCAAAGTTTTAATCTTTAAACATCTCTTGAATTGTCAAGTATACTGCGAAGTTATGTAAGGGTGCCAATAGTGGCTCACCCTTTTTTAAATATCTGTAGCGGGTCATGTGAAACAACTAAAGTTCTAAATCTTTTATATCTGTTTGACTAATTTAACTAACTTTTTACTTAAATTATAATTTTTAAATGAAATTGTCATTTTGGAAATATTTGTGATTAAAAAAAACGGGAAATGATCGACTGTGGTGATCGAATGTAAGCTAGGGTGGATACTTATCATGTATTTCGTTCAAAATGTTTAATTTTAACTACACCAAAACATTCACTCTGGTTTTTGGAATACAGTTTAAACTGAATTAAGAACCATGATATACCTATAATTTTTTTTTTTTTTGGAAGAAGTTCCTTAACGCACGTTACTCTTCAGACGCTCGGCGGATAAGGGCTAGCGAGAAAAAAGTGTTAGCGCAACAAAAAATGCTCACCCGCGATTTAATTTATTTTATATACGCCATCTGTAGATTCTGCGTGATACTACTGTAACTTTGATGTTGATTGTAAACTAATTATCGCTGTTCCAACCACCTTTTCCAGGGCAACCTTTACATATGGCGCACTTTTAATTTCGAGTTTTTACAATACCTATCTATACTAATATTATAAAGCTGAAGAGTTTGTTTGTTTGGTTGAACGCGCTAATCTCAAAAACTACTGGTTCGAATTGATACATTATTTTAGTGGTCACGCTAATAATACATATATACATCCACTAGAGGGCGCTAATCTAAACATTGAGTTCTGTCAGCTCTTTATTAATTAATGTCACCAACCTGTTAATGTGACGCTTTAAGTTCGTCGTTTCATTTAAGTTTTTACTTCTGTCGGCAGTCTCATGACTGCCAATTTTTTTTATTATTTACACTTCTATGTGCTGTGCTCTGTGTGCAAATATTTCTTTTCATGAATAATGCAAATATTTCATAATAATCTATTTGTATTTATCTTATACATTTCCTATGTATAATTATGTGCATATTTTTTGTTAATGTAATTCAAAAGAAAGTGTCTAAATGTTTTTCCATATTCTAGAACCGTTACAAGCGATGCTGAGTTAGGGTTTAAAAAGTAAGAAATAATATGTCCCAAAACAGAAAAGGTGTAATTTACCAAAATGATGTATTTTACCAACAATTCGCCACCTACATTTCGAGGCACACTTCGTCACGTGTAACTAATTAAATGCAAGTACGAATGGTACACGGATGCAAGCCTATTAAAGGCACATTGACTGACTCCATACTACTGAGAAAAATAATTTGTAAAACCAAAATATCCGACCCGAAAATCGACCACACGACCTCACCAGCAAACGTATACATCAAAATGATCAAAATGACTGGCCTGTTAGTCTAGTGGTTAGTGACCCTGACCGCTATGCTTATAGGTCGTGGGTTTGATTCCCACCTTAGTCTGGGTGTTCTTTGTGTCCGTTGTTTCTATGTTTGTAAAGTCCCCCGCGACACAGGAATAATTCCTAATGCGGGAGTTGTCTTTTTTCTAAAAAAAAAAAAAAAATATTAAGGTAATTCTAGATTTCAATAAATATAGTGACTATTTTGAAGAATCTTACTATTTATAAACTATTATAAATGCGAAAGTTTGGATGGATGGATGGTACTAAATCACGCCAAAACGGCTAAACAGATCTGGATGAAAATTAGCACAGAGATAGATGACGGGCCTGTTGATCTAGTGGTTAGTGATCTTGACTGCTGAGCCAGAGGTCGTGAGTTCGATTCCCATTCAGGACCCAGGATGGTGTGATGAGCACGATCATTTGTTCTGTATCTGGGTGTAATTTATCTATGACTAGCTTTCGCCCGCGGCTTCGCTCGCGTTAATGTTATTAATTTGCTGTGCAATTTTCTTAATTTTTCGTTCCGTACGAACCTTCTACTAAGTATTAGAAAACATAAAAAAAATAATAAATGAAATCGGTAAAGTCGTTCTCAAGTTATGGCGTGACCAAGGGAAATAGGGATTCGTTTTTATATAGATAAATATATTATATTTCCAGGTATTTTTGCCTCAGTTTTTCATAAAAATAGGTGAAATGTGTAAAATTAATGATTTTAAATGGTACATATTTTTTATTTCGGAATTTTTCATTTCTTAACTAAGAAAATTCATAAAAACTAACTTCGAAATTTTTTGAGTTAGTTTTAATGGATTCTCTTAAAAACTGGGTGAATAATTCCAAAATAAAAAAATACGTACGATTTAAAATCTTTAACTTTACACGTTCCATCTGCTTTTATGAAAAACGGAGGCAAAAATACCTGGAAATTCAAACGGCCATAACTTGTAAACGGATAGTTTAAAAAAAAAAATCTTATCCTAACTGCATGCTATAGTCATGCCCTTTCAGTGATTTAAGTAAGTTTTCCTTTTTCAAATACACTTATATAGATAAGTATGTTTATCAGCGGTCTGGTAACCATAGTACAGGCTCTGCCTAGTATTATTAGTGATAGTATAGTCTGGAATGGCACATAAATGAAAAATGTCACGGGGACGACCTAGTTAGTTAATAAACTTAAAATACTAAGTCTCATTAGTTTTAGAGCAAAATAACAGGTCAAGTAGCTTTATGACCTGTCAATTTTCGCTTTCATCACTTTGCCTTCACAGTAATAAGGTAATATGTGTATATGGCAAATAAATCACCGTGATCTGCCTTACGATTTCGTTACTGACGTTCCGTACAGATTGCATATTCATCGCGTGTGTCCTCTTTACTTCTGGCGCACAGATAAAATGGTTAGTACACACGCGAAATATGAAGCAACATTTTTAGATGACAAAATAATTTAGGACATATAACAATATGAACAAAAATTTTCCTGACTTAAAACTAGAATTTTGTCAGCTTGGATTAGGTAATGAGTTGCGTCGTAACAATATAATTAATGTAACTGAACATTAAACATCGCATATACACAATATAAATATGCAATGCAAACATTCAGTCATTATTTTTTTTACTACATAAAGATTTAAATTATACTGACTAAATAAATCACAGAATATTTTTTACCTATTACACTCGAGACCAATGCAACCGGGTCACATAAAGATACCTGAAAATCTCGGAAGCTCATTACTCCTCTCCATATTGAAAATCACTTACAAAATTAACCAGTAAAGAATACTAAACCAATCGAATTTACTTAAACATAAGAAATGTTCCCTGTGAGACTATAGTACTCAAAGGAAGTTCTACAAATTCTGATACTCTTTTTAGGTCAACTATTTCAACTGATATTGAGAATTAAAAACCTGTACAGCACTTAGGTATAGGGCATAGACCTCTCCCAGTATGCGCCTCCACCGTCCGCATCCAGTCCATCCCAGCTACCTTCTTCAGGGCCTCACTCCATCTGGGTGGTGGCGTCCCACCTTCCGTTATCGATTTGCGGTTTTCACTCTAGGACCCCTTTGCTCCAACGGCCATCGGTCCTTTGGCGGACGTGCCCAGCCCATTGCCACTTCAGCATGCTTATTCTGCGATCTTTGTCGGTAACTTTGGTTCAATGTCGGATGACCTCATTACGAATATTATGTTCGTATATTACATTTTATTACCATAATCAAAATGCAATATAAAAGTATTATAATTACTTGATATGAAAGCATTTTACATACATACACAATATTTCTACACTAAATGTTTAAAATGATATCTCAGACTTTCGGTAAACCGTATAATTATCAAGAATACAAAAAGGCCGAGTTACGAGTCGGCATTCAAAACAGGAAATACTCCATAATTAGAACAGAACATAATCATTGAGGATGATCATGTTATGTAATCATTTCTCATAATACAAAATATTCTCAAATCAGTCTGCACTTGATACACTGAGACTTGCATTGCAGCCTCATGTTATGTCACTATAAAATAGTTTTAACTTGTAAATATTTTTGTAATTATAATTGTAGCAGTACTCGAAATATAAAATACTTTTTATTAAGTTTTAATCTTTTTATTAAGTAATTGCCAGCTGGTGTTTCTGTCTTCGTGGCCTCTCCAGTCACATGAAATACAAGACATTCGGGTAGGCGACCCCGGGCCTCTGCGAGCTACTAAAAGCATCACACCGTTCATGCATTTGCAACTGGTTGTGTTCCGAGTGTATACCGAACTTGAGACGAGTAGGTATGACTCAATTTCCGACCGTTTGTATGAAGATAGAATACTGTATAGATAATATTACCGTGCCTAGCTTCCTCTAACTACCCATTTTTCCTTATACAAATTTACCTTTTTCCTTCTTTCCCGTGTTAAAACGATTACATTCCCAAGGAGGGTTAGCGTCAGGCAGGCGGCTGGTCATAAAATAAACCATCCAAAACCTTTTAATATAATTGCGCCGACCCCAATGAAAATTGTGAAAAGGGCAGGAAGATGTTGATGATGATATTAAGTACTTGAAGGGTGTGCACCTATATAATCTAAGGTGTGGACGTATCGAAGCCGTAAAATCTGTTTAGGTTTATGAGCGTGTACAGCGATTTAGAAAGCTTGGAACACAGAGCCGTCCTTTCGAAATATCACTTTGAAGTGATTATTCAATTCTAGTGAAATCTTTATGTTTGATTAGAAGGTAGGTAAAAGTTAAACTTTGTCCACGTGTCAACATTTGTTCTAAAAGCGGGAAGTTAGTAGCTCCGACGGAAATAATTATAATCTGCATTATTATTTGGTTGGGAAGTAGTTGAAGAGTTTGTACGTCTCAACGTTATAATCACAGGATCTATATATCCGATTAGAATGAATTATTAGGTCCCTATTCATTCAACTACCGTTTTACTCTGAAAAATCAAACGTGTTTTTAAGGAAAATATTTAGGTACATGATTAAGTAATGGAAAATTGCTTTTTTGAAAGATCATTGATATCTTTAGATTCGCTGATTCTAAAGAAATGTTAGAGACGGGTATCGCTGAACTCTTGAAAACCGCTGTCGCGAAAAAAAGGTGGACTAGAACAGTTGACAAGTTTCGGTATTTTCACAGCGCGAATATTTTTCTTTGGTTCTTTCTCGTTCTTCGATTTAAAATCCTAGTTTTAAATCTATTACAACACGTAGTGATAGACATGTTACATGGCATTGACAATAACAGTATTCCTTTCTAAAGACAATACAGCTACATTCGTATCGCTATCATGTAAAATTAGAATTACGCGGTTTATCTTTAACTAGCGTTTCTTGTATTATATTTTAGATTATTTTTCTTTAGTCCTTTGTCCTCTCGTTTTAACCGAGTTCAAATGTAAAAAGGTACTACGTTCAGGTATTTATTACTATGACTCAAACGCGATATCTCCTCCATAAATTGTAACCTCTTGTTAAATAAATTAAAAAATACACCTAAAGGAAATCCGATAAAATGTTTTCTAGCCTTATTTTGGAATGATAGAAAACAAACAAAAATCCTTACTAATATTATAAATGCGAAAGTAACTCTGTCTATCTGTTTGTCGCCCTTTCACGCTAAAACTACTGAACCGATTGAAATGAAATTTAATACACAGATAGTCTAGAGCCTGAGAAAGGACATAGGCTACTTTTTAATGAGAAAAAGGGGTGTAAGGGGTTGAAAGGTGGGTATGAAAAGTTGTATGGAAGTATCGTCATATTTAGAGCTAGAAGCTTAAAACTTATTTTTTAGGCTGTTGATTCGATATAATATAATACTATTCCACACGGACAAAGTCGCGGTCACAGCTAGTGTAGAATAAATGTAGAAACTGAGCACATTTTAATCAGAGTTATATAACTGCAAGCAAAAATCAATGAGATGTAACTAATTCACACACAGAAAGAGCCACACACTCCCGCGCACTCATACAAACACACATGCACAAATATCTAAAATTTTATCTTTTATAGTATATTTGTTTTTCTTCTATTTTTATCAGATTACTGATTAAATTGTGTTTTATTCCGTTTTAAAAGTGTAGCGAGTCAACCCAATTAAATACCACAATTATTTCTGGGACTAACTCATTTATTTCTGTATTTCTTTATAAATAATAAATATTTTATTTTTGTTTCTAGTATTATGTGCTGTCGCTACAGTACAACAGTATACACTCATCGCGGTCACTTTCGATCGCTTGCACAATGACGTCGGATTCTGCATCATACATCCACAACATTCCGACATTCGCTTCGTACAATTTTCACATTCGTCACGTGCAACTGTTGTTTAGAGAATGCTGTTAATCGCTATTGTCAAGTTCACATTTAATTTTCATCTTGTAGTTAAAGTGTCAAGGCGGGTTTCGAAGGAATACTCAAATGCTATTGGCACGGCAACGGCATGCAGAGCTGATTTTGCTTACTATACTTTGGTCTCACTCACGTAGAGGCCAAGCCTATTGCCACCAATCGGAAAATTTGGGATTTAAGGTGGGAAAATTGAAAGTCTATTGAAAGGAAAAGATAGGAAAGAAAGGATGAAGGGAAAAAGATACTGTTGTTGTAGTGTAAGTAATGACTCGAGCTGGTCAGGGTTCATTTTAGTTCCGCTCAAACGAAACTTGATTTTTTTTTAAGACAACTCCCGCACTAGGAATAATTACTGTCGCGGGGGACTTTACAAACATAAAAACAACGGACACAAAGAACACCCAGACTCGGGACAGCTATTTGTGGATTACACAATTTTTTGTCCTGTGCGGGAATAGAACCCACAATACTCGGCGTGGCGTAGTTGCGAGGCGACCACGTTAACCATTGCGCCATCCGTGCATTTGTAATAATAATAATGTTCTTTGGTTTCTTGCTGCTTTTTACTAAGATTTGCTTCTTACATAAACATATGTACATTTTGTTATATAATACGTCAACATTTAAACTCGATCGGAATGTTGAATAAACAAAAAAGTGTTGTAACTTATAAACATAACCGTGATTAAATTCCAATTTATGTTTAATAAAGTCTTATGGTTAAAAACTCAACTACTCAATAATAAGACGTCGTTAAACCCCGTAGTGTCACTGTAACTATCAGGTTACAGGATTGAACGAGATTACATTACAAAGCATTTCAAAGTTGCCAGTTACAATTTTAATAGAAGTTATATAATCAACAACTCACAATTTTATAATTACACTCGTTTATTTTATATGTAAACCGTTTATGTTAACTTTCTAGAGCAGTTTAATGGAAAATTGCCGCCATAAAACTACACAATCTAACGCAATATCAATGAAAATGAAACTATATCAGAACACTGCGTAATTCTTGCGGTTAGCTTAACGAAGCTTTACCGAGTTCTTCAATCGTGATCGTGTTTGCAATATCATATTTCTTAATTACTTAACACTGATGTCATAAATGCGAAAGTTTGTGTGTATTTATAATAACTAGAGATTGCGTGGTGGTCGAATTTCGACCATGGTTTATTCCATTGGCCAATATTACTTGACCTGTCATTGTATAGACTTTTGTACCATGACAGGTCAAAATATATACTGGACACTCATAGCTGTATGTACCCGTTTTTGCATTTTTTTTACCTTTTGTAACAAATATTGTTCAAAAATTTTAGCATCCGTCACTTCTTCTCTGTATAAACTATAAGTGTGCGAAATTTCATACTCCTCCGTCCGCCCAATTTTCGTAAAAAGGGATCCAAAGTTTTCGCTTCATTATTATTACATTATCACATTAATATATAGATAATAATAACTGGACACGTCTCACACACGGCCGTCTGATCCCAAACTAGGCAGAGCCTGTACTGTGGTAACCAGCCTACTGATAAACATACTTATATATTTCTAAATACATACATATATTTCATTATTATGCGTTCTTTTCCTCTTACATTCATATAATTCCAAATATTTACTTAGCTGAATTCGTGCACCTGTAACTGGCCTATATGCAAATCTATTGCATCTGTCCATCTAAAGGTTGTCTGTAAGAAATCGCAACTAGCGATAAGACTGCCGTTTGTACCATATTTTATGGTGTACAATAAAGCATATTGTATTATACATATTATAGATAAATTATACCCAGACACAGAACAAATGATCGTGCACATCACACAAAAATTTGTCCTGTGTGAGAATCGAACCCACGACCTCTGGCTCAGCAGTCAGGATCACTAACCACTAGACCAGCAGGCCAGTCAATGTATTATATTTGTTTGTATGAACTTTCTATTATATAGGGGGTTTATCCCCTCAAATAATACGTAGACGGACCCAGATGCATGCGGGAGCAACAACGAGCGAATGCTGTAAAAATGTTTGTTACTTGAGAAATTGTTTTTTTTTAGAATCTGGCTATCCAAAACAGATGTTGTTACGTAGCTAAAGATACAAAAAGAGAAATGTTAACATTAGAGCCCTGTTATGCTTGTGGTGTTAAAATGATTCCATTTCCATACCAACATATGATTGCGAAGTAGTGTGGTTACGTCTTTACGATTCGCTTATGAAGTTATGACACAAGCACATTTGATTAATGAATATCGTATGATTATCTATCTATACTAAGTATACCAATATTAGAAAGATGAAGTGATGTATTTAAACTTGTCTGTTGACGGTACTTAGACAAAACCATCAACCTGTGTTCAGTATCAGCACAGCTATCACAATAGTAGTAGTATCACATAAGCACAAGAGTGTATGAAATTTACTCTATGAAGTGCATTAAAAGAAACGTTAATTATTGTTAATTAAATGAATAAAAAAACATATAAAACACAAGATAACATTCAAATTGGTACAAAAATAAATTAATAAAATTCGTACAAAACAGATAGAAGATAAAACTTAACTTAAGACAACTGAAAGTGGCAACAATATTAAAAGTAACATTATAATGAGTCCCAATGCTAACTGATGTTATAAATGCAAAATTGAGTTCATTTTGTTGTCGCCACTTCAAAAACTCTTACTTATTTTATTAAAAATATGGACAAACTATAATAGACAATAACACAGTTCACTATTTAATAAAAATAAGTTAATAGACATTATTTTGAGTTATACCGGTAACGCAATGGTATTGGTCGATTGATAAATATTAATGAATAGTGGGGTTATAAAAGGGTAGAAATAAGTTCAGAACGATTGACTTGAGTGCGAATAGAGGTACAAACAACTTGGCAGTTACTGTTAGTTAGTGAGTTTCATAGTTTATATCAGTGGTTGTGAGACTGTTTTCCTAAAATTTGTTTATTACACTCTAACTACTCGACCGATTATCATAAAACCTTGCATATACGTTATCAGGGATACAAAAAAAAAAAAAAAACTGTTCTCGAGGAATAGATTGATCGAAAAAACCTAGATTAACGCGAGCCAAACCGGTGGCAAAAGCTAGTACATTATAAACGATATATTTGTCGTAATCTGTATCCCATCTCATCTCGATAATCATATTTCTCTGACATCAAGTCAGTACAATCCGTCTGATTTGCGGTCATAAAAACTCGGTACTAGTCATAAGCTGTATGCTGTAGCTATGTAAAAGCTGTTCACTGTTCCAAGATTAAAAAAGAACCGAAGAAAGAAAAGAAAGAAAAGAAAGAAAGTTTGAATAGTACATATAGGTAGTAAATAACAGACAAAACCAAGTTCATACTTTTGCGCTCAATTATGATCATAAATCAACTAAAAGTAAAAAAAATCACAAACAAAATAAAACACGCATTAGTAGCGAACCAAATTAAAAAGTAAACAATATGGCTCCATCATCAGACCATCGTTACTGTTGGACTCGGCAAAACGGAATTGTCATCCAAACTATACGCATACAAAGTTTTATTTCGATACGATAATAAGAAGTAGGTTAACACTTACATAACTAGTTACAACTGAAGCCAACAATAAAAGGGTATTAATAAATATTTCACACCATTTAACGATAAATATGTGATGTGATGAGTATATAAAATGTTGCTGTTGAGAAAAGTAATATCCTAGTTACAAGTGCGAAGAAGCAAGACATGAAAGAATCGCATGACAAGAAATCCGCAAGGAAGTAATTCTTTAGTTAATGTTCTACAGATGTAATATTAAGCGATTAGCGGTGCCTAAAACATTCGCAGCCGTGTCATTCGTATGCACGTTTACGATCCTATCTTCTTGCCCATGTAGATTCGAAATCACAAAACTTGAGTTAAAATCTTCTATCACTTTAACTTATTCATAAAAGGGGGGCACAGTTGTTCGCACCAGTTAGTCAATAAACGTAATACATATCGAACAGTGTTAGATAATCAATCGATCGATCGACTAACAATTCGTTACCTAATTGCTTGATTCTCTGATTGATTTCTCATTTATTGTGAGTGGTTCTTTGGGTCAGTGAAGTGATTAAGGCCATATATCAAATTTACTAATGGATTGTGTTAATCTTCATTAGATCCTTTAATAACAATTAAAAGTAGAATTAATAATAAAGTCGTTTACAAATTACATCAAAGTTACTGCGTCCACCGTTTACTACGTTGATTCCACGATTTAACGACGACTACTAGATTCGAAAATATCACTCAATTTAGATTTTACTATAGTCACAGAGTATACATATATACCATAGTCTCAAAAACATTGGTAAAGGAAATGAACAACTGATTCCTATAAAAAAGGAAACAGATCAGAAAAAAGTCACAGATGTGTCACAAAATTGGTTTTGAATTCGGAATTCTATGTAGAATGGAAAATCTCGATCATCACTAATGATATAATTATGTTTTTACATGGGAATTAACGCGATCACGAAAAGGTATTACATACCTCTGAAAACTATAATTATATCATGGAACGCGAAAGTTTAAAAGTTAGCATCACTAATGAGTTATTAGTGTAAACAGAATGAATCCAAACCGTCATCAGTTTAAGAAATCATTTGTTTACATAAGTAGGTTTGCTCAATGAGATTGTAATGTCTTCCGATATGTGATACGTAACAAGTGACATGATGAGTTCCATAATGAGAGAGGTCGGTGACTCTTGGTACCATAGACAAAATTAACATAGTTTTATAAAAGATCGATGCCGTTTGTTTGTAGAGGTGGGCAAGGTGTAGGCAAGCCTGAGGCTTGACTAGTAAACTGTAATAATTACAATCCTCCTGTAAACTGAGAATAGTTCTCAAAAAAAAATGTAGTTTCATTTATTTTAGTAGTATTAAAATCAGAAAACTATTTAAAATTCTGCAGCAATCCGTTTTGAGTGATTAAGTGTTAGGGGATGTTTTATTTATGTCACCAATATTCTCACTTTACAGGCGTACCTGCCTGTGAAGTGACGACATGACTGACATTTTAATAACATGTAATTTTAGAAAACTAAAAAAAATATTTTTATTTACTGTTAATATCAGTCACAGTAAATACTTTGTGTTGTATATAATTGTATTATAAAAATGCATTACCTACACTTTTTACTGCGGTGGGCACAGCTACTTAGAAAAAATAAAATAAAAATAAATTTTTCAATAAATAAAATAATATAGATTTCTGATGAATAATATAATAAACTGATGATAATCAAATAATAATTATATCAATATTTCACATTTTTCACTTTATGATGAAAAATTTTAAACCAACAACTGCACAAAATCATGCACAAAAAATACTGGAAACTAATTTTGATCATCACGAGCGACATGACGTATTTCTTATTTCTTTTTTTCAGATAAATGTGCGAAAATCAGTTACGACAGTAGACCACACGTCTGTTTAATCTAAGTTAAGTATATGACAACATGAAAAACAATAACTTGCCTATTTTTTATGTTTTGCTTGTGTTTTTACTTGTTTATATATTTTACTACAAATTATTTTTAAAAAATTAAATTTGTTATAGTACCGCTATAAGTAATTGCAATAAAGAAAAAAGCACGTAATAAACAGTAAACAGTAAAAAAAATTGTAAACAGTAAGTATGATGTTTCTTATATATTTACATGTTTTTATGATCTAAGTCAGCATATCATTAAATTTTTAAAACAAAAACCAACTTTAGGACAAAATATTTTATTTGCATAATCGATTTGTGTGGACACGCCGGTTTTTATTCGAGGTCATAGTTTAAACGAAGTATCATCGTGTGTAGTATAGGGTTCCGCAAATGTGAATAGCCGTGAGCCGTAATTGTTTGACAATCAAATAAGAAATCTATTATTTATTTACTATAAAATATAGCCTTCGTGAGACTGTGTTTAGATTATATTATCATAAAGGATAAAGGCGAAGAAGTCTTTTTAAGTTCAAATAAATATATAGTTCAGTTTTTTTGTAGTTTTAACTTAGCAGAAGTATCAAGCGTGGTGAAAGTTTGTGTCATGAAGTTTTTTTTTTTTTGCAAAGATGGTTAATTCGTACACCTGTAATACCCCATAGTGAACGGTAAACCACGTCCATAAACCCTCCCAATACCAGAATTTCTCATCGGGGCTCAAATAGTAATGGAACGTGCAATCGTGAATGGAACCCGTAACATGTGCGTAGCTATGTTTAGTGATACGATCACTGCGATTATGGATGATAAGGGTTTACTTAATCACTATTAATCACTATCACTATTAACATAATCACTATTAATAAAGCTAATTGGTATTCTACCGTCATAAAGGAAGTTTTTGTTATGTATGTACTACTATGTACATATGGTAGCTGTTTATAAATATTATTTTGTATGTTAAAAGCTATATTTAAACAAAAGTATCATATTATTGATGATCTCATGAGCTATTGAATAAAATAATCATATTTTTAAATACAAATGTACAAAGTTCAAGTTTCTTCTTCTTGTTTTTTTTAATATTAGCAGTGAATTAATCTTAATTCTTTAACCGTGTTGTCATAAACGTTTCACGGCTAAACTACTACAAAAAAAGTTAATAATTTTAAATACTTGTTACCTACTTATGATATAAAAATGGGGATAAATAATATATTAATCGATGATTAAACATAAAGTAATACATATGCTTGGTATAATAATATAATATTATAGTATAATATTAAGTAATTTTATAACAAACACTTACAAAAATATATCCAGTACTTCTCCCGAAATTCTTCTACGTGAGTATGTCCGCAATAAAAAAGAACTATAACATAATACAACACTAAATCACTACACTTGTTCACACAACACTACTTAAATCAATAAGAAAATCTCGGAAAAATCACTTTGCAAAAATTTCGACTTGCAACAATAAACTCGCTTAACGTAATTTGATTTATAGTTGGTTAACCATAAGGTAGTGTATAGCTAGTCTCGGCATATGCAGCGATGGTCGCGATTGATGCGTGTGAGCGGCGTCGTGAGTGCCGCTAGTTTGCGCTTGCGCACCTGCCGCCGCCCACAGGGTCGTAAGTGGGTTACATAGAATTCAGGTAAGCCAACGAGTTCGATTTTTTCGACAGGTTTAGAAAAGTGAAGAGATTAGCTGCAGATTAACGCATGCATTTAAATATTTTCGGATTGGTATTTTTTTATCGACCTTTGGATGGTAGGCGTTTGTCTTAATCTCACCTGATGGAAAGCGAAGATGAAGATGACACACCTATCTAAAAGAAACCTATATATATTGGTTTCCCTTTTTTACATTTATTCAATTGTACATCTAAACACGGTTTACAAGTCAGTTTACCTCAACAACTTATGGCGTACGACGGGAATCTAACCACCAGTGCCGTAACCATAGGGTGGCAGAGCGGGCAAAATGCCACTGTCCCCCGCTTGAGCGGGCCACGGGCACCAAAAGCTCTGAACACAGGAGGCACTAATCCCACTAATATTATAAATGTGAAAGTTTGGATGGATGGATGTTTGTTACTCTTTCACGCAAAAACCACTGAACCGATTACGATGAAACTCAGTATGTAGATAGCTGGAGACCTAGATTAACGCATAGGCTACTTTTTATCCCGATATTCCCATATGATCGGGACTTACAAAATATATTAAAGAATTAGGCATGGCCTCAGATGGTATAGTTACGCCACTGCTGACCACGATTTTTTAATCTAAGTTACAGACGTAATACCAGCGGGTATCACTAAAGCTAACTGTGCTTTATCACTACAGCAGGTACTTCGACACTGCTAGCGATGGCGATGCTACTAGTGAGGGAGGAAGGAGATGTTTTAGCATACATACAGCCTTTTCACTGTACTTGAAAGTCCTGGAGACAATAATTGTCTAAATAATTAGACACACAATACATATAACATTTTAATATGCTCTTCTACTACATTTCACTGTCACATTCATTACAATACAGTCCTTTTTTTTTCTTTCGTTTACATCGAGTTGAACAATATAATTAATGAGCAGATTGTGTTATTGTGTATAAAAGAATGCATTTCTTACTCATTTACTTTAAAATAAACAATAGGTACTTCATTTTATTGCTGTACACATCTACTTTTTTTAATGAACTTACATACATTGCTGAGAAAATAACAATATATTATATACGAGGGTGCGTTTTTAAGTCCGTGGAATGGAGGGAATGGGAGTTAGTGGTGGGGATATTTTTAGTCGTAACGTGTTCACTCACTCAATATTAGTATAAATACCAAGTTTTATCTTAATTGGGTCATTAGTCTTTGAACTATCGCTGATCAAGCAACTCAATCGGGAAGAAAACTGAAAACATGGAGAAAATCGAACACCGCGCCGTTATAAAGTTCCTGACTAAACAAGGAAAGTCTGTTCAAAACATTATGGAAGAGATGTCATTGGTTTACGGGGAATCTTGCCCTGGGAAAACAATGATCTATAAGTGGCATGGACTTTTTAAACAAGGCAGAGAGTCGATTGAAGACGACCCCCGACCAGGTCGGCCGATTGACGTGACTACTCCGGAACTTGTTGAAAAAGTGGAAAAAATTGTACTGGAAGATGCCCGGCTAAAGAAGAAACAAATCGCAGAAATGTCTGGAGTATCCGATACGACCATTTTTAAAATCGTGCATGATAATCTTTGCATGACAAAGGGTCAGTGCAAGATGGGTGCCAAGAATGCTCACGCCACCGCAAAAACAACAGCGCGTCGAATGTTCACGTGCGTTTTTGGATCTCTGTAGTGAGGATAAAGATGGTGTATTGGCCCGGATTGTAACTGGGGATGAAACTTGGGTTCACCATTATGAACCTGAGTCTAAGCAAGACTCCGTGCAGTGGCATAAAAAGGAACACCACCGCCCAAGAAGTTTAAGGTGACACAATCACAATCTTTTGGGATTCAGAAGGAATATTATTGATCGATTACAAAGATAAAGGTGTCTCTATAACGGGCGGATATTATGCTTCAATATTAGAACAGCTCAAAGAAGCAATCAAAGAGAAAAGAAGAGGAAAATTGAAGAAAGGTGTGTTACTCCTGCATGACAATGCGCCGGTTCACAAGAGTCGCGTTGCGTTGGCTGCCTTGCACAGAGTAGGCTTCGATATTATAAATCATCCACCCTATAGTCTAGACCTAGTGCCCAGCGATTATTACTTGTCCCCCAAAATGAAAAAAGAACTTCGGGGGAAGAAATTTAAAAGCGATGAAGAAGTGAAAGAAGCAATTGCAGCGTATTTTTCGGAGAAAGATTCAATATTTTTTTATGAAGGTATAAACAAACTAATTGATAGATCTGAGAAGTGTATTAGGGTTGCAGGTGAATATATTGAAAAAGAAAAATGAAAATTTCATTTTTATTTACTATCCTTGTTCTCCATTCCGGGAACTTAAAAACGGCCCCTCGTATATAGGACAGAATATTACTTAGTGTGCATTGATAGGGCATAATTTTTCCGTCACATCGAGTATTTCAGTGGTTATTGTAAATGATTGAGGTCAGTCTCTCACTCTTGAAATTAGTTACAACGATTCCTTGTAGTTAAATCAACAATATGAATACGCCATTAATATATCCAAAAACAGTACAGACCTTTAAATCTGTTACGATGTTTAAACTTCTAATTCATCGAATTGATACCCCTAGACTTCAAAAGTTTGACAGAGAAGAATAACCTAGAGAATTTTGATTTTGTTAAAGGTTAAACTTTACCAGTGATAATCTTTCTATCGCCAGAACAGCCTATGTAACGTAATGTTGTCATTATATTTTTACCCTTGGAAACGTCCTATTTATTTGTATTATTGTACATACAGATCATGAACCGAAGACTTGTTGTACGAGTTTTCATCGTTTAAAGGGTGTGAGAGTTTACTGATCTCATACATCCGGTCATCCGGTCATCCCTTGACGCTTCAAACATACAAATTCTTCATTTTCATAATGTTAAATTGTGACAAAAAAAGCTTTGCAGCGTCTGACATCAAATAAGTGGCTATAAAAACTACATCGGATGAGAACCAGCTTTTCAAACCCATGAGCACGTTGTAATAACTTATAATTACATTCAATTTTAGAATTGCTGCGAATGATATCGTGCAGCGAAAGTAAACCGAATGAAATTAAATTTTTAGTTTTAATTACAAAGTTCGATCATAGATAGAGAGTGAAATTGTTTTCTTTTTTTTAGGGATTCTTAAACAAAAAAAAAGAGAGAATTGGTTAACAAACTGAGCAAAGAAGGCACTGAATGGTTTAGTGTTTACCTATTTATACACATAGATAGGTGCTAGTTTTACTTGCTTAATTATGTTCCAAGGCCTTTAAAGTTCGACCTCACGCCTACAACTGATTTCTGTACCTAGTACGATATTACAAAGTCAATGCTACTAAAAGTAAGAGTATTTCAAGTACTTAACAAGTTTTAATTATTCATTGGAACCGCAATACAAGAAACCAAGGTTAAGGATCCAAGTACTAAAAGTATCAAATTAATTAGTTAGCCTATTCTTGAGCCTTTTTCTTTTTATCAATAGAGGGTTGATATTTTTTAATCCCCCGTGCAAAAAGGAGGGGTGTTATAAGTGTAATATGTTTATCTACGTACCTGTGTGTCTGTCTGTGGCATCATAGCTCCTAAACGATTAGACCGATTTTGATAAAGTTCTTTTTGTTTGAAAGACGACTTGATCGAGACTGTTCTTATATATAATTTAACGAAATATGTTTAGCCGTTCGGAGATCATCAGCGATCCAGTTACTAAAA
This sequence comes from Euplagia quadripunctaria, assembly GCA_963859945.1. Classification (NCBI taxonomy): domain Eukaryota; kingdom Metazoa; phylum Arthropoda; class Insecta; order Lepidoptera; family Erebidae; genus Euplagia; species Euplagia quadripunctaria. The sequence goes on from OY982561.1 coordinate 21,858,804, forward strand.
GTTTCAAATTAATTAGTTAGCCTATTCTTGAGCCTTTTTCTTTTAATCAATTAAGGGTTGAAATTTTTTAATCCCCGGCGCAAAAAAGAAGGGTGTTATAAGTTTAACGTGTTTATGTACGTACCTGTGTGTCTGTCTGTGGCATCATAGCTCCTAAACGATTAAACCGATTTTGATATAGTTCTTTTTGTTTGAAAGGCGACTTGATCGAGATTGTTCTTAGATATAATTTAACGAAATATGTTTAGCCGTTCGGAGATCATCATCTATTTTCTAATCGTTCAAGGGATTTTTGGGTCCAGGGTATTTTAATTTTTACTTAATTTATAGTTGTTCATACACTTCATTTAAAGTTTAGACAACTACTACTGACAATTAAGCAGGGTATGAATATATCTGGTTGCAGAAGAATGAAATAGCGATTCTCGCTCCCCTGATCATAGGCAAGTAGTGGAACACGGGGGTGGTTTTTAGTCGGTAAGAGTGCGACAGACCCCTCCGCCTCCCCAAGGCGGAGGACATCCATGTAGGATCTTCCACCTCGTCAATAAAAAAAAGGGTATGAATATGTCTAGTTATTATTAAGTACGATACGTCTATAAACAGATTAACTAAATTTAAAATGATTTAAAAGTTATAACTCTAGAAAGATACGTATTAAACAGTGATTTAAATTAACTTGGCTGAATGTAAAAGACGGATGTTATCTCTGAAATAACATCACGAGTAAATTTAATTATGCAATCATTTAATTAATTGTATTTTTAGTTAATATAGCTAGTTATTTTTCTTGAGAATCTGCCAAACAAAGACCGTTTTTTACTAAATCTTGTTTTACTAAAATTATATTACACTAGCAACCCGCCCCCGCTTCGCACGGGTAGCAGAGACATCTTCAACAATCATCATCATATTATTTCAACCAATTTACACAAAACCTTAACAAATTATAAACCTAAACCTTCCTCATGAATCGCTCTATCTATTGGTGAAAACCGCATGAAAGTCTGTTCAGTAGTTTTTTAGTTTATCGCAAACAGACAGACAGATGCGGCGAGGGACTTTGTTTTATAAGATGTAGTGATACATCAGTGTATCTAATAAATGTGGTTTCTTTCCGCCTAATACTTCTAACACTATAAACGTGAAAGTTGTGGAAAGTATGGATGTTTGTTACTCTTTCACGCAAAAACTACTGAACCGATTGTGATGAAAATTGGCATGTAGATAACTGGAAACCTGGATTAACACATAGGCTACTTTTTATACCGATACACCCACAGCATCGGGACTTACGCGGCTGAAACCGCGTCGCAGCTAGTATAATATAATTGTTGTATTTAAAATCATTGTAAAAAAATACCCGGTAACTATTAAGCCATTTAGATGTTTATTTGCTAACTTATTCAGTTGCATAAATATACGGAAAATATAAAGTGTCCTCAGTGAGGATTAAAGAAACAGGTAATTAAATAGAAACCCTCTTAGGTATCAAAGCAGCACTTTCGGCGCCCAGTGACCGTAGCTGGTATTAGCGGAGCGTACTTTCGATGTAATTGCTTTAGACTGTACAATTAGACGCATAAACTTGATGGACTATCGCATTTGTTGATTAGAGATCCGTACAACAATATCTACAAAGAGTTTTTAAAACAAAAAACCTATGTTCTTGCGATTAATTTCAATTTTAAGCTCTATCAAGTAACGGTTAATAATGTTTTATTTGATACTAGGAACCCGCCCCGGCTGCGCATGGGTAGCAGAGACATCTTCAACAATCATCATCATATTTTAACCAATTTACACAAAACCTTAACAAATTATATACCTAAACCTTCCTCATGAATCGCTCTATCTATTGGTGAAAACCGCATGAAAATCCGTACAGTAGGTTTTGAGTTTATCGCGAACAGACAGGCAGAAGAATTGGGTTAAACAGTACTAATATGTGTACTACAGTAAAGGCATGTTTGTAACATGTCTCTGCTGTATTTTATTCAAACGGTGTACAATGAAGAAATAAATAAATAAAAAAGGCACTAATATTTATTATTAGATTGATATGAATATTTTATAGAAAGTTCTTATTATCTAGAGATCTGTATGGAACATACTCAGTACATGCAACTGTTTTGTTTCGACCGTTAATATAAAACTTTATAATTCAATCCTCTCAAGTGTCAATTATTTTTGACTTACCCTTATATTAATATTTTTCACATTGCAAGTGAAATTTTAACAAATGTTATAAATGCGAATGTGAGTTTTTTTGTTTAATACGCTTTCACGCCTCAACTACTTTTAAATGGCCTTAACAATCGATCATCATGATATGTGTCGTCACCATTAAAAAACTCTTATTTATTTTATTAAAAATAGGGCCAAACTATAAATGATAAAACAGTTCACTAAAAATAAAAATGACTAGTTATACCGGTAACGCAACGCTGTTGGTCGGTTGACAATAGTGGTGTTATAAAAGGCTAGGCATGTATTATAAGTTGTTAGCAATCACTTGAGTACGAATAGATATAGCAGTTACTGCTGTTCATAGCAAATTTTGCAATCATGTGATATCATCCAGACAAAAAGGACTATCCAACGATTACCTGAATTGACTGACAAAATCTACATGACTGCTGGCAAAAGGAAGTCTGTAATAAACGGACTAACCGTCTCTTGGTTTAAGAATGTCAACGTCTAGTCGGTCGGTCGGTCGTCGGTCAACTCAATTAATGTACAAATTATCTATTTATTAATACATGAAGAGAATTCTTTTTATCCGAGGAATGTGAAATTTTAATACTTAAAGTGTATATGTAGAAGAATTCCTGAAAGCTAAAAATTTAAGCGAAAAAGGCTACAAAACTACAGGGGTCCAGTATATATTTTTAACTGTCATGGTAAGAAAAATCTATTCAGTGGCAGTTCAAATTACGCTAGTCAACAAAATAAAACAAAATATTTAAAGTTGATGAATTATGGTCGAAATTAAACCACCAGGCAATCTCTTATAAGTATTAATTCGCATATAATACCATGTTATCTTCTCAATGACAAATTAACTGTGTAGAATAAAACTTTCTTATACATCAATTATATATTGTTAGTCACATGATTCATCTTCAGTTTTCAAGCAAGCATTGTGAGTTATTCCGACAATTCCGTACATCATTGTTAGAAACAATCTCATAACTATTGCTGTAAACTATCAAAATCACTAAATAACAGTATCTGCTATGTTGTTCGTACTTCCGTCAGCTCTCAAGTGATTATTATCAACTTATAATGCGTGCCTGTCCTCTAAACACCCCACCACTGTCAACCGACCAATAGCGTAGCACTACCGGTATAACTAATCATAATAATGTCTATTAATTAATTTTGATTAAATAGTGAACTGTATTATAATCTTTTATAGTTTGCCCCTATTTTTAATAAAATAAATACGAGTTTTTGATGTGGCGATAACATTATCATGGAAGATTAACGACATGGCTAGTTGTTAATTTATGTTTCACTTATATAAAAAGCTGAAGAGTTATTTTTTTTATTGTTGTTTGTTTGTTTGTTTAAACGCGTTAATCTCTAGAACTATGAGTCGGATTTGTATAATCCTTTCTGTATAATAAGGAATAATATAGGTAGCGGATCATCACACTGCGAATCTTAGGAGCAGAGCAGTGACCATAAACGCAAACGAAACTGTGTGAAATTAAGCTGAAAAGATTTCTTTTGACCAATCAGTCAGATTTGGATAATCCCTTTTGTATTGGATAAAATATTAATTGAGGAAGATAGACTATGTGACATCAGGCTGTGAGCTGCGAGAAGTAGTGGCCATAAACACAGATGAAACTGCGGGGAAGGACTAGTATCTATACTAATATATTTATATAAAAATAAATGAAGCTGAAGAGTTTGTTTGTTTCTTTGAACGCGCTAATCTCAGGAATTATTGGTTCGGATTGAAAAAATCTTTTAGTGTTTTATAGCCCATTTATCGAGGAAGCCTATAGGCTATATAACATCACACTATGACCAATAGGAGCAGAGCAATGACCATAAACCGCATAGAGCCGCATAGGGCACAGCTAGTCTTATATAAATGACTAACATACCGGCCTAATATTGCAAAACTGTTAAAAGTTGATAGTTACTAAACCTACATCTAGTTTTTAGCACGATTCAATTAAAAACTTGTGCAGTCGGAAAATAGAAAGACAAGGTTGGACACCGGAATTATAAGATTGAAGTGTGAGAGTGGTAAACAGGGCTTAGAATCAATAAGAAACTCCTTCACACGACACGTGACACTGCTGCAGAGTCCTGGTACCAAAACTCTTGGTACTTCTGTTTTTGAGAATATCCGTAGAGACCTATAATCGCTTATCATTAGGCTATGTTATGTGGAAAACCCTATTGAAGATCGCAGCACATTGCTTTTAGAAACCCTGGTTTGGGATTATTGGGATCGTGGGAGAGCCATGCTTCGTGGGAGAGCCACGTATGGGCCGGCTCGACCAGAGTGACACCACGGCCTCACAGAAAACCGGCAGTGAAGCAATGCTTGCATTGGTTTCACCGAGTGAGTGAGGATACCGGAGGCCTTAAACCTTCCCTCCTCCCCTCTCACCCTTTTCCATCTTTCCCCTACTCCCACCTTAAAGGCCGGTAACGCACTTTTGACTCTTGAGTTACACGTGCCCATGGGCGGCCGTAGTCATTTACCATCAGGTGACCGGTGTGCTAGTTTGCCACCTATAAGATAAAAAAAAAACTATGAGCTACCAATAATGCCGTTCTTTTAATTGTGTTCCCATCGCCCAAGTGATAGATATATAAATACATACATACATGAGAATAAGTAGCATAATTATGTAAATATACGGGTCGCGTATTAAACTTTTAGCACTCCTCCTTTCGCGTAAAAACACTGCCATATTAATAACACAATATTATTGAACTTTTAAATGCGACATTATACTTATCATGACTATCATTTCTCATTTCTTCATTTGAGAAATGATAGTCTACTTAAAATATAAACTCCCTACTTCAAATATAAAATCTAATACTAAACTATAAATTGCTTTAACGCTAATAGATTCAAATTGATTCTACATATCAGTCAGTGAATGGAAGTTCGTCGCGTTAATAACGGGTTCGATGCCTTATTGGGAGAGCTACCGTTCGGCCCCGGTGCAGCGGTGTATACGCATACCTACTCGGTCAATATTTAGTACTAACGGATACACGAAAAGAAAAAAACTAACTAGGTCTGTAATAAGGTGCTTCAGGTCACTTAATAAATACTCTGTGATTACTCTATTTAAAAAAAACAGTCAGTCGTAGAACTGCACTTTAGAAGTGAAAACGTAACTTCACAATGTATTTCCATATACATACACACACAGACACATCTGTACATACTTATATAATTAGGTTAAAAATAAAAAGTAGGTAATAACATATCTAAATGTATACATAGGGTAGACTGGAAGTTCTGCGCTCCTGGCCGCTCATAAATGTTTGAATTTCGAATGTTATATTTTTTTAAATATAAGAAACTCGGCTCCGTCTTACGAATTTTCGATCAGGTCACGTGTCCTGACGCGAGTTTAACATTTTTTACCCATCCCAAAAAGGGCAGAACGCCGTTAAAGAAGTTTTCACTTCAAAAAAAGAGGTAACTCCACTTATTTAATTTCAATCATTTTCATTTTTGAATGGTCAGACGTAGGAGTCTGTCAGAACTAGTCAAGTCAATGCCTGTTCAAATACGCAGATTCTATGGAGAAGATCAGAAAAAAAATACCAAGGACACTCGTTTTCAATATCTTACTTTATAGTTCAGATAGTAAAGTCCGACAACAAAATTTATATTTTGAAGTTGGAACAACAACGTATTGACTGATATGTTTTTATTCAACCTTAAATTTATTGTTTGATCCACTTACGCACTTCGATTGATCCAGTCATGCTATACTTACATTTCTATGCACTTTTTATACATCTAAAAAACTGACTTGCATTCCACACCAACATTTAAAATGCCCAATCATTTTAAATGTTTCTGTGGAATGCGAGATTATTTTTTTTATGAAGACAAATTTACACCAATGTCGATGTCTTTTATGATAGTGAACTGTAGATAATTTAGACAGAAATGAAATCTGTTCAAGACGCAAACATGTTATACAGAATGGTCACTTTCACTGACCAACCATTATCTACAGCTTTGAACACGCAATGTTCTTGTTCAGAATATATTTTGCCATGGTATTTTAAACTTTGATTTTAGTTGTTAAAGTTCAATATGTGATAAATGATTTTATAAAATCATTAAAACAGAGCAATGTATCAGGGTAGTTAGTAATTAGCTGGGTTCATAGTGTGTTAATATAGCTTTGGTTTATTATTTTCATTATCTACACACATCGCCTCCCGGCAAAAAAAGTGTCATATCACAAAAAAAGTGTCAAATCACATGTTATGAACGTTTTGACATTTTTATAGCATTGAATGGCAAATGTTGCATTTGGTCAGCTGTAAAAACATCGTTATTAGCTCAGTGCAAAAAGGAACTTTGTTCCCTTTTGCACTGAGCTGTTTTGTTCATTTCACAGGTATAAAAGTCGTGTTTTCTCGAAATAGCTGTTTTTGTATTATGACACTTTTTTTTGCCGGGAGGCGACATCAAAAAAGACTAAGCAACACACATCATTTACAGAAACTGCATGTTATTTAATTTTTTTTCTTAGTGAATTAGATTGGTATACAATATTTTTTTTCTCGGAAACATATACTGGACGATTTCAAAAATTTAAACTTTTCGATTGTGTTTTGTTGTCATTAAAATAAAAGCCAATTATATTTTTTCCCGATTTCATGTGTTTTCGTTGCTTGATAAACTTGGTATTTATCTCACTTTTATCTAACTTTTAAACATGATTCCATGATATAATTATGTATTTAAACGGGAATTAACGCGATCACCTCACTTTTATCATTTTGAGATGTACAGTTTTTGAAAAAATTGTGTAGTGAGTAATTTTTTTATGTCATGGAGCGACGCCATTTGACTGCTAATATAGGAATGCTACAAGCGGAAAGAAATCAGTCCCACCTGTGACTGATCTCTGCATTTTGGTGTCAATAGGAGCGTGATTTGTCGTCTTTGGCAGCGTTTTCCGTCGGGGATCCTGTTGAACGGCACCCAGGACGTGGAAGGAGTACAACTGCTCGACAGGACCGATACATACAACTGACTGCAAGACGTCAGCCAATGTTAACCGCCCGGAGAAAGATTTAAAGCTACAATTCTGAAGCAGTGTTGTTGTTAGCCACCAAACCGTGAGAAATAGGCTGCATGAATACTAGTAGCTACAAGTGCTACGAGCATGATGCCCAATTAGGTAACCTATACGCCATGGGAATCGAAACCGCCCGTCGAAACGAATGGTGTAGGGAACACTGGACGTGGACCCAGGGTCCCGGTTTGGCTGATACAAGAAGGGTAAGAGTAAGAGAGTATGCGTTCGCACACAGCTCGGAGGACCAGAGAGTACTTGGCCACCGAAAAAATCCGGGTATTGCCGTGGCCCGCACAATCGCCAGACATCAATTCCATCGAGCACGCATGGGACATGCTCCAGAGACGTGTTATAGAGAACCTGGACGGAGTGTCGACAACCCAACAACTGACAGACTTGTTAAAATTTCATTTGGGAGCGATTGTCGCAGGATCAGATAAACAATCTTATAAATTCATTAAAAAACGTTACCGACAAGTTTGAAACAACAGAGGCGGTCACCCTTCGTATTGAATTACCAAATAATTAAAAAAAAAAATCGTTATTTAATTTTGTAAAACATGAACAGTTTAATTTTGTTTTAACTTTAGTTTATACTACATACGAGTATGTTACGGTACACATATTGTTAATTATTGTGATTAAATGAACAATTGAATGAAGGACTTTGTTGCTTCAGTCACTAATGCATCAAAGAATTAAGCATTTTTTATAGTCATAGTCATTATTTACAAAAGAAATATAAACTTATTTTTTATTTTTTAAAAAGACAACTCCCGCATTTGGAATTACTCATGTGTCGCGGGGGACTTTACAAACATAGAAACAACGGACACAAAGAACACCCAGACTCAGGTGGGAATCGAACCCACGACCTATAAGCATAGTGGTCAGGGTCACTAACCACTAGACCAACAGGCCAGTCAATATATTACAATTGTAAAAATCGTTCAAAAGATTAAAACCGTACATGTTGCTTAGACTTTTTTGATGTGTGTATTTCCAAAATTGTTCCACTTTTGAACTTTACAGATATAAATTTATGCGACACACTCCTCTATAACATGACGCTTTAACAACCTTAAGATGATCAGAAATTAAATATTTTTTATACTTTTTAAATTTGAATAGCTACATCTTCTTTGCATTTATTTTTATTTAACGTGGATCACACAATAATAATATTCTTGCTGCACCCTCCAGCTAAACCAATTTTTATTCAAGCTCTATCAACTATTTTTGTCTACATCTTCTGTAACACCCTGTATACGCTACCAGAAAGTAATACCAAAACACTGCATAGTTTTATTCATAGTTTTTCTGTTAAGAATACTTTATTACCTAATAACAACTATGTAAAACAAAAATCTATAAAATTATTACCTAAAAACTTCACTACCTTTCGGCTTTATCATCAGACCCTCGTTACCAAGTGAGAATAGGACTCCTTAAAACAACCCCCTACAGGTTACAACCTGACCGGGGCTAGCAGTGAAGGTACCGGTGAACAGACTAAATAGACACGGTGTTTTGACACAAATGGGTCTGCAAGGGACACGGGTTTACCTTAGGAAGGAAGTCCCCGAAAAATCTACAGTTAGCTTGTTGTTCAATGCTCTTCAGTGAGTGGTTTACCTCCCTATCACCTAATTAAATAATTACAATTAATTAATGAAAATTGTCAAACTGGAAATCAGAACCAATTAAATATTATACAATCGAAAATTCAGTGATCTTATAACAATCAAAATCTTAATTTATTTTGGGCAAACAACACGACAACTTTTTAATTATCGTGTATCGTTAATTCTGTCAACAGTTAAATACGTATAGAATGCAAGGACATCTCATTAGATAGACATACATATTTTGAACAAGCTTTAAACCTTGATCCATATAAAAAGCTAAGCGATTAAGCGGCCAAAAATGGTAATATATTTTTAAAAATATTGTTCTCATTCTGTAGACAGATATCCAGAGCTCCTTAAAGAGATGTTATACGAACTATCTTTGTCGAAGGATCAGTGGCGTAACAATAGGGTGGCAGAGCGGGCAAAATGCAACGGGCTCATGGCCCTAGGGGGCCCTCGGCCCCGCCCTAAAGGCCGTAAGCACACGAGGTACCAAGAGTGACCTTGTGCCCCATCCGATGAATTAGCCACGGGCCTCAGATGGTATAATTACGCCACTACGACTTCAAGACCCCAAAATCATCTTTAAAGTTCAAGACATTAATAGATCGTAGGTACTTGCCGCACATGGGCACAGCAAGAGCAGAAGATTCAAAAGATTCAATAAAAAAACGAAAGATAATCGGCCATTTAATTTAAACGATCGTAAATAATGTTCATTTTATGACTTTAGTATTAGCAACTTTACAATTATATTATTCGTTTATTAACGTTAATATACAACCGATATATTTTTTAATTATTGAATTTTCTTTCAACTTATTTACACCAGGTTTCAGCTAAAAGTCAGCGCTTTGGTAATCTATAGTATTTACTGATCTGTGCTTAATTCGACCACAAATATATATTAGTGAGTATAGATAAGTGATACATTCCGTGTTCAAAAAACTAATGCTCTTTCTTTCCTATCAGTTAAATTAAATGTGAATTGAGATAGGACAAGAATTCATAGCTAAGGATGTTTTACAACGCAGGAGTGTCACCCTTACGATGAGAATCCAAGTACTATTTTAGGAAACTGGAATGACCTGACCTGCGCACTAAATGAGCAGATGGGCTTGACTGAGAATTTGTGATTGGGCATACCATGATACCATGATTAAAGGCCGTTTTAAACCGGTCTCATTTGGTATGGAAAGGAGCTGTCCTTTAACGAAGTATAAAAAATACTACACAACGTTTAAGCAATTATGTACACTTAATTCTTTAATTAATTATATAATATTTTTTTTTTATTCCAGAGCGAAATGTGACTGAAAAGTTCCAGTATTCATTAATTTTATTCTCACTTATTTACAAACCTGATTAAGCTGTCAATTTCTCTAAATAAAAGTTGTGTATTCTGAGGCCTTGTTCATACACACCTTATATATAATATTTACTCAAAGTAGATAAACCATTTATGATAATTATAATAAAATCTATTCCGTTATCAAAAGCAATAAATTTAACTATTTTAGCTACTTGTAGTGTGGTGTATTTGCATACTACTATATAAGTTTCGCCGATTACGGCCTACGATTATTATGTGTTGTTTACAACGTGACTCAGTGGGTATCCCACGTTTCTAAACTATAGACATCCTTAGTACAACAGAAAGTCTTGATGAGCAGCTGTATATCTGCATTTCACCAGAAAAGGTTTAGGGTAGTCAAAATTACTCTAAAAGAACTACCCTATCAAAGCCGCACCAGGTCGCCCGTTGAAAACAACATGGTAACATAGAACGATACATCTACCACTATCAAAAGTTAAATACATTACATTAGGGCAAAACTGGGCAGAAGAAGGCCACCCTAGTTTTGGATGGAAAGTTACACAGTTCTCTACTTGTAGTCTTCTGAACAGGGGAGGGCAGATGCCCCCCTGGATTTTGTATGCCTAAAGTTTGCCTGTAGAATTAACTAATTACGCTAATAAACTAATTACCACCCAACTGGGCCGAAAGCTGGGTACGCCCAAGCTTATTAACTAATTTTAGTACAACTATACTTAGGACATATTGTGCACGTCATGTTGTGGTCGAATGTCAATAGGATTCACTTCGGTAGCGTAGGTACGTATTCGATGTGCGTCAGTAACTTAACAAGAACGATACAGTAGTATCCCATACAGTCTAGTAAGACTAGACTATCAAACAAATAATAAATAATAATAGCATTGCCATACCCCATCAAATGTCCATATGCCTCAGGTGTGGTACACAGTTTACAACCCATATTGGAGCAGGTTCTCAACAGTTTTTTTTTTCTACCTGCCCACAGGATCCTCAAAATAAATAGTTTGAAAATAAAGGAACGAAGACCGAATTGAGGTCTAGACTGTCCTGACCTTCACAATGTCGTGACCTAGACTCAAAGTTAGGCAAAAAGAACAAGCTTTTTACTGCGGACGCGATCAGCGCTTATTCTCGTATAAGAAATAGACATTATGCAAAATATCAAAGGTCACTGTTAGTCATGATAAAAAAAAAATTACAAGCTCAGAGTTATTCGTGTTTTGGAAAAAAAATCTCTTCATCTCTTTACATACCTTTATAACAGATGTGGCGAATTCCAGAAAACCATAATTCAACATCATTTAGCGAAGACGATGCATAGATGTATGATACCGGGAATGTATGTAATCCGTCATTATTTAGAATTCCTAGCAAATGTTTATAATACACATTTCCTAAACAGAACTGGAAAATGTGTTAAATTGGTGACGGTCGGTAAGTAAACGTAGGGCGCGGTTAGGGTGTTGCTACTGTGTCATTTATGTGTTCGCGAAAATATGAATGAATCGAATTAAATCGGACAAGGTTTCAAAAAGTGTCTTTACTAGAAGTATTGTAGTTCATCAATATGTTTGTGCTTCAAAAATAAAATATAATGTAATTTTAACTGCTACCATGTAAAAATAATTAAGGTTAAAACAAAATAAACACAAAAATTTAATGAACAATCTTAGGAAGATTTTACTTTTTATAATATTACCTGATTATCGTATCTAATTACTAAGTAATGACAAGGTGATATTTTATAAGAAATTATATTTTTATTCTATAAACTGCTCATGTCTATAATCTTGCATGGTAGATGCAAAACAAATGCCATTGTACCCAATGCAATGCCAATGTACGGGCTCTTCTTCACCATCCCTTAGAAACGTACACATATCTCGGAGATATTGATATTTTTGCGCAATCACAGTCAAAATCAAATTCGAATTTTAAAATCCTTTATTAAGATTCTATTGTTGCTACCTCTCTTTTTTGTTTTATAAAAATGTATAAAACACTGTCAATGTAAAATGTGCACGATTTATAGATTTGATTTTTAGTATACTGTATTTAAGTTTTTTGTCGACTATGGTACAATGTACAATAAACCTATGGTACAATGTTAATTTTATACACTTCCTAGTATCATTTAGGAATTGCATACAATACCTATTGAATATATAAATTTCCTAGGAAATGTATTTGAGTATTAAAGAACCGTTGACTAATTATTTTACCCATTTCCTAAATTGGCTCGGAATTGTATACAATTCCTAAGTTTGATACATTTCTGGTAACAAATATACAACTGCCCAACATCAAATTGGAGGGACACAACATGATACGTGGCTAAGGAAACAGACTGAGGTGATGGCGCTTGCGATTGCCGGAAATGTACGGCGATGAGGTTTTCTAGTTAAGTCGTGGGAGAGCCATACTTCGGCACGTGTGGGCCGGCTCGACCGGAGTGATACCACGGCCTCACAGAAAACCACCAGTGAAGCAATGCTTGCATTGCTTCTCGCCGAGTGAGTGAGATTACCAGAGGCCCTAACCCTTCCCTCTCCCCCTCTCCCCTCATCTCCCCCTCTTCCCCCCCTATTCCCTACTCCCACCTTAAAGACCGGCAACGCACTTGTGACTCTCGAGTTGCAGGTGCCCATGGGCGGCGGTAGTCATTTCCTATCAGGTGACCCGTCTGCTCGTTTGCCCCCTATACTATAAAAAAAAATATCGTTCAGTTATTAGGTTAATTTTTGACATTGTTGTTCTGATTTTAAATAAAGTAAAATGTATCATCTAAATGAGCCAACCGCTCTAACTCTCCTGTAGTTCACAGTCTTGAGCTCGCAACTTGTTTTTTGAATCTTCTGTGTAAAAATCTTGACACATTACAAACATGTGAACACCTTACTATAGAGTATCTGAAAGGATTGTTCAACTGAAAACCCTTCACATAGTTTTTCATGTTATGCCCAAAATAAGCACGTCACTGAACTTACTCAAGTTTATGAACTGGGTGCTGATATGTTATATATGTGTGAGTCGTGACCGCAACGTCGAAAACTTACATTTTAGAACCTCAAAATTATTTACAATTCATGTATATAATACTAATTATATTAAAGTCAAGCTGCGCTTTGTGTGTAGGTATGACGTCATTTGTAAAATCAATGTCAATTTATTACCTAATTATCTTTAAAATTTCATTATCTATAGATATTAGAAGGCCAAAGATATTCAATAAATTCATCTCAAAAGAGGTATTCATTTTCTATTCTCAGTTACAGCTCTGATATTCGTTAATTTGATAGTTTAATAATATCTTTACATATATTAATCCTACTGAAGGTTACGTCTGTACAAGATTACGTATAATGAAGGATTATCTAAATCTTTATTATAACTTTTTACCTACACTAATGTATTTATTTAAAAGATCGAAATAAATTTAATGTGTTTGTCCGTTTGCTTATGGGAAACAGATTTTGTATTCTGCAATCCTACATAGTGAAAGCTGATGTCTAATTTGGCATTGACATTGGAAACACAAACTCATCGAATATTCACTATATTGGAACTATGGGACGTGAGCTCCCTTCAACTCCTTTCCCCTTTTTTGTTGTCGGTTTGGAAGATCCTCATGATATTAAAAGATCCCCTTGGGAGGGCGAATTGGTCTGTCACACACTTAAGGACATGACGAATGGACAAGACGAAGGTTATGTCGAATGTCCATGTGGGCCTATACCCGTCATGGTTAAAAACTCAGTTCTTGAAGTTGTTGACGCGTGTGTATAAGGGAGGGCTATGTCCAACGGTGGACGTCCTATGGCTGATGATGATGATGATGATGACTTTTAAGGACTAAAAACCACCCCGGTGTTCCGCTACTTGCCTATGAGCGGGGAAGCGAGTATTGACAGTGCATTCTATCGCAAAAGTACTCCTTTCCCCTTAAGTTCCCTTAGGCCTCGTTAAGGGGACTTAACTATTATTTACTCGAACGGAAACATAATTGTATTACAAACATGGCTTATATTTTTCATACAATTATGTAAAAAGTAATTTCTCAATAAAGCAGAGAAATAAATACTCGCAAATACATCTCACTAAATATAGTATTCGAACGAAATCGCGAGAGTAAGCTGGCGGAGAATTTATATAATGATTAATTTGTGGAGATCGTTCATCACAATATGATGCCTACACTAACTGCACAATAGTTTCGAAATAAGAAGCTTGTGTCAAGGCCAAATGACTCGTCACACACGTCATACGTATTTACACTGCAAGACAAACGTATTGCAACTGTTTACATAACTGTTGATCTTAACAATTGAACTTTTAATGTTCTGTGGCTTACGTACATTAGTGTTATTTTTCTGCATTGGCACGGGACCCGTCTCTCGCGAAAGGACTTTATTTAAATAATTTTTGCTTGTTCGTTGTGTTGTTTTTTATTAGCCATTAATTAAAACACACAAATATTTTTTTTTTAAATCTATAAAGTAAGTAGCAAGTTATTTAAAATTCGAACTTCAATCTCACGCTATATCATCATATAAATCACATAAGCGAAAACATTTTGGAACAGGATTAAAATCGTTAATCAAATAGATTTGATGAGTATGTTTTTAAAATAAAATGTGAAGGTCAATCAAGAATCTTATATTCTACATCAGTTATAAATGACACGATAATTATACGCTACAGGCTATTTGTTCTCACCTTTAGCTCCAACACAGTTATTACCTACCTTTAAACTCATAAACGATTTGTGTATTAATTTCTAGAACTGTATCAATTTGTACATAACTATAATTAAGAGGGGCTCGTGGCTAAGTGGTAACCGAGCACATTACAAAGTTAAGTAATACTAGCCAGGTCAGTCTAGGGTGGGTGACCATTCTTAACACATCGAGACCCCTCCGTGCCTCAGAAATCACCTTAAACCGTCGATCCCGGGTGCCATATATACATCTGTGGCATTGGTTACGGGTAGTCGGAGCCCTAAAAAGTCCGACAACCTGGTCTAATTACAGAACTTCGATATCGCCCAGTACTTGGGTTGTGGAGGTCTGATGGCAGTCGCTTCACGTAAAATATCAAAGTTTGGCCGTATCGTAGTTAGACTGAAAGCCGACCCCAACTTAGTTGGAAAAGGGCTCGGGGGATGATGATGATGAATTAAGACTTGCTTAAAAAGACGGTTATCACAAATTCTGTATTTATTTGCGAATTGTTGTATTTTCAAAAAGTTCATTCAATTATTTGCCTTGTTAGTTAACCTTCAGTTTTGATACTCTCATAGATCTTTAGTTCTACAGCTTATTTTTTTAAATTCAAAGTAACTGACTTCGAGTTTGCAAGTGAGGCATGATGAGGAACACCATACTCTTGACGAAAGAGAACAAACTAACGAATTTTGAAATTTTAATCTGGCAAAAAAATTATAAATAGTAATGCCAAATAGATACATACCATGTGGTACACAAATATACAAACTACTTTTTACGTCATGGGAAAGCATCGGTAAGGTAACAAAGGTCACTTTTACTTGTACTATTTACATCTTATAATATCTTGATCTCCGGATGCTTGCGCATTCCACAAAAGGCAGACGACAAAGTCTGGTTACCGTCGCATCCGCAGGCCGCGTGCGCAAAAACGTCCGAAAACATTCAAATTCCGTCTAGTGTGCTTGAGTGACGGCAGTGTTCTATATCTATGTGTATCTTAAACAGTTACCATGTATTAATTATCACTTATCTTTCGGCCAATAAGTAACAGGAAGACACTCTGTTCTGGCGTTTGATATCTCATAATTATAGTTTAATAAAACTAGCTGTTGGACTCATCAAACGAATCATATGAGCCCAAATACGAGAGGTATATCAGTAGCCACTGAAGAGTTCCACTATCCACCTCCGGGCTCCATCATCAGATCATCCCCAAGAAGTCAAATCATAGTCTTGTCTTCCAAACTACATACACATACAAAGTTTCATTACGCTACGACAATTAAAAGTAAGTTAAAATTTACTTCCAAAATTTGTTAACATAGATAAAAATTTATTAAAAATTTTTGAGAAATACGAAACTATCAGTCGTGGCTCCGACGACTAAATAAGTCATGTGGACCGAGATCGACCCTACCACACACATCCGAAATTAATCCTACAAATTCACAAAACAACAGGCATTTGAATATTTAAATAATTCATTTCATTAACTTTCGTTTTCTCTCTGTTGTACTTGAGGACAGTATCTTAATGCAGAAGCGCACCTCCTACGTGTGCATCTAACTAAGCTCCCTAACAATGTACGTACTAAAAGGCTGTGTTACATGCTAATGGCGACGCCTACTACAAATAAATCCAAGCCTAATTGTATCTAGAAAGGGAAATTAGAGATTAAATAGCGACTCCTTAGAATTTTAATTCTTTAAAGTTATTATAGAACATTGTACGAACTGTATCTTAGTTGTGATCAGGCAGGAATTATAATATCGACAAATCGTTCGGTTTATTTGGGATTTTATAGTCAAATTATTCATAATATTATATTTTGTCAGAGCATAAAGCCTTTCTTAGTCGCATGAACGATATGTGGATGTGTGTTTACTGAATTTTCAATTCTTTTAATCCCAAAAATCTGCTGTCTTCGATCTATATTTTCAACCCACTTGATTATCACCCCAATTGTACTTGTAACGCTAAGAATAATTAAAAATTATTTCTTCCATTTATATCTTATCTAGAAACCATAAAAATCTTTTTAACAAAAAATTAAACCAACGAAATAACTAAAAATCAATAAATAAATAAACATCTTAAGTCTTGAGCTTATTTACATAAACTATCAAATTTTGTATAAACTTATTTTGAGTCGGCGCCAAACAACAAACTGATTAATTATCTAAATTTTATATGTACCTACGTAGAAATGGACATGGCTATACGTAGGTAATTAATCATTTTATTATTTGGCGCCGACTCATAATAAGTTTATATAAAATTTGATAGTTTATGTAAATAAGCTCGAGACTTAAGAGGTTTATTTATTTATTGCTTTTTAGTTAATTCGTCGGTTTAATTTTTTGTTAGAAAGATTTTTATTTGATGATTTTTTTTTCATCATCAGCTCAGCTACATGATATGATGATTTCTGAACGCAAATACCTGATAAAGTAACGAAAAGTAAACAGAAACACTATTCGTTCCTCCAATTTTCGAGGGTTTCTCTCAATTTTATCAGGATCCCATCATCAGGTCCTGACTTCCTTGACATGGGACCACCCTTGAGGTATACCCTATGTAACAAAAAAAGTTTATAAATCACTACATATTATAAAACAAAGTCCCCCTGTCTGTTTGTCTGTCTGTCTGTTCGCGATAAACTGAAAAACTACTGAACGGATTTTCATGCGGTTTTCACTAGTAGACAGAGTGATGCACGAGGAAGGTAAGGTTTACCCGTGCAAAGCCGGAGCCGGGGCGGGTTGCTAGTATATATATATATATATATACGGTCGAATTGTCGAGATTATCACACCTTATCAAGTAATCTAAACAAAAGTCTAATACGTGGTAATAAAAACTAAATTGTATTCAAAGCTTTAAATAAAAAAAACCCGGATTTATATCTCTTAGAAATACCTGTTGTATTAGTTTATCATAATAACCTTATAAGCTAAAACTAAAACAAATCCGACCACATCTGTGATAATAAATTTATTTTACAAGATTGTCTTTTTATATTATTTTATTACAGACCATAAATCACTTGACATCTATATAGATGTTATTATCGATTTTTTGCAATATTAGTCACAACACTACTGATGTATTGACACCTACTTAATTAAAGAACAGACTTCTCTCGCATACAAGACTCATATTTCTTTTTCAAATATTTTAAACACTAACTTAGACTCACGAATTATTTCACTTTGTTCTAGATAAAAATAACACAGTTATGTCAATAAAGCTTGGTTGCTAATAACTTGGAAACAGTAGGAAAATTATTAAGCGTGCTTTTGTTTAAGTTGTCGTAACTACTTTAAACCTTGTATAACTCCTTCATTGTCGTTCACGTGCTCAATGAACTGTATATTATATTCAGGTGATGTTATCCTTATACCTTTCAGTGATTTAGATAATGTTTCTTCGACGTCGTGGACAAAACCTAACGCTATTATTGCCTAAATATATAGTTAGGAGCGTTATGTGTAAACAACATGTAGTTGATTTAGCGTGAAAAAAGAGGATTTTCAAAAAACAAATCTTCGGAATCTGTTTTTCCTAATGTAGGTGAAGATTTCTAAATACTTGAGATGTAGCGAAATACCTGGCCTTTATTTTACACTAGTCGTCCCCGCAGTTTCAACTGCGTTTATGGCCACTGCTCCGCTCCTATTGGTCGTAGCGTGATATTATATAGCCTATAGCCTTCCTCAATAAATGGGCTATCCAACAATAAAATAATTTTTCAATTCATGAGATTAGCGCGTTCAACCAAAGAAACAAACTCTTCAACTTTATAATATTAGTATAGATTTATTTATTTATAGGGTATACATAGCACTAAACTTAAGTCGTAAACTAACAAAGTAAATTGCGTGAAATGATAAGTTTAACTTACTCATCATCACATTGCCTAAACATCCTTTAACAAACATTCACAAGCACCATATAAGCGAAAGCGTGAAAGCAAATTATTCAAATAACTACGCAATCAGAGAAAGTATTATATCAAACAACTTAAATAGTGGTCATTGGCACCATTCCGTGTCTAAGTTCATAAGGTCAAAATTAAAACATATCATTTAAATTTCAAGTTTTGACCGGTTTGGTCTCCTCCTGCAATTTGTTGCATGCATTCGAATGGCGTGTCTTGGGATGTAAACATATTAATTTGCTGCCTATTTTTGAACTATGCAAAGAAAAAACTTTAGTTGATGTTCAAAGTATAACGATTTGGAAGATCAAATGTGTGTTACATAGATAATAATATGACTATAGAAGATAGAAATCAGTAGGTTGAATCGAGTCGTCCATCTGAAGATGTACCTGCTAGCACAATGTTGGTTTTCTACTAGTAGATATGTATGTTGGACTGGGTCCCAACGTGTTAGAGCACCAGTGACGGATGTTATCAATTATGTATGTACTTGACTGCCATCTTCTAAGTCCCTCGCCGCGTCTTTTGTCTGTCTGTCTGTTCGCGATAACCTGATAAGTATCCTCTCTCCTCGATAAGTCCCTGCAGTTTAAGTCCGTCATCATTATCACTACATATTATAAAACAAAGTCCCCCACCGCGTCTGTCTGTCTATCTGTTTGCAATAAACTGAAAAACTATTGAACGGATTTTCATGCGGTTTTCAGTAATAGACAGAGTGATTCATTAGGAAGGTTTAGGTGATTAATTTTTTAAGATGTTGTGTAAATTGATTGATATATGTTGAATTATGATGATTGATAAATATGATGATGATTGTTGAAGATGTCTCTGCTACCCGTGCGAAGCCGGGGCAGGTTGCTAGTGGTTGTATAAAAATAAGCAGGTGCCAAAAATATGTATAAATAATTATGAAAGAAAGTTGACTAGTCTAACATCCTTTTTAAATTTTTTATTTTTATGAAATTGATGCCCCCGAATACAAATATATTCAGAATGACCACTCACTTATTAACGCCGATTCGATTCACTTTATCTGTTCCGAGTGTTAAATTTCGGAATCTGTAGGGAAGGGGAGCTTTCCAATTGTATAACTCTTGTTCAGGTAGAAATCTGGTGCCCCCTACTTACTTTAGATTTTAATTAATTCAAATACTGGGACGGAAAACACGGAAGGCGCAATGGTTAAAGTGATCGCTTCCCACACGGGATAAAAAAATGTGTAATCCACAAATAGTCGGTGTGTTCTTTGTGTGCATTGTTTGAATTTTTGTAAACTTCATGCCCGTTCTGTGGTTCTTCAATTAAAATAATTGTAGTCTAACGCAATAAGCTCTATTTAAATGTACTTTCATCACACGTCGTAGTATCCGAAGTTCCAATTTTCCAGTGTTTTATTTGGGGTTTCAATTTATAAATACACTAGCTGTGCCCGCGACTTCGTCCGCATGGAATAGTGTATTTATATCGAATCAACAGCCTAAAAAATAAGTTTCAAGCTTCTAGCTCTAAATATGATGATACTGCCATACAACTTTTCAGCCCCACCTTTCAACCCCTTACGCCAATTTTTTCGCATTAAAAAGTAGCCTGTGTCCTTTCTCAAGCTCTAGACTATCTGTCTACCGCATTTCATTTAAATTGGTTCAGTAGTTTTGGCGTGAAAGGGCGACAGACAGAGTTACTTTCGCATTTATAATATTAAGTAAGGATTCCGATAAGTAAATCTACCAATATATCTTATTAAACTATTGATTCATTTCACAGACCGTCAACTTCTTTAAACCAATAATTAATTTTACATTGTATTAAGAGTTTGTATTGTGTGTGTGAACTCCCTCGACATGGAGCAGATTCCATTTTCAATCACAGTGTTATGGTGTTATAATGTATAAAATAATACCCAAAAATATCTAAAATCAAAATTTATTCCATAAACATTTACATCAACATCTACACCTGCAACAGCAAAGCGACTCCAGCCAACGTCCATTTGGCAGGCTTGTCCTTGGTCTTTAAGTTAAAGGTCCACACATAAGTGGGTCCACGAGTTCGCGTTTTATAAACTGGACATTCATACATATTGCGAAGATCTTGTTTATCTTGGGTTATGGCCTGATGAAAAAAAAACACAAATTAAAAAAATACTATAATATATCAAATTGTAATACTACTTTAGGCAGTAAAAACACATAGCGCCATCTAGTGAAGATATGTTGAACATTGAGAGTGACAATTCTGTAATAATATGTATATTAAATCCGGCTACACGACAAATATGTAACTATATAAAGAAGACCTTCCAGCTGAAGTTAGATAATTCAATGTAAGAGAACAGGTTTTGTTAAAGAAACTAAGTATCTTGTCTATTGCTAACCAAGGGACGAATTAATTGAAAAAAATTACTAAGGCAATGGTAATACTACTATTGACTGTGCGATTTTATAGGTTTTACTGATGATGCTTTAATGGAATTTTCATTCTGCTGACTGCTGTTTCATTCAAACTTTACCCCAGATATATAAAAAAACTACACAACTTACCCTAACGTTAATGACTGGCATGGGTGGAAACAAGTCCTTGAGCTTGGAGTCCATGATAATACCAGCTTGTTGGTCCCACCTAGCGCCTTCCATCAGCAGTCCATGAACGAACGCGCCGTCTCGAGGACCTGCTCTAGTATCAGCAACCCTAACAGAAGTAGGCTATGTGAGACTGGTATTATGTATTTGGTAAACGAAGGTGAACCCGGTCCTTAGTTTACAAGTTAGAAATTTCAAATATTTTAACATAAATTAAACAATATATTGCTAGCGTAGATTGACAAGTTAAAACATCTTAAGTTAACCTTGATAAAAATGTTCGTACTCGTCTCAGAATATTTCGTGCATGAATCATTCGTATAATAGTGTTAATTTGTTTATTGTATGACTTCAGGTTAACATCAATTATTTAAGTGACTCCATATCTACGATTCAGTAAACATATTCGATCTTGGAATGAACACTTTCGTGAGTGGTGTTCGTATTCATTAAAAATATACGAAATATGTAAAAATATACGAAGTTTGCTTCACCCACTGAAAAGGGATTCCCGTAGGGTCTGAAACTAGCCAGGCATCTAAAAAATGCACACGCGAGTTAAACCGTCTTTAATAAATATTAAATCTATTATAAACTAAAGACCGGAAAAAATGATGATGTGATGAATATATACAAATTTGTAGGTTAAGAAACGATCCTGTACAGTTCTTTAGAAGCAGTTTAAACAACGCTATTTTAGGCATTTACCTACTTTAAAAATCCTTATACTTTAAAAGCTAGTAATAGGTTTTAGCTAGTCTATGTTTATATTTTAAAAACTATAATATAATAGAGATACTAAAGTTGTTTTTTCACAAACAATACACAACTTTTATGTACCTAACGAAAAGAATAAAGCCTTTATGATGTATAATTTTAACAAGTTCCATAGCATCGGCGAAAAGAAAATTAATACTAAAATTATACGTAACTTCAGTTTAATCTATTTCAGTCATACCTACGTAGTCAAGGAATATTTACAGTTTTATATCTACCTATTAGAAGCATTAAGTTCAGCCAATAAAGTTTAATACGGAGGTATATTTACGGCTTTTTACCTATAAATAAATACTTAATGATCCATTAAGTTGCGTTGATACTCACCAGTACCTAGGAAAAGTACAAGGTTTTCAAAGAACATGCATAAATGGAAAATTGACAAAATGTATTAAGATTAAATATAATTTCCATTAGTGAAAAAATTAGGTATGAAATCTTAGCAAAGTAGGTATGCAATGAGTCTTCGTACATTGAACTATTAAGAAGGTATTAATAAAAAGGAACCAAAAGGATATCACGGTTATAATTTTATTATAATTTAATAATAATGTGCTATTTAAATCGTATAAAAAAAAAAACTTTAAAATTAGAATAAAAGTGTTTTTTAAATGAAACCGTAAATTATGTTTTTTTGTTTTGCATCGGTACTAATATGAACTTAAAATATCGTAATAAAAAAGAGTGACTGCGTATACATATGGCGGTGTTTCGCTAAATCGCGTTTTCAAGAAAAAACGCTATAAAGATTTACTTAAAAAGCAAAACCTTTCGTATGTTATCCAAATCGTTAGAGCTTGCTAGAGCTGTTTCCGAGATACACGAAATATATATATATACATACAAGAATTGCTTGTTTAAAGTTATTATATAAATAGATTAATACAAAGAAATTTAATGCATAATTTTTAATATGTTCACAGAAAAGACACTAGAGGCCTTTTCATATGACATTGACATTTTAACGGATCTTAAAATTGTGTTTGAAATATTTTGTGATACTCACGTGAATTCTTCTTTCATCTTCTTTGTGACGTCACACTGAAGACACATCTTATCAAGCGGTAGTTCATACTTTCTCGCAGTACTTTGCATGATGGCCGTCAACAAACTTTGAGGGTTGAAGAAACCTCCAAGCCACACTGATGCCGGTAACTGATAAATTACATCGAGGTAAATCACAAGACTATTGGACGAACACAACCTATTGATTTAACAAAATCAAAAAGGTATCAATAGAAAAATGTATTACTGACAACAAAATCTGTAGCCCATGTCTCCAGCTCTCTCAATCTAAGTGTTAAGTCCACGAACCACGCCGACAAACCAAGAAGCGACGGGTACGCCCGGCTAGTCCATATCATAGGTACCTGAATAAAAAATGTGAATACAGAGAAAGTATTAACCACACTTATGACTTTCAAAATTAACTTTTTTCCTTCCTAGGGAAAGTAAACAACAATATTAGTGTTGTCGCCACTTCAAAAACTCTTATTTATTTTAGGTATTAAAAATAGGTACAAATTATAATGAATGATAACACAGTTCACTATTTTATAAAAATAAGATTTATTAGATTTATTAAGATTTAATAGACATTATTTTGACTAGTTACACCGGTAACGCAATGGTATTGGTCGATTGATAAATATTAATGAATAGTGGGATTATAAAAGGGTAGAAATAAGTTCAGAACTTCACTTGAGTGCGAATAGAGGTACGAGCAACTTGGCAGTTACTGTTAGTTAGTGATTTTCATAGTTTATATCAGTAGTTGTGAGACTGTTTCTTACATTAGTCATGCGTGTTGTCTTACCTGGTCCAAGAACAATGAATTTTCCAAGTCTTCCATATCTGACGTGATTGTTAATTCACCCTGTGATATAAAATCAGGATAAGAATATACATCATAAATCATTAATGGTCATAAAACGTGGGTAAAAAAGATGTTACAGCTTTAAATTTTCGCCATATTCTACTTGTTTCTATATGATTAGTAGAACAGTATACAAGCAATGATAGCAGAAATTTAGAAGCTTATTAAAACTAGTACTATATTTTATTACATAGTAGTATATAGTAGTTTATTAAATACTAGTATGAAATTTTAAATTTCAAAGATTACTAAAGTAACTTACCTTTAGCCCTAAGTCCAATTCTCTAAGTGACCTCTTCATTTCTCCTGTAAGATAATTCATTCTCTCACACTCCTGGAATGCTACAATTACATATGGTGTCCTTTCTTCTACTTTTCCCATGATCTCTGCCATATTGAACTCTTCTGGAAGCTTCTCTATAATTTCGTCTATAATTTGTTTTACCTATTAACAAATATAACTAAGGATTTAAGCATAATGTTTTGATCCATTCATATTATTATCTATTATCTTATTTAAACAAATACTTATACAGCATTGATTGATATTTTTTTCGTGGGGCACGTATGGTCGATCGGAGTGATACCACAGCCTCACCGAAAACCCCCAGAAGCAATGCTTGTATTGCATTTCGACGAGTTAGTGAGGTTACCGGAGGCCCTAACCCTTCCCTCTCCCCCTCTACCCCTAGTCCCACCTTAAAGGCCGGCAACGCACTTGTAACTCTTGAGTTGCAGGTGTCCATGGGCGGAGGTAGTCACTTACCATCAGGTGACCCGTCTGCTCGTTTGCCCCTTACACCATAGAAAAAAAAATAATTTGGCTGTATGTACTAAATCAGATTATCGATACGTTCCAAAGCATAATGATTTAGTTCATAAGACTCAAACCATGTTCAATATACAATAGATGTCTCTAATCTACGTTTATGAATGAAGGTAAAAGCTTTCTTTGCCTGACTTGGTAAGGATAGCTATTACAAGGGCCTTTAACCCTTATTTTTAAAGTACTATGGAAGTAAAATAATATTTAAATAAAATCATATGATAACCTTGTCTTCTCTCGTAACTGTAGCAGCTCCAGAAGCTTGCGCATCTCTGGGCTGCATCTCAAATATAGTTCTGAACAAATTCTCCGACGTCGTCGTAAGGAAACCGATTTCAGCATTAGGATGCAAACCATATAAGTAAGGTGATTCTGATGGCATTGCATCTTCAATGTATTGATGATAACCAACGAAGTCAGTATTGGGTGGTGCTGGGAATCCGGGAGCTAATTGAAGCTCGCCATCAACCTAAACATAATTATTTTTAATAATTTTGCTGCAGTCATCAAGTCACAAAAAATATAGTGCAAAAAGATTAACTGCTATGATTATAACTGGCAGAAACTTTTTGTTAAACAATGTTTAAAGCTAAATAATTATAGTTTTAAAAAACTAAAAACACGCTTTTATAGAAAATTCAACTAAAAAAAATGAAAAATTTAATCGAATTATTGCATTGTAATCGGTCTTTGACACGTGTGCAAAATTTGAATGAAATCTGGCAGTTTAAAGTGGGTCAAAATCGCGCCCAAAGGAGTCGGTTACAAACATACAAGTGAAGCTAATTTAAAGCGTGTAAAAACATTAGTTATCACCGCGGTTTGTCAAGCCCAAAGACTACAAATAATTAAAGTTCCTTAACAACACCCCTCTGGTAGTAGTAGTATATATACAAATTTCCCAAGCGTTTCTGATTTACACTTTTGGTACTCCCTTTGGAAAGTTTTTCGGAACCTTTGCTTTAAAGGAAATCTAAAATTCTTAAAATAGCAACGTTTTCTAAATCGAATTACAACTACATAGGACATTTATTTTCAGAAAAGTTATTACCAAATCCGGCTGCATCAATTCCTCCAAGTACGCATTACAAAGCCTTCTATCCCAATCATCAGTAATGTGTCCTCCATACATTATTTCACCGAAGAGATACCTTAAATCTTCCCACGGAACTCTGGAGTTAGCTTCTAAGTAATTATACAACACAAATACGCTTATTGTAAGGTCACCTGAAACAAAACATTAACGATCACACTGTGTTTTGTTTCAAATTATTTAGCTAAATTTTTGCATATGTCATTATTTGTATTTCTTGGTCTGTGATGACAAATAAACTTTTTTTTTTATATTCTCTGAAACTTAACTTTACTGGCATGTTGGTCTAGTGGTTAGTGATCCTGACTGCTGAGCCACTCAGGACCAATAATTGTGTGATGTGTATGATCATTTGTTCTGTGTGTGGGTGTAATTTATTTATAATATGTTTTTATTTGGAAATATATAAACATGTTTACCAGCAGTCTGGTTACCATAGTACAGACTGTGCCTAGTTTGGGTTTAGACGGCCTTGTGTGAGATGTGTCAAGTTATTATTATTAATATTATATAATCATTAGTAAGTCCGGCCATTACTACAAATTGTACATGTATCTCTCTTGTCCCTATTTATACTGATCAAATTCCCTGATTACAATGATCACAACTAGTTAAACTTACCAACATTAAATGGATATATCTTATTCCAGCCTTGAGGCCCAAACTTCCTTCTCTCGGCTACTACCGCGTGGAAATAACAAAGAGCAAACAATATTGCTTTGAACTCAGCTTCCTTACCACACATCTCTAGAGTTTCTTGATTAAAATTGTCTAGCGCTTTATGAATATTTGCCTGAAAATAAACGGACGCTTGAATGCAGCCCATGCACATAAATATACGGTGTCTCTGGCCTGAGCAACCGAATAAATATTCAACGTGTCAAAAATACAGTTACCGGTTCTGGAATTACCAAAAACGTAAACTTTCTGCCTACCTGCATTCCTGTAGGCGGTTCATTGGTAATTTTAATACTGGACTCCAGAATTCCCTGAGGTATAATATGAGCATCTGCAGTAGCTGCAGGTTCAGCCGACATAAACAGGCGAAACTGATCGTGACAACCATTTGCAAAACTCTCCATCTTCTTTTCCAGGCTTGGTAGCCACTTCTTTACTAGATGGATGTTCTAAAAGGTTTTTGGCACTTTAATCTCCTTGTTTAATAAGCAGAAGTGATTCTACTTTACGTTTTAAATAATGAATAGTATCAGTTAAAATAGTCCCTTATTCCAATCGCACAACGTCATTTCCGATTTCTACTAATATGTACCGTACGTATGTTCAAAAGCATTGTATTCTACTAGTCTATCAACAGTTCCTCCTTGCAATCTAAAGACTCAATTCAAACTTAGGGTAATGCAGCGATAACGAATCGTAGTACCCTAACAATATGAAACAAATTCAGTGATTTATTAAAAGTCTACTTGTATTAAATAAAATGTTTGTTGACATTATCACTTTTCCGTTACCTGTAAAACAACCCAGTGCCCCTTCACCAAGGCCTCGTCCATAGCCTGTTCAGCCACAATCTCCTGACCTTGACCTAACGACACATTATGGAAGTTCCCATTATCTGCTGTAAAACCCATGATCTTGCCCAAAGCTTCCACATCTTTCAAAGGATTAACTCCTGGAGAGAGTATGAAGAATATAGGAGTCGTAGAACTGGTCTCTTCAAAAGATTTGCTAAATTCCACTGTGCGGTTCTCCACGTATTTACTACTCATTTTCTCTTCAATGTAGGCTCTTAAAGCAAATGTCAAAAATTTCTGTTAGTTTTAAAGTTTGCAAATTATCCAAGATCAATCGTCAAAAATCATCAATCAAATTATCCAAGTGTGGGTACTTACGCCACAGCATACGTCATTCTGTCCGGTCGAAGAGCCCTCATCATACATAACCTTTGAAGAGGCGTTTTGTTTTTCCATTCCTGGTATTTTTATAAAACAAAGACAATATTACAAAACTTTCAGCCTCCTTAATTTTATTTAGGAAAAAATATATGTTACCTGTGGAAACTTTTCTCTCTCAGGACATTCAACCTCAACGATCTTCTTCCATCTTTTAGGCGAAGTCTCTATATCTCGATCTAAATTTCTGAACTCATCTTTACTTGATAAAGAACATATGCCACCCCAGCTCGTATGAGAAAGGAAGTCTACTGGACTAGTCACGTGAGGCTTTATTGGAAAGCGGAGGAAGAAATCTAATTCTACAGGAGATATTTCTTCACTCATTAAAAGTACCTGCAATTTTTTTTTATTATAACCAGTCGCAAAATGTTTTACGTTTTTATTAATAACTATAACTATATGCACGGATGGCGTAATGGTTGAAATGGTCACCTCACCACTACGCCGCGCCGAGTGTTGTGAATATTCCTAAAGCATAGTTGTATTTAAAAAAAAAAAAAGGTAGGTTTTTACCTGAAAAGTCATCTGCGACGCGAATATAAGTTTGTCACACTCAAAGAGTCCCCGTGAAGTATATTGGAATACCGAATAACTAATACAATCGATAAGGTTCTTAATGCGTTGAGACACTTCGTCCGCTGGTTCCGCGCGGGATATCGCTTTTTGAAACACCACGCTAAATGCCTAAAATTGGTTTATTCAAACGATCATTAACATTACACTTCCCCAAATAAAAGAAAGATCAAACTCAAATCTCGTCTATTTATTATATAAAATATACCTTTAAAGAAAACTGATAGATCGGATTTATCGTATTCAAATCATTCAAGATAAAGTACAATAAAGAGGCTCTGGCTGATGCTGGTCGGTAGAATTCTCGAGCCTCATCAATTTCATGTGATGTTATTTTAGCTTCAGCAACCTAAAATGATTTCACTTTAAGAATTGGTGTCAAAATAAGTAATCCATGGCTCATTAATCAAATAAAAAGTTTAATTGCCGTAGTATCGTTTAACAATAATAATAACAAATTAGGCAGAGCCTATACTATGGTAAACAGACTCCTGATAAACATACTTATATATAAATACATACATAATAGATAAATTACACCTAGCCACAGAACAAATGACCATGTTCATCAAACAATACTTACGCTACGAGTATGGAGTGCACTCAGTCTTGCTCTGGGTGCACTTCATAATCACTTGAGTGCTAGTAATTCTTCATAACAGTAATCCAAAGTATTGGAAAAAGTCTAAAGCAAGAAGTTTCCACTACAAATACGTAGAGCACACTGAAAGTTCTGCGCTCCTGGCCCCTCATGAATGTTTGAATTTCGAATGTTATATTTATTTAAACTTAAGAAACTTAATCATTGATTAAAAAAAAAATTGGCGGGAAATCGCGTGTTTTTAAAATAGGTTGAAGTTGGTCGTCTGTAGCAAAAATGAAATGTGGCTACTGTCAGGCAACTAATTGAAGAAAACCGGCGTATCACCTATGAGGAGATTCGAGGACATTTGGAGATTGGTATGAGCCAAATTTAAAAACCTTACATCAACATTTAAAAGTTAGAAAACTTTGTTGCCGCTGGATTCATCATGAACTCACCACAGAACAAAAACGGACTCGTGCTGATTAGTGTAAAAAAATGTTGTTAAACTACGATCACGGACGTTCAAATGCTGTGTATGACATTGTAACAGGAGATGAAACATGGATATATTGTTACATGCCGGAAAGCAAGCAACAGTTTTCTGTATGGGTGTTCGAAGGTGACAGCAAACCAACAAAATTGAGGCAGGCGAGAAACGTAGGCAAAAAAATTATTACGTTTTTTTTCTCCCGGACGGGTCTTGCCTGCACGATCCCACTTGAAAAACAAAAGACAGTTGAGTGGTACACCACCATTTGTTTGCCCATTGTCTTTGAAAAAGTTAGGGAAAAAAGACCAAGAAGTCGCACCCTATTGCACCATGACAATGCTTCGGTGCACACCGCGAACAAGATAAAGTCATTTTTGGCTTCTGAAAAGGTAAAGCTAGTGACCCATCCCGCACATAGTCCAGACCTGGTACCATGCGATTTCTTTATTTTCCCAAAAATTCAAGATGATGATGAGAAGTATGAAGAGGTCGTGATAGCTTTCAATCAGCACGTGAAAAACATACCCTTAGACCAATGGTCCCCATGTTTTCAAAAATGGTTTGACCGAATGAAAAAATAAACCGCAGTAAATATATTTACATATAAATTATTGTTTTCTTAATGAGTTAAGTTTCAGTGTGCCCCACGTAGTTGCAACTTAAGCAAAGTTAGTACGTTAAAAATAGAATAAGTCCACTGCAATTAAAAAAAATTGCATAATTGTAGATCATTAGAGCACGATTATGCATTTTTTTTCTTTTAAGTACTTCGAGATTAAAGTAAATCCTCTCAATAAAAATAATCAAAGTCTAGCTTCATAGCTTTCGCCAAATAAACAACAGTAACTAAACTTACTTTCTTTTCAATATCTGCAGCTGTCTTTTTTGTAGTCTCTAAGTTCTCCACCAAAGCAGTGTCACCAAGAATATTATCTCCAGCAGACGACAATCTTGACAAAAGATCATCTTCTAAACCTTTTAATTGAATTTTAAACTGATTTTGTTGTTTGGTTAAGTCAGCTTTTAGTTCTTCTAAATCGGGTCTTTCAGCCTTTACTACTTCAGCTAAAAGTTGATCTTCAAGACCATCTCTGGTGACTGTGAAGTTGACCAATGTAGTTTGGGCTTGCATTTCCGGCTTATAATGTGGATTAGCTAGTTTCGTGTGTAGGATTAGTCTGAAGTTTGGACTGTATTCGATTTCTTTGTCGCCTATCTTTATTGCTCTATAATGCAAACATTATATATATTATATCATTTTGCCCTAATATTTGAAATTAACTTCATTTCTAAAAGTTTTCTGTAATTTCTAAAATTTTCTAAAGTTTATGGACCATTTTCTAAATATTTTATTTTTACATTATTATTTCTTGGAGAAAAATGGACAAGCATTTATTGTTTTCAGTATGTTTGCACTACGGGAATCACTTGCGTGTTAAACCATAAAAGGGTACTTTTCCGAGAGGCCAGATATAAATTCTTACCTTCCTTTTTTTATTAGATTTCGTCCAAGTAGTGGATCCAGTACTGGATCTACCGTTTCTCCTATGTTCTCTAAAAGCACTGTTTCTCCTTTAATAATAGACTTTTCAATAATATCCAAGTAGCCCTTTTGACCTAAGCGTATAACTTGCAGTTTATCTCCATACTTCTGTTTTATCCATTTAACACCTTGCAACTGCAAATTGTAATTAAAGCTTTTTGATGCAACTTTAAATGTGTTTAATAAGTTACTAATACGGACGGTATTTTTTTTGTTGAAATCCAACGAAAATTGTACTGTCCGTAAGCAAAACGAATCGTTTCTTGATTATAGAAATCGGGCATAAGTTGTCTTTTGGTGTTAAAAATTTGTAAACAATCTCTTCGCCAACCAAAGCACTCTAGATGATAGAAGTGTCAGCGCCGCTTCTCTTTTATTTTATTCAATTAATACGTCAAATAATAAAATTAATGAATAAATTTGACAATTACCTGTGGATCAATCATAAGCGGCCACCTATCGGAATTAGACAGGATGGTAGCATTTTCTGTACTCATTCTGTCAGAGGGTAGGCCTTCGTTCTGCCACATCGCTATTGTCGTGTCATCTGTCAGCATCGTAAGTGGATCTAATCCCTCTGTGATAGGTATTGGTGGCTAAAAATAACATATTTTAATTTATTCTCAATATTGATGACGTCGATCACCTACTCAAATGGCTGAAACTATAAAAATGCTTACCTCTAATGTTTTTAAGAAAATAAGCCAGCTCTTATGTAGCAAGTCTAATCTGTATTGCTTTGTAAAGCACCCAACATAAGATATAAAAGCGCAGACCAAAAGGATATCACCTGGTAGTGTCGTACCTTGTTGCATTAAACTACAAACATAACAAATATGCGTTAAACATTTTAAATACCGACGACTCAAAAATTTCATCAATCATTTTCTTGAATTTTAGCTAAGAACATTCTCGATCAAGTCACCTTTCAAAAAAAAAACTGAATCAAAATCGAATTTTAGAGCTATACACAGACACGCAGATATATGTCATAAGACAGGAACTCTGGCAAACCATTATCAGATTAGCTTAATGTTTTTCTTAAGCATTATTTAAAATAACTGCAGTGATCTAAATGGAGTGGTAGTGGGATCGATCCCCAAATAGTACAATTATAAAAAAATTCAATATCTGATGTACTTAGGAGTATAATAGGTATTTGTGCTGATTCTGGACATAATTTAGGACCGTTAATTAACGTTATAAAGTAGCAATGACATAGCCATACTTGAGAAGTATCATATTTAAAAAAGATGTTGTGATAAAACTATTTGTTGTGATAAATTTGTGTCACATTTTGTAATTTAATATCTTTTCTATATTAATGGCTTCTTTAATTGGCATGAAATTATCTAAAATGTATTGGTAAAATCATGAAAAATTTTAATGTCAAAAGTAAGTTCGTAGTACAATGTTTACCTAGACACAGCTTCTGCCCATCGTACATTTTCACTTGCAAGTCCATTAACAAGTCTATTGGCAAGTTGAATGACGGCGTTGGTCGCATCTGCTTCTCGCTGACATTTCATTTTTTCAGCAGTGGCCTTTTCAAAATCCGCTGTCAGTGAAGCTAATAGTTCTTCTAGAGCCTAAAATGTCAAATATATCGATCGATCAACTGAGAATTTTACAATTTCATTAATTGGATAGATAAGACCAAACAAACGATGATGGTACTGTGTGTGTTGGAGCAGGTTGGAGGCCGGTAAAGATAAGAACAAATGGAAAGCTATGAAGAAGGCTTTTACCCAAAAGAGATCTAACTAACACAATAAGAAACTAAGATATGAAATAAAATAGCTTTTTTATTTTATTTCATATCTTAGTTCAAACCAGTCTTCGATAAAAAAAAAATTCATATTAATGACATTGAATTTGATAAACGTCATCTTAAAGACACGGTATTTCAAATTATTATATAATTAAGTGTATTCTGGCTAATAATTAATTTATAATAATATAATTAACATGCTTAGGCTTTATTTGAATTAATAATGAGTACTAGTACTAACACGATAGAAATAAGGTTAAAATGTTAAAAATCATGGTAACATTCTAAATATTTTATGGAATAATAGATTTTAAAATAGAAAAATCATGTTTAAGCCCTACAATTAATCCTATACAAAGGCGGCAGTACTCCTCACCCTTTGATCTATCAAAATTTCACTGTTCAAGTCGTTGTTAGGATAAATCAAATCAATGCGCCTAAACCATACTAAATTGTAATAAGCTGTATTCTTCATCCCTTACATTTCACCCTTAGACCTGAATTGTTTCGTTCATTATAAATGAGACCAACCGTGAGTACAACCAATTCAATAAAAAAAAGATTTACAAATGGCGAAGATGTCACTTAATATGCACACAAAAAACAATCGAATTGAGAACCTCCTCAGTTTTGAAGTCGATTGAAATTGGATATTGATAATGCTACAACAACTATTAACTGCTGCGGCAACAACTAATCAAAAGTTTATTGGACAAAGCATCAGAGGCTTGTTAACGCTTTAAGAATGTAGAAAATCCATACGATTAGTTCAGTTAAGTGGTTATTAAGAATAATAAAATTTATTTCAAACATCATGTCGTAAAGTATAAAATAAGATGTAAACATGCATGCTTACCACTACTTTAGCTTTAATACACCTTAATTTCTCAGAAGCCGCTGCTAGTTCTGCATTAGCAGCCTGCAAAGCCTTTCGTTTGGGCTCAACATCACAAAATACTTCATAAAACTTTATAATGTTAATAACCCAAGCACACAAACCGGCTGCTGCAGCTGATTTTGATCTTATAAACTCTGAAAATAGTGCAATGAGTTAAATGATCGTAGTAATCAGAATCAATCTATGGTTTTATTTACGGAACAAGTTCTTAATTAAGTTTACCTGGTTCAAACTCAGAGTCTTTCAGATAAGGCTGAATAGCTTTGATGACATCCGGATGAATATTTTCTTTATCATAATTTATAAGAGCTTCCAGAAATAAGTCTACTTTTGCCATCACCATCTACAAAGACATACAAAATGATATTTAACACATAAATACATGTCCTATTTAATTCAGTATCCTGTGTTCTGGATAACCAAAACATCTTTAGCAACAGCTTAATGAAATCCAATTATTATTCTTTTAAAAATTAATGACTTAAGTATTTAGAAAAGTATAAATAATGCTTTCTCAGAACGGCAATAATAAAAGTATTTATTGATAATTTAGTAATTAAATAAATATCGAACCTTGGCAGCCTTCCAACTCCTGTCCTTTGGAATCTTTCCATTGGGTGCCATTAACACCATCACGGCGGCAGTGACATTGGTCACAGCTCCGGGTGGTGAACCAAAAGATTTTAATTCTGTAAGGTTAGCTTTGTTTAATGTGTTCAGAGCTTCTTGAGCCGCTACTAAAGCAGGCTCTGCCTTTATTAAATCTTCTTCACAATCTTTTTGTTTCTTTGATACTTCTTCGGCAATTACTCCTACTCTCTCTTCCTCTTCATCGGCTAAAATTGTATGAATATTTAGGTAAAAAAAGGTATTGTTTTAGGAGTGTTTATTTTAATTATAACATTGACTTATCAAACTGATAAACTAACCAAGAGCTTTCTCGCTTTGTACTTTTGCAGTTTCGACGCCAACCATTTCAATAAGTTTGTCAGCGGCTTCGTTTTTTTGATGTAGTTCTATTTCTTGTACTGCCAGTTTTTCTTTTAAGGCCTCCACTTGGCATGCTGTACAGCGTAATTTTTCTAACCCATTTTCCAGTCTACAAGAACATTTACATATGAATGTAAATAATTGTTGAATTACATATTTACAGGAATAAGATATAACTATAATTAATTGTTTGCATTAATTATTTACTCTTTGCTCTTTTTTAAAATATTGGTATTTAATTGTCTTTTCTAAGGTGTAACCCTATACAGGACACAGAAAATGAACTGATTGAATGATGACGTAGTTTCACAAATCCAAATATGAATTACTAAGTCACTGGTAAAATGTCATCGATCATCATTATCATAAAAAAAAAATTAAAAGATGATTGAAAATTATGGCGAATCATTAATATTTATGTATACTGGAGAACAGTATTTGTTTCGCAGTGCTGTAAAACCTTAATTAGTGAATAAAATTTAAAAAGTTTTTAATGAAAATTATTCCTTAAAAACCCCTCTATAAAAATGGCCTGACATCATTTTTTTGTGAAATGATCAGAAAAAGTTATAAGGACCAATAAAAACTTTCATCGATTTTCGCTTATAATTTTGTTATTTTTGGTTCTACGACTTACTTAACCAAAGTTGTAAAGAATTTTATTTGCAACAAAAAATGTTTTCGTAATTTTTTTGTGAGACCTATAGTTTGTCAGATAAACCATAAAAACCATTTTTACCCCTTTTTCCAAGATGGCGGCCGTGGGACAAGGGTTGCAACCCCACAAACTTGGATTTAACTTTACGCTAACCCCTCCATGATATCGAAAAACTAAAATCGCGTCCTCTGACAAATGCACGCTAAGCCCAAAAAATTTAACATTTCAATGGATTATACCAGTACCTTACGATTTGTGCTCGAAGTTCATTAGTTTTATTTTTAATCAACTTGGCATACAAGCTAATTTGTTCTAGATAACTTTTAGGTGTAGTATAGTTGTATCTTCTATCGTTGGACAAGTAAGCTTTAGACATTGTATTGACTGATGTGTGAACGTATGCCATGAATCGTGATATCGGTTCTTTTAAGATAACCTGAAAAATTAATGGGCATTAAAAATAAATAGGATTTTAATAATAATGGTCTATGTAGCATGTCATTTATTACAATATATAAAAATTTATAACAATGACATAGGTATATTTTTAACAATATAATATATAAGATATATAACAATAATAACCCAAACTAGACAGAGCCTGTACTATGGTATTCAGATAAACGATAAATGCTGAAAAACATACTTATAAATTACTTAATACATCCATATTGCTAAATTACCCCCAGGCACAAAACAAATGATCGTGCTCATCACATTATTACATGTAGTTATAGAAGTACTTTTAATATCAATAACAAAATCAAGAAAATGTTTTTTATGGTATAGGGGGCAAACGAGCAGACGGGTCATCTGATGGTAAATGACTACCGCCGCCCATGGGCACCTGCAACTCAAGAGTCACAAGTGCGTTGCCGTCCTTTAAGGTGGGAGTAGGGGAAGGGTGGAAAGAGGAAGGGGTGGAGGGAAGGGTGGAAGAGGGGGAGAAGGGAGGGAAGGGTTAGGGCCTCCGGTAACCGGTTTTCTGTGAGGCCCCGGTGTCACTCCGGTCAAGCCGGCCCATACGTGCCGAAGCATGGGTCTCCCACGATAAGACTAGGAGATGGAGACTACCAATCCAAATCCTAGCTAATAAGTATTATAAATGCGAATGTGAGTTTGTTTGCTGATTTGTTTGTTGGGTTTCATCCAGATAAAAGTACTGGTCCCGAAGGATACCCGCATTGGTTGACAAAATCTAGATTAACGCGGGCGAAGCGCAGGCAAAAAGCTAGTTAGTGATCCTGACTACTGAGCCAGAGGTTCTGGGTTGGATTCCTACCCAGAACTAATATTTGTGTGTTCAACACGATCATTTGTTCTGTGTCTGGATGTAATTTATCTATAATATGTATGTATTTAGAAATATATAAGTATGTTTATCAGCAGCCTGGTTACCATAGTACAGGCTCTGCCTAGTTTGGGATCAGACCGCCGTGTGTGAGATGTGGCAAGTTATTATTATTATAAATAAAACACCGATATTCTTAGTTTTGTTCCTTCTAAGCACCTAGTCAACATCTACTGGAACCAGATTAAGTTCCTAATGCTTAAACCCACACTTCGTATTACCATTTACCCATTGTCATAACCCATTAACACAATCCTACTAATATTATAAACGTGAAAGTTTGTGAGGATGTATGGATGTTTGTTGCTCTTTCACGCAAAAACTACTGAACCGATTGCTATGAAACTTGGTATGTAGATAGCTGGAGACCTGGATTAATACATAGGCTACGTTTTATTCCGATATTCCCATGGTATCGGGAC
Organism: Euplagia quadripunctaria; assembly: GCA_963859945.1. Lineage (NCBI taxonomy): Eukaryota > Metazoa > Arthropoda > Insecta > Lepidoptera > Erebidae > Euplagia > Euplagia quadripunctaria. The sequence goes on from OY982561.1 coordinate 21,896,109, forward strand.
TTAACCGGGTAAAACCGCGGGGCGCAACTAGTTAGGATATAATTCCACTAATAATGTTAAGTTTTTGTGCATCACAAACTGCAAGAAACCCAGCTGTTGGGTGGCAATTTTTATATAGACTGTCTATTTAGATTAGTTTCAGTCACTCTGCACTAATAAATTTAACAGTAATTTACAAACTTACCGGTAATACTTCTAATTCCCCTAAAAATCGCATGGCCACGGAAACTAAAGCTTCTTGAGGCCATTCATGGAACCAATTGATAGAAGTACAATTTATAAGCGCCGGAAATTTCCGCGATCTCACTCTAAGAGTCGATCCAACAGGTGAGAAACAGAGTACAACTTTTAGCTGCCTTCGTACTCTGTCTATAAAGAACTTCCAGCATACTTCTCGAGTGTCTGGTAAACCAGCACCTTTCACCTTTTATCAAAGAAAGAGAGAAAAATAATAAATAGAACAGTTAGGAATGATGTTATATTTACATACCGAATAGACAGACTGATATAGAAAGAACCCTAACAGTCATATATGGACTGATATATGAAATAAAAGATGGTGCATAAAATGTACCTCATTCCTCACACCAGCCAAGATATTTTCAATCTCATCATCCGGGAATAGATCAGCCACTTCACCGGAAGCTAGTAAATCATTAATAAGTACCAAGAACTGCTCATTAGCCACTTGAGCATCTGTCATTAAGAACATTATTCCGACGTTCTTTAGACCTGTTTTGATATATAACTGAGATAGTTCATTCTGGAAACAAAGACATTTGTGATATTTTTCGCAAAAGAATAATAAACATTATTTTAATTGGAAAGAAAGGAAATATAAGAAAGAATACCTTCAGATCAGTTACACAGTAACCTTTTTTCAACTGTATCTGAATTACTTCTAAACTTGCAATGAAGGACGCTAATCGAGACAGTGACTGCTTACCAGAGCCTCCTACGCCTACCAATAAAGCACTACCTCTTGGGCTCTCCAGGATTCGAGAAATCCTAGAAACAAAAAGAATTATTAAGACGGTCCACAATTGACGGAAATATCGGTGTACATGCATAAAAAAATCATACAGACGTACAAAGAACCTCCTTCTTTTTGAAATCGATTAAAAATATGTCAAAGGCGTGTTCTTATATGTATATAAAAAGGAGAAAAATTTCATTGATGTACTTCCAAAGAAAGCAGTTTAGAATTTTGGAATAAAAATAATATATTATATGTATACATGATTTACGGGCTTTCCAACTTTACATATTTGATGTGTAACTCGGGCCTTAATCGCCGACCGTCACTATTTCTCCAGAATAATAACTACGTGAAGCAGTTGAAATGAAAAAAAAACATGGAAATTTCAACCGGGAAAATGGGTCAGCGAGTACACCCTCGACAGCATTGTAGTGTGTCGAAGTACCGGCAGTCCGAATAACAATAAAAATAGTGAAGACCAAATGCGGATAGTTGCTGAAACTCGCACTTCACGGCTTCGCTGAGCTCTCATCAGTCTACTCATGACCACGATCGGTGCAATTCAACGGCACGATGCACGATCGGTCCAGAGTTACCCATCTAACACGTGTGTCTTTAATAAAAAAATATTCTAGGTTTTTTTTCGTAATATCTCAAATGACAGCATCGTTACCTGCATATGTGCATCATGGCATCTTCAAACAACACCAAGTTCATTGCAGCAATGAGATCGTTGTAACTCGACATTGCCTCAAAGAGTAACTTGCTCAACTGCTCCCAGGACAAGATTGGCATATATTTGGGTTCACCGATGCCACCAGCAAAATGACAGAAAATATTAGGTTTCTCGAATACTACGCCTTCATCTATGTCCTAAAACATATTAGATATATTACAGATTTCGTTATTTATACCAATTCAGGAACTATTTATAATAATCTAACATAACTTTAAATTCTGATCTTTAAAATGCATTTTCGGTTTGTCAATGTTTTTATATCTTTCTAAATACCAATCCCATCAAAAAGATAACACGTAAAAAGAAAGAGTTCTACTTGTTTCCTAATTAGTTCACTAACACCATTTTATAGAGACCGTAGAATTTATCAATATTAAACAACTTTATTTCTTTAATAAATAGAACCACTTGGCAATACACGGTAATAGAGTCTAAATACAACAAAATCTATCTAACAGTAGCGCCCTGAGCACTTTCTAGAGAAAGCCAAAAACGCTTTCCGATGTAAGAATTGCCAGAAAGGCTTGTTCGACAATATTATTTAATAATATTTTATTTGGAGATATAGCTACCTCAAAGGACTTCTTGCAGATATCAATTTGAACTTTGAGGAAGGCGTCAATATCTTTATCCTCAGTCAATTTATCTCCGTAGACACGACTAGTTTCGTGCAGCCATAGACGAAGTAAATCTGATGGATTCACTAGGCATTCGTTTGTACTGAATAAGAAACCCTAAAATAAAACCAGCAACGTTTAATTAATTTTCGACAAAAACAATATTGTGTATGAGATCGGCTTAACAAATAACAGTACCTGAAATATGTTTGACAAGTCTCGCAAGTTAAACACGTAGTGAAATTTTATTGCAGTTGGCAAAAATATTTGAGAGACTTTGTTGTGTAATGTTATAGTGGCACCTACTACACTACCTGTAACGAATAAATATAGGAATAAACTTCAAAGTAACTAATTTAAAAAGAACAGATATGAAATAAGTATTATTATAAAAACACATATTTACCTGATAATTTTGTGATTTGGGGATTAATCCTTAACTCTGGATTAGCCAAATGCTGGCTCAAAATTGAATGATAAATATTATTTAAAGCTTCAGTGTTTGGGAAACTGATTGCAAATACACAGAAATGTCTCTGTAACCTAGGATTTATAGTGAAACTTCCCGATGTCGGATTCATGCACGAAACGTACTGAGTATTATGAATATCTTTCAAAGACAGCTTTGTTCGGTCATACCAGTGATTATAATCCATATGCTGACGAATTATTGTATGAGGCTGAACTGTTCCATATGCATCTACTTCGGGCATATTCATATCATCAATGAAATATATCAATGTTTTGTTCCCGGGAGGGCCGTAGTTTCTGCCAGCTTTTTTCTCTAAAGGTTTTTCAAGAATTTTTTGAAGCATCTCCGATGATGTATAAAAGTTAAACGGTATGGATTGAACTGCGTACGTTTCAGGTAAGCTATAAATAAAATACCATGAAACCAAAACATCTTCACGTATTCATTTAATTTCACTTTGTGTTTTATATAGAAGTAAATTAAATACTTACACCTGTAATTTTTCATTGATTAAAACAGTTTTCCCACAACCAGCGCCACCAACTAACATAACTGGATGCTTTTTTTTCATCAATAAATCCAAAAAGAATCTAATTCTAATAGTTTCTGCCGTTGGAACTAAAACGGCCTGAAATTAATACAAATATGTAAATTGTCTTTCGATTACTAAAACAAATATACAACATGATGTTACGAGTATGAGGTTTTTACCTGTAACGGTATATCGGAATCTAATTCAAACTTTGGAATCTTCTCAGTCCACGGAGTAAACTTTTTAGTGTCCGGGTCTATGTAATAGTCAAACACAGTCCCACCAGGTGGAAATTTAATGGTCTTAAACTCGTTTAACCACCATTTTGTAAATTCTGTAAATATGTGTAAGTTGTATAACAGTACGTGTAATTAGGCCATAAATCAATTTTAATGGAATACTTACCAACTCTATAATCAAGACTACCCTCCTGATACATTGCAGAGCCGAAAGCCCAGACACAAGCAAATACAAAAAAGACATCGTGCCATTCCTTTGGACATTCTGCAGGCGTATTCTCGGGTACCAGTAAACAGTCTAACAAATGGCAGAGCATTTGAACATGAGCCATATCTACAATAGGAGTGATCTTTTTAAAGCGATGTCGAACCGTTTCTAAACACGAAGGAATGTATTTATCGAAGAGAATGACCAGATTTGATTTTTCAGCCGGTATCTTACGTGTTTCCACCCAACTTGTGACGTAACTACAAAAAATACATTAAACATTAAAAAACATTAATGCATATTATTTTACAGCACAGTAATATACTTACGGATTCCATCCTAAATCTTGGGCATTAATGTACAAAATACCCGCTCTGGAAACCGTAGCTGGAGTTGCAGTTCGCAAATTAGAAATCTCAAACATCAATCTCATAGTTGGAGTTAGTGCTATTCTTTCGTTGCTAGCCAGTGTCAAGATTTTATTATCATCCATCACTGTGTTTAACGACTCAATCCACATAGGATCAATATCTCCATCTAAAACAATCCATTTCGGGTTTTCTCCAGGTAAATTTGCTTGATCTCTCATTAATACTGATAGTAAACCATCTTTCCATTCTCTCGTGGCGGGATTAATAATACCAAATAATTCATCATTTGTAACAGCTTTAGGATTCAAATCATTAAACACCGGCTTCTTTTTTAGATTTTGATAAGTTTTGAACAGTGTCTTCCATACTTGCGTCTTGCCTGTTCCAGCATTACCAACTGTGAATACTGAATGACGAACTTCAAGTAATTCTTCTAACTGTACAACTTTAAGAATAAAATTGTCTTCAGGTTGTAATGATAAATCCATAGCAGCCTGTTTAACAGTTCTTTCAAATTCTAGATCACGTTTTCTTGGTACCTCAAGCGCAGGGAACAAGTCCCCTATGAGTCCCATGAATACTGGCATATCGTCTGTTACTATTTTAGGTATATTGAAATCACGAAGGGTTCTCATTAGAACTTCTTCTTCTGGTCTACCAGGGTCGCCTCTCTAAAGGTAAACAATATACAACAATACAGATTTATGGGGTATACCTTTACGTCAGAGATACAATCAAGATTATAAAGTACTAATATATATTTTTTATATGCGCTAAGATGAAGCTAGCAAGTTGCCATAGTTTAGATTTGTAGATAGACGTATAAGCTACGGCTTACTAAAATTGCTACAGAGTTGTAGATTCAATTATAAAATGATAATATTACCTTTAAGGAACCAGCTACAACCAGTACTGACTTAATTGCCCTCAAACCCCAATCATAATGATCTTGCTTTGACAACAATTCCTTACATAAAGTATACAACGTTATAAACTTCCTCGCCAAAATCTTGGCCTCTTGAAAGCCTTCGGCGACCAACATAATTTCGCATATAAGTTCAAAATCAGGTACAACCATGGCGCATGGCCTGAATAAAGCTTTTAGATTCTCAGGCAACTCTGTACGACCGGCATATCCTGGATTCATCGTAATAAATATACCAACTGATGGAACAAGGACTATTATTTCGCCCATGAAGTTAAATTTATTTTTCTTGTCTCTGTAATCAAAGTACTCAACATAATCGCAGTACTCATTTTTTATTGTAAATCAATAAATTGTTGTGACATAAATCATTAAAATAATAAAATATATTACCTAATAGCATCTTGTACAGATTTTACTTGAACAGCGACGACGGATAATACTTCAACCGAAATCCTGTTAAACTCATCAAAACATCCCCAGGCTCCAGTTTGAGCCAAACCTTTGTAAATGTTGCCGCAAGACTATAAAAAATATCAGCTATTACTGTTTAACGTTGTCTTTATTTAATTTTGAGATTAACCGCTACTAGTTTTATAATTAACTTCAACAAGAACATAAAATAGGGATAATGTTCATTACATTCAAAATGTAAATTACCTGGTAGTCCATTTGTTCCGAGCAATTGAAGACATATACCATAATACCGAGGGCTCTGCCCAAGTCTTTGGTAGTTTCAGTTTTCCCTGTACCAGCAGGACCCGCTGGACCTCCTCCCATAACTAAATGAAGAGACTGGAGAAATAACGAATGATTAAGACAATCACTATTCATTCAACGTTCCATTGGAATGGATAACCATATAGCGGTCAGAGTTCTCGTACAGTCTTAAGAGTCACTTTTTTATCTCTAGCTAAAACAATAATATATGATGATAATGGACTGGATAACAGAGAAGTTTACTCTCGAATCCCGTAGAAAAATGAAATCTGGATCTGAAGCCTAACCTGCGTTAACGTGATGTAGCATCGATCCGTCAGAGGGGTGATGACCAGTCTTGGCGTGTTTCCCAAATATTCATAGCTGTATGTAAACTGAGCGTCGCAAATATTTGCAAAACAATGATGCTCTGCTTCACCCCATCTAAAATAATCCATTATTTCTAAACCTGGTTTTGATCGTTTTGAGGCGTAATAGACGAAGTATCTTGCTGAGTATTATACTCAGCATGATACCGAGTCTATTAGGCCATAAAGACAAATAACCAGTATTTGAATGCAGGCAGTTATTAAATTGAGAGTATTAAGCACAAAGTTAAAAATATTTTTATCTGCAGCCGATTAGCTATTTTCTTTTTTCCATTAAAAAATTACAAAGTTAACTCACATATACCAAAACATACAATATTTTTTAAAACTGTATGTAAAATGAACGAAGACGAAGAATGAAGCGGAGAACAAACAAAGAAAAACATATACATGATGTAGACTCTAGCATGCAGTTCAGTTCTACAAAAAGAATTTTTGAAAAAACAACTATCCGTTTACAAGTTATGAATATTTGAATTTCGAGGTATTTTTACCTCTGTTTATTATAAAAATAAGTGGAATCGTACCTACATTTTTTTTTATTTTGGAATTTTTTATTCCGTTACTAAGAAAATCCATAAAAACTAACTTCGAAAACTTTTTAAGTTAGTTTATATGGATTTTCTCAATAACTGAGAGTGGATAGTTCCAAAATAAAAAAAAAATCATATACGGTTTAAAAACTCTTTAACTTTACACATTCCACCTGCTTTTATGAGAAACTACCTCTGTTTATTATAATACCTGGAAATTAAAACGGTCATAACTTTTAATCGGATAGTTTTAGCAAAAAATATTGTTTTGTTAATGCATGCTCATACTTTTTCAGTGATTTAAGTAAGTGTTCCATTGCTGCATTGTCAGATACACCCGGTATACATATTATGGTTTTGGTTTCGTTTGCTGAATGTTAGTGATTAATGTTAGTGTTGTGATATTCATTGAATCGTATTATCTTTTATAGACACGTAACGATCAAATGCCTTATGTTCATTCTGTCGGTGTCTGATTAAAAAGTAATATTAACTAACTGGGATTTATGATCTGGTTACACCTGAAAGGTCTGAAGCTATCTAGATAGATGAAAAAATAGTTGTAACTGCATAATATATTATCCCATCAATATCATTGACCTGGACAATGGCTGGCGCGTGTGTCATGCTCGTGAACGGGTGCCGTTAGTTGCGGCTGGGCATTTACATTACTTAAACTATAGTAGTGATTTCCGGGACTGTTTATGTTTTGAGCATTATGTTATATTGTCCTCACATATAATATCTACTTGTAAGCAATGTAACCAAAAATTCTCCTCCTAAGAATCCTTGGAGTTTCTTGTCTGTTCTTCTCCATAGGATCTACGTATTGAAAAAGGCAACTAGCTTCACGACTGACCTATACTGACTGACTCCTACTCCTAAATATCTATAACTATTTAATTTTGGTTTAATTGAAATAAATTATTTATATTTAATTTTATTGAATTTTCAGCGAAATAATGATAAAAAAATGAGCCATGGTATCATTATGAATTAGAGTTAAATAACTTTTTAATTATATATACCTCATATTAATGTATATGAAGTATATGGACAACATACCGTTTGCAACAATATAGAATATCAAACATGTTAATAATATATTATTACTGGCCTGTTGGCCTAGTGGTTAGTAACTCTGACTGCTATGCCATAGGCCGTGGGTTCGATTCCCACCCCAATCTGGGTGTTCTTTGTGTCCGTTGTTTGTATGTTTGTAAAGTCCCCCCCTACACAGGAGTAATTCCTAATGTGGGAGTTGTCTTTTTTTTTTAAATAAAAAATAAATGAAAAAAAATGTGTAAAATTGTAAATGAAAAAGATCTGATACAAAGTGCAGATGATTCAACAATAACTTCCGACACCTGTGCCTTAGTTGCGACTGCCATTGGAACGCGGATCCAGCTTCCACCTTCCCTTGAATCATTTTACTAACCACATCACGTGAATGTACGTCTATAGTACAAATTGTCATAATCTTTTGTCGGTCTTGTTTACTCAGTTCTCCAATCAACAAAGAAATCAATGTACTCAGTTGTGATAACTGTTTTTTATAATAATCTTTTAACGCGTTGTCGTAACCTTCTTCAAGTCTCGCGAAAGCCATGTTCACTTCCGTAGTCCACCAGATTTGAGTGCCACATAATGAAACTTGAGCCATAAAATCGAAAAGCCACTGTTCTCGAGGTTTCTCTTCATAAGTTACAAATGCCTCTCCGAAATAGTGACGAATTGTGGACCTCATTATGTCTTGTAACCGGTTCAGCCATATTTCTACCTGAAATGATAGAATTATTGTTCAATTGTCATAGAAAATTTCTGCAAATAATTCCGTTATTTGGTGACATACTAATGTCATTGCGTGTGGAATTATTTTCAGGTTGATTCATTCATCAAGTCTATTAATCGTATATTTGTAAAGATCCCGTGGCTTAAGGATAGGTACTTTTTTAGTTTAAAAAGGAATTTTATATTTGTAATGAGTTAACGCTATCAACTTACTGGTCCAGTACAATCACAGGTACCATGAAATGGTACAAGTTCTCCATCCTTAGCTATCATACCAGACGCCACCTTCTCATTGGGGTTTTCAGATTCTATAAACTTGAGTTTTGCCATGGAGTCAAACAATTTTGTTAGATGTCTGAAAACGTTACGCAATTTTAAGTGTACATGCGTATTTTGAATAAATACGTATGTATGTAGTATATATTAGTTACAAATATTTAACTTATAATATCAGAAAATGTTGAATAACTTTTTGAATTATTTCAGGACAACTGTATTATTTCCAAAATTGTACTTCACATTAATATTTTCTCTTTGTTACTGAAACAGATTGCAGGAACAGTGCGGGCGTTGCGTGTGTGTGATTTTTGCCATATTTAAATCTGTATCAATTAATGTTAAAACGTCAACTTACCTGATAACCAGATCAGCTTGATTACCATTAGATAGAATGTCGAGCAGATCTGCGGAAGACACAAAGTAAAACCTTGGAAAAGCCAGTCTTTTAGTTTCCAAGTACTCTGCTAAAGCTTTCTCACAGATTATCAAGTCTTTCTGTATACCATCAAGGTTCTCCACTAAGCCCTCTTTATTAGTACCTTTCACGACATTTGGTGTTTTAGACATCTGTGTCGATAGTATCTGCAAGTCAATTTTATGTAAAAAAACTTATTCAACAACATTAGTGTTAAGATCAATAGAAACTTTTCCCTGCCACAATGAGATAGGATATTCATGTAGGTAAGTGTGATTTCATAAAAAGATAAATACAAACACTTACTTTAAACTCTGTGTCAATCCTATCAAAACGCGCGGAATCCTCTGGAAGCTGTTTCCTAATGTCTTCAGAACTCATGAATATACTCTCCAAGTGCGTCCAAGTTCTTTGCACTTCAAACCACACTGTAATCACCTGATCTGCTATTGACAGTTTCTGTTGCCAGCCCGACACCTCTTCTAAGAAGTATGCTATGAATTTTGATGTTATCAAATTTTGAAGTTGCACCTGAAAGTTCAACTTCATGTTACATGTTTGTCAAGTAAACTCATCTAACGCTATAAGTCAAATCAATTATAAAATATCATCTACAACGCACTTGTGTGCGATATTATAGACTACCCTTTAAATATACTAAATGATTATAAGGAGGTAAACTGTTCATCATTTTACCAGCAGCTTTTTGCATCAACAAGTCTTTACTATAATGTTAATAAAACATTGTCGAAAGAAGCTTAACATATCAGATAAGACATGAAGTCACCTGATTCTCTTCTAAAGTCTCGATAAGTTCTTCGCTAGCCCTCAGTAAAACACAACCAGTCCTCGTATGAACTTCTTGTTCAAATTCCATTTGGCTCCAAGTGGTGTTCAGATCTTTTAAAGTTTTCTCCATTGACATCTCTTTTACAGCTTTATCTACAATATTTTTCACTTCTTCCTCACATTCATGCAAATTTAGGGCTAGTAAGTCTGCTAAGGTAGTATCTTCGTCCATAACAATTCTTACCTGTGTTATTGCAATAAAAAGTGTTATAGCACGTTATTCAATCTACAAACCCATGACAAAAAAAAGATCTGTAAAGGTTTTTTTTTCTGTTCATTATTTGTCGTGTCGGTACTTACGTATTTTCGATGTGAATATTTATGAATACGAGTTTATTTATTTATTTACAATATGCTTTAGATGAAGCAGTGTACAAATCTTTAGATAAGATAAATAAAATATTAATAAACAAAGAAAATGCAATAATATAATTTAAACTTTAAAGTGAAATATAAGAACACCTTATAGAAACACCTCACATTTTTTTTTATACTTACAGTGAGTTCACGTGGTAATGCTGCTAAGCTCTGTGAATCACAAACATATTTACATTCGCATAACATTATCATTCATTGCTTACATTCAGAACATCATGGATGTATGATACAAAACTCAGGCAATCATGAAAATATACAAATTGAGTGAACAATCCATTCAAAGCAAATGCATGCCGCCATCGAATCCTTGAAGAGTTGGTATAACCATTTTATCTCAAAATATTATTAAAAATAATTTGGCAGAACCCTCAGAAAGCTGAACAATGCCTATTAGTCAAATAGTCAAATGGAATGCCAACTCTTAACGACCATGCTATATGCATAAATTAACTTAAAATTCCTCACCCTTCCTGAATTCGAAGGTGCTAACACAACACTCATGTTATATTTACATTTTAGTTTATTTTTATTATTTACATTTAATTTACATAATGTTTTCCCTAACTCTTAAAAGATCACCTTAGTCGTACTCATGAGTTGGTCCCAGTGACGTTCTCTGATTGCTGGATTTTGCAGCTCACCGACAGCTCTCAAGGATGTCAACATGTTCTTTACTGTAGCTTCCAAAGTTATATATGTATCCCAGCTAAAAATCCCCAAAAATAAGGTAAGATATCAAAAGCGACTTACTCCACGTCAAAGTACTACTTTCACCAACTATTACAACATAATTAGTAAGTTTACAATACATAGTAACCATTAAACCATGTGTGGTTTAGTTAAAGTATATTATTATTTTGAAAGAGGAAGTCGTAGTTACGTCTACCTATCCGGGTTAGGTTTTTAAGAACGCAAAAAATACACATGAATAGAAAAATAAACTTCATGCCTTCTCATTTCCTTATCCAGTAACCGAATCTCTTTGGCAAACTTTTTACATTCAATGTCCATATTCTCAACATCAATTTTTCTCCAAGGAGTAGTTTTCCAGTCTTCAATGCTAGTCCTTACAATATAAACGTAATCCCAAAGTTGCTGCAACACCATACAAAATTGTGACTTTATAATGCGATTTATTATCACACCAGAATGACTATTCTAGTATATTCTTTCTTATTTTTTACCTTCAACATCCTCAACTCCTTCCTGCATTGTTTCAGTAGCTTGAACTCTGGTACGTTGACTTCAAACAATGAACCTGACTCTTGTATACTGCTCATCTCGTCTTCTAAATGTAATAGTTCAAAGTCTACTCTAGACATCACATCATATGGATCCTCACAATCATATCGGAAGAACTAGAATCAAATTAGTTTAAGATATAATAAGGGAAGTGAAAACAAGCACAATACGTAGTATACGTCATCTTGATTTTCATTAGTGAAAATAATAAATTTCATTTTGAGAATTAATCATTTTCGCTTCGGTGGAATAATATATATGTATTTTTTTTTTTCATTCATAACCTTCTAAATGAAGATTGATTTGGTTAGTTTAAAAAAATATCAAGTACTGCTTACCGCATAGCGTTTAAAAACTTCTCTGTAGTAAATTACATGCGCATCAAAAGTGGAGATTTTCTTCCTGATACCCGATACTTCAGCTGCTTGTAAGGGTGCTACTTGTTGTTTGACTGTTAGCGCTAGCTTCTTTGTAGCCTGCCATTGCTCTGGAAGTTCCTATTAAAAAAATAAATTTAAAAGACTCTAAACATTATTTGATCAGTTTTAAATATGCGGGACTCATTAATCATTACATTATCTAGTTTAATTTCTTCGGTAAGAAGGGAGACGTAATAAAAAGAAAAATATTTTAAATGTGCCAAACACATTATCTGGTCCAAATTTGTTTCACTGATAGGATTTCATATTTTATTTAATTGATAGACATTACTTATAATAATTTTTAATAACGTTCCTTTTTAAAAAGGATTTCTCTCAGAGATTGTTGAAGACGGAGACAGAATGTGTAACATCAACCTATCAACAATCTATTAATTTAGCCTGTCACTTGGCGACTTTCTTTTTTTTTATGGTATAGGGGGCAAACGAGCAGACGGGTCACCTGATGGTAAATGACTACCGCCGCCCATGAGCACCTGCAACTCGTGAGTCACAATTGCGTTGCCGCCCTTTAAGGTGGGAGTAGGAGAAGAGGGGGAGGGGGGAAGAGTGGGAAGAGGGGAAGGACGGGAATAAGGGAGAGGGAAGGGTTAGGGCCTCCGGTAACCTCACTCACGCGGCGAAATGCAATGCAAGCATTGCTTCACGGCCGGTTTTCTGTGAGGCCGTGGTAAAGAGCGGAGTCGAGCCGGCCCATACGTGCCGAAGCATGGCTCTCCCACAACAAACTTTTTAATTTCTCGGTAAAAAAGCGTAAGACCGTATACACTGATTTTACGAAATTACGAATTTTAGGGAAATAAGGGTTTCTTTATGAATCTTACCTGCAGCAACACATTAACTTCTTCAGGTATGTCCATGTCATAGAACTTCAACAGTTCAATGGTTTCAGTTAGAGGCTGGAACATGTCATCTGTGGTGACTGTACGATCTTTGACATGCATGAGATACCCCATCACCGAGACTAAAGCTTCATAGTCACCTTCTGGTACTGGTTGTAGCAAACCTGGAATCAATAACATTTTACATTTATTAAATGGATTTATTAAATTCTTCTAAGTTCTATTTAGAAAGATATGTATGTGCTTAAAGACTACCAACACAAATATGTGTTGTTATAAAGTTACTGCGGACTAAACAGAAATGTTATCCCACTAATATTAAAAATGGGAAAGTTTGGATGGATGGATGGATGTTTGTTACTCTTTCACGCAAAACCCACTGAACCGATTGTGATTAACCCTGGTATGTAGATAGCTGGAGACCTGGATTAACGCATAGGCTACTTTTTATCCTAATATTCCCACGGGATCGGGACTTACGCCGGTGAAACCGCGGTTCGCTGCTAGTTATTTATATATTTAAACATGTTTTTAATAGTTATGAAGGATTGTGTAAATAATATGGATATTGAGGAAGTTTCTTAAGATGAATTAAAGAAAAAATGTACCTTCGTCAGCTTGCCGAATAAAATTGCCCAAGTCACTAAGCCTTGATATAACGTTGTTGACCAAGTGTTCTTTATACATGTTGCCCCACTTCCTGACCGTATTCAGGAGTGCTTGTCGGAACGGTCTTATATCAACCTAAAAAAAAATATTGATTAACTACCGTTCTGGGTGATCAATGTAAAACTAATTGACGAAATGTAACAAAATCTGTGTCAGATAAAGAATAAATGTAACAGAAAATAAATCAACACTAGACGCCAGATTCTTCTACTTAGATTTTATTTTTAAACCAAATTTGACCCAGGTTGAGCAAATAAAAGCCTGATTTAACGGTAATGGGTTTGAAATGGTAAAATATTAAAATGGTCTACTCCATTATTTCATTAATGGATTATAAAAGTCAAGTGTTCTCTGTTTACATAGTAAATTATTGATAAAAAAGAAAGAAGATACGTCTAGAAAATTATTTATTTATTTAATACCTAAGGAACTGGAGATGTTTTAGAAGTATCGTGGTAAGGAAAATCTAGTAGTCATTATTCTACCTACGACGAGATAAGATTTTGACAAAGATTTATGTTTTAAACACTGTTTCGTAACAAGTACTTTTGATGAAAATGCGAAATATCGCAAGAAATGTAATTGCTATAATTTCTGATTGTGCATGAATCATTTCAACAAACCTGAAACCAGTTGTTAAATACTTTATAGGGTTCCATATCTTCTATCTCCATAAATAAGTTTTCGTAATGATCAATTTGCTCTCGAAAAGCCTCCATTTTTGGAGCACACGGCACTGGTGCTGTACCATCTTTTTCTTCTGAAACCAGTTTGTCTACTTCATCAGGAGTTAATATTCTGCCGTAAGTGAGAAATATTTCCATTACCGCATCTCTTTCTTCTAACCACAAGTAAGAGTAATTCTCAAAGGTCTTGCAAAATTCATTGGCATCATCAATCACCTATGAAAAATATTATCCGATTTACAATTACATTAACAGTCACATATTCCATCTACCCCATCCAATCGATACTGTCTTCTTCACACCCTCTAGTGTTTCCTAGTCTAACATAATATTTAGAAATAAACACTGTTAATACCTAATAACCTTTAAACTGATTATTTCCAAAAGCACATAAATAGAAATTACAAAACTCAGAAATTCATTTGCGGGGATCAAACTTGCGTTAGGTGCAATGGTAAGACCAACTGAACTATCACTGCGTCTTATTTTAAAACAATTATTTTAGTTAAATATTACGAACCTTTTCAATACCAGCCAAAATTTCTTCTTTCATTTCTATAATGTCTTCGTTATGAACTATTTGTTGTTCGTACGATTCTTCTTTTTGTTTATCAATTCGCTCAACCAGCGATGCTATTTTTAGGATGTCATTTATAATGCTGTTCAATAATTTCGCAAAACTGTTCTTATCATTCGGTTCTAAGCTTGGACGGAATACCATGTCTGGGTCCAATAACTCTAATTGAGCTTCAAAAAGCGGAGCTAACTTATTTTTAGGATTCATATGTTCTGTTACGTATCCCATACTAAAATAAATTAATGTTATTAACATCGTTGGGAATGGCTATATAGAATGAAAGTTATTACTATGTAAAAATAACCAGGCAGTATTGAAATTTTAAGCAGACTTCGAAATAGTTGAATGTTCCAATGTAGAATATCTATTCTTTTACTCGTCTTGAGGCACTTAGAATGTCTGATCTCATTATTCTGTATTATGAAAGAGTGAGTTTTTGTTTTTTAATATTTTTATACTATTCAAAAATTACTTAGTTGAGTACGTAAATAACGTGTAATTTTTTTTAAAGAAAGTAATATAATGTGAAACTATATTTAATCTCATCTTCACTAACCAGGTAACCAGACTGGTGATAACACATACATATTATAAATAAATTACACCCAGACACTGAACAAATGATCGTGTTCAACACAACATTACTCTTAAATTAATATTTCAAACAATGGCTCGAGATAAAGCGATCAATATTATCTAAATGACTACATTTAGATAATGCTGAAGTGATCTGTATTAAGCAATGTAATCAATTTTTAAACTACTACTTTATTGTCATAAATTTCATAAAAAAATGACAGCATTAACGATGCTGTTTTTCCAAAACCTGTTGTGGACCTGGCGACGGAGGTTGAACGTGAACTGATACACGATACATCACCAGCACCAACAACCAACAGTTGGTGTACTTTTGGCTGGTCCACAGAACATCGGTCTCACCTGCACGCAACGCATTTAAATAGAGCTTCTTCCATCAACGCATCAATGAAAGCAACATAGTTCCCCCATATTTGACTGTTTTGATTGTCTTGCATGTTAAACAGTTCCATGTTTTCCACTAACAACTCGTTGATTCGCTTAGCCGTATCCTGAATTTCACCATACCGCTTCTCTTTTTTCTCCTGTCGCTCTTCTAAATTTAGCAATGTATCCTGTTAAAATAATAAGAAATCAATCAAGTCAATAATAAAGTTTTGCGGCTTTTTGTTAAAAATCAGCTTTCTCCATCACTACATATTATAATACAAAGTCCCCCGCCGCGTCTGTCTGTCTGTTCGCGATAAACTGAAAAATTTTTGAACGGCTTTTCATGCGGTTTTCATCAATAGACAGAGTGCTTTATGAGGAAGGTTTAGGTGTATAATTTGTTAACATTTTGTATAAATTGGTTGAAATATGATGATCATTGTTGAAGATGTCTCTACTACCCGTGCAAAACCGCCTAGTCGGGGCGGATTTCTAATACAATATAAAAAATATAATTTGAAAAAGATTGTTAAGAAACTACCTTTTTTTCTTCCTTTCTTTGGAATAACGGCTGAACCGACCAATCTTTCATAACATGTTTTATTTCTACCAGGTTATCTTGAATTTTTGACATTCTCTGGTACAAGTTACCCACAAGTTTATGCAATTCTTGTAAATTTCCCCATAGATCTGGAAACATTGTATTTGTTTTGTTAAATAAATTAAGTATAAACTGGTAAAGCTTGCTAATTTCAACTTTATAACATTTACTATGACAAGTTAATGTTACTGCAAAATGTTATTAAGCATATACCTTTAGAATTCCAATTCAATTCATTTTGTGCCATTTCAATTCGCAAATCGATCGCTTTTATTTCTTCTTCTACAAGATCAAACTCAACTTTCTGACTGTTCTTCCTGATCTGATTATACCAGTCAATCGTGATGCCTAAATTAATCCTATACTGCCGATATATTTCCTGTTTCTCAAATAATTGTAGACTTTCTGGTGGTAAATCATTCGAAAAATTTTCGTTTTGCCGTAAGTGATGAACTTCTTTTAAAACATCTGAAAGCTATTTTATTACATTTTATAAAAAATCTATACTCATAATCTTGGGATAAAAGTTCCAGAACACAGAAAAATAACTAACCATTGGATCGAAATTTAACACTAGATCTGAGCCCTGTCGTGCTAGTATCATTTTATTAGATTTCTCGTCAATTATTTTGGCTACAGTCATAGCCCAGTTATTAAAATATTTCTTCTTGAATTCGTTTATTTTTTCAATTAATTCTGCGTATCTTATGAAAATTTTCTTTGCTTCATCCGTACCCTTTATCCTGTTTTATAAAAAAAAATATTGATTATGATATCTCACTCAACTAGTGCATTAGAAAGCAATTTATTTAAACTCAATATAGAAGTGCTGTAAAACCAAATTGACGTGACAATTGTAAGTAATTAAAAACATAGAACCTCAATTGAAAAATTTGATAATAACAGAAGAATACAAGCCAAATAATCAGCTTTCGCAATTTGCCCCACCCAGCTTAACTTACGGGTGCGGCAAATTGCGAAAGCTAGCTATAGGCTTGGTGATCCTTGTAGCTAGCGTAGTCATGTAAAGTAGTCCTCCAGCAATGGGAGGCATGTAAGCGTCGACTTCCATCACTCCATACTTCTCTGCTCGGGTACTCTGCTCATTGAACAGTTCCTGAAAGGTAATTCTTTATTGGACCCCGTCCTTTGTCCAGGTGCAATAGTTATGACTTAACACAAAAGAATAGCTACAAATAACTGAATCTAATATGGTTATTGAATACAGTAACCAATGTTTTTCCTGCCAATGAATATACAGTAGTAAGGGTGAATTTCAATTTTGTTCAATTGTTTCAAAGCATATATGACCGTAAACCATGCTTGCCGGATTTTTGTAGTTTAATAAAATAGGTTTTATGTTGGTGAACATATCATACGTTAACTACATAGTGTCGTAGTAAAAATACCAATTTTTAAACGGAATATTACTTACTTCGCAAACAATTAGTTCTTTTTCAAGCATGACGATGATCTCGACGTATTTGGCTGTGAATTCGTTTCTAATTAAAGGTCGATCCAAAACGGAACCCACTACATCAATAAGCTGAAATTGATTTCGTTTAAAACGTTAGGACGTAATTAAAATTTGTATGATTAATCAAATTTAGATTTACACATACTATTAATTTACCTTGAAAATTGATTCTAATGTAGAGGAATTATCGAAAGATTCCACTAAAACTGTCGATAACTTCAGATCTAAGTCAATTATGTTCTCTTGAAAATCTTTGAAGTCGACATTAAATGTATCGTCATCTGGTTCTAGCACATCATAAGATTTTGATGCAAACGCGTGGAAATATGCATCAAATTCTGCCGATATCTCTCTTATTTGACCCCCCAATAATCTTCCCTTCATTCCTCCTATCTCAATTTTCTCCAGCTTTTGGAATTCCAGTACAGTTTTGAAGAACCATTGAATCGTGTTGAGTCTATCTAGGAATTTATTGAGTCTCTCAAACACAACGTTAGGATGAAACGTCCAGGGAATAACTCGCCTGTCCTCGAAGTAGTTTGGCAGATGTTCTTTAAAATATTCGAA
Source organism: Euplagia quadripunctaria (assembly GCA_963859945.1). NCBI lineage: Eukaryota > Metazoa > Arthropoda > Insecta > Lepidoptera > Erebidae > Euplagia > Euplagia quadripunctaria. The sequence goes on from OY982561.1 coordinate 21,914,591, forward strand.
GGTGGTTTTATAATTCTTTAGTATGTTTATCGTGACCTGAATCCGTTGTGTTGCTTCGTCTATGTCACTATGGAATAAAGTTGAGGGGTCAAGACATTTCTTCGCCTAAAAGGAAATTACTTTTTATAGTTTTCATTAAAGAATCAGTAAAATATTGTCAGAAAGCACGAGTTTTATTGCATGGCTGTCTATTTTCTGAGGTGACATTACAGTAACATCTATCCATATCTAGATCTATTTTTTTAATATAATAATAGGTGGATAAGTTTTTATTACATGTTTTCGACGTTCAACGTTAACTCGCAAGTTCATAAATTGTAAATTTATTAATCTACGCCATACATGGTTTGTTACTAAATACCATAATTAATAATTCATTTTCGTAGGTACCTATTACGAAAACTTTAAAGAATATCTCGGGTTGGTACGGAATCATTCTCACAAATATAATATACATACAGTTACACTAGTTTATATATTAGGTTGAAAGTAATCACTTGGTGCAGTTTAATACAATTACGGTATAGGGTATACCCGTGTATACCCTATACCGTTAAAACTAGAACTCATTCATTCCTTAAGTTGTAAAAGAAGGTGTTGTGGCCCTACTGATAAGATATTCAAGCTAAAATTGCCTATTAATGTGTGAATAATTAACATACCTAATTATTTGCCAAACAAACTACTCAAATGTAGTTATTATGAATTTTAAGGGTTGAGTTTACCTAAGTTTATTATTAACTAAACTAAAATTCTAAATGATATTTACAGACAACAAAAGTAGGGAGTTCAGCATGTCAATCATGAACTGAATGATTGACATTCGATTTACTCACATCGTCGGAGGTATACCTTCAAAAGCTTTTATAAACGTAATCAAAGAAATAATGCTGTAAATAAATTTTACTGCGACGAACTAAAAAATAAAAATAAATACTAAAGTTTCGTCAACTGCTACTTTTTTAAATTACCTGATAAATGAGCAAGTTTCCAATTTGCTTCAGTAACACGATAATTTTCGATGAGCTGCAATAATATTTGGAGTCCCTCCAGACCATACAGATAACATGGAACAGAGGTCGGAACAGTTGCTGGCATTCTGTGAAATCGGTATCCTCTAGAGCTTGGAAATGACGCTCTAAGGTATGAAGGTAGAGGTCTATTTCGCGAGCTTCGGCGAGAGCTGTAATTCAAATTATTTTTAGACATTAACGCATTCATGTAATTTAATCTAGAGTACGTAGCGAGCCTTCCATTATTAACACATTGTCTGTTACGACAACGCAATGCATGCTATATGATTCAAAAGCAGTCGTTATTGATCCATAATTTTTAATTATGCAATCGCGGCTTCTAACCACTAAGCTCTTACTGCAAGTCACCACTGCACAGGTAGCATCGTGGTTTAAGTGTTAATCATGAGCATAATCATTTATTTATTTGTGAGTATGGGTATACACATTTTAGTGTTACAGAACCAGTTTAAAAGCGGCAAGCGTGTATGAAAGTTCTGATGAATGTGAAAGAGGCGCAAACTGTGTGTCAGGATCGTCGTAAATGGCGCTCTACATACATATTTATATATATGTATGTACGTTACCCGTTAAACTCTGAAACATAATATCATCCGGCTCAAGTGATACAATGTTACGTATACATATATGTAACATATGTGTCTGTGTGAGTTATTTTATAATTAAATACACACAGATCATTTTAATGCATGCATACCAAAAAAAAACGATAAAAATCGTGTCGGTTTAGAAGTAACAAAATCTTCTAAATCAGGTATACAATTCATCTACTTTGGGTTTTTTTATGTTCGGTAAAATATAAGTTAGTATATACTTAATAGGAGCATTATATTAATTAGTTCACGTTCGTTTAACATACCTGAGACGATATTCTTGAACAGCCTGCTAAAGCAAGGGTAGTAGGCCGATGTAGTCTTTTCTAGTATGACGGCCATACACCGCACCCTCTCACTGCGCAACTGGTCGTATATGTAACTCAGATTGCTCAGCCTTGATCTCCAAAAAGCAAGTTCTAGAATTAACACGTCATATTATAATACGTGCTATTTACAATGCAGGACCATGGTCATGGGTTAACCATGATACATAATATTTCTTAAAAATCTGCAATAATTTAGCACATCTTGCGTACACAAGCAATGCATTCCACAAACGAGCAGCCTGAACAGACAAGATTTATCTAATAAGTTTATGGAATTTATCAGTATTTTCAATCGTTGATTTTACGATGTAATATACATTACAGTAGTATGGCACCATAAACTATTACAGTTTTATTAATTTATTCGTAAACAAATCAGCAACTTAATGTCTATAAACCGGTAGACAATTATACATAAAGTAAATTTTGTACTGACCAATACTAGGTAATGGGTTCTGCCCATTATCAAACGCCTGAGCAGAATCCTCCATCATGACGTCATTGATCTGCTGAGCCCACTTAATGACAACTCCTTCTATAGCACTCTTGAGATAGAGATCTACTTCTTCACCCCTCAACACTTGTTTTTCTGCTCCATGAACTAGTTCTACTCCTACCGGCATTGGAAGAACTGTCTGGCCATTTACTTTACCTTTTACCTATGCAAAACCAATTGGACAAAAGTTATTTTTATACGTGTAAATAATGTTATGTCTAACGATGCTTGTAAAAGGCATGTTGGCAAGTCGAAGAAGTCGCTGGCAAACCTGACTTTTAGTCTTTCTTGTGGCAGAGTCACTGTGCAGACAGCGAAAGCGACAAAGTCAAGTTCAGATCGCCAGACAAGCACAAATTTTGTTATTTGTTGGCGTTATCAGCCTGCATTCGCAACATACACAATGCCTTTACTTATGCCACTTTTATTATTATCTCTCCTTCGCTGAACAATCGAAACAAATGAATCGCGTTCGATAAGTTTAAACGTATAAGAAAGAAATAAAACAGGTTTCGTAGAAAAATATATTAATATAATAATATTACCTATATATGTAAATTAAACCAGTACTTGTTTTAGAGTTTATTTTAATTGAAAATCTGGTACCTAACCATACACCTATAGTAACAATGTTTATTCCAATATGCAACAACTTAATATTATTTTATTAACATAATAATTTTTGACTAAAGTACCACTTAATCTTAAAATTCTTACCTCGTACACAGTGCTCTTGAGATTGTGTATCTGTTTGAGGATATCTTGGGAGACAACCAGTGGCCATCCTTCATGATTTAAAGGGTTTGATAGTAAAGGAACAAAGACCTCATCTACTAAAGCTGCTAATTCATCTATCAGTCGGGGGGCCAGGTCACCTACATAAGCAAGAAAATGATATTAAGCAGCCAACGAACCAAGAGATAATTACACAACAATAGGGATTTTATAACCTAACAAAAACTCATTACGTTATTATTACATTACGAGTATAGGTTATATATTTTTATACAGCTTAGTTTGCAAAATAGTACAGGGTTCGTCTGATAATAACTGTTGCCAGCACATACAACATCAGTTTTGTTATTTATATGTTGCCATCTGTAGTCCTCTACTTATGGAAGTTGGGAGGAACCGATCCAGCGCTGGCACAAGAGCGAGAAGAGCGGTCCCTCTAGGTGCCAGGCAAGGGGCACCAAATGTGAAAAACAATTTTCATGAAAGTTTTATGGCGCCTTTTGAAACACGTGGCAGTTGGTTTGGTAACTATTATTAACATAAAACCGAAAACAGTTTCCGTGAAGTGAAAGCGTTGCCTTAAGGGCGCTGAAAAACAATTTCGGTGTACCCTGATCAAGGGTTGGAATTGAACCTATCATCCAATACATAACCAAAAGTATCAGAAGCACGATACTGCGATAATAGAGTTGATATATGAGGCTCTCCGTATGGTGGTTTAACTTCCACAGTCGAGCACCTCAAATTCTAACACAACGAAAAATCTACTAAGTCCTACCACCTATTAGTAGAATTAAACAACTATAAAGTTTAACCATGAGGTATACAGGAAAAGTAACTTACCAAATACCACCATCTGCGCGCAATTATCTTTTGGAATAGCATCGGCTTTTTTCTTTACAAAATACACAGCTTTGTTCTTGAGATAGCATGGGAATGAGATAACCGGTACTAACTGCAGCGTATTTGTTAATACCACGACCAGAAGGATAGGTAAAGGCTTATCTACGAAGTCTTTCAACGTAGCCCTGTGCTCTTCGACACCCAACACCCTCAACCATTTTTCTGGTTTTAATTTAAGTGATTTTACTGTATAAGAGCCCAAAAATTCGAAGCGAGGGTCCTGGTTGGACGATGATGGACCAGGTTGGTCCATCTTTAAGGACTTGACTTTAAATTCAAGTCATTTTTAGGCCCTTGCTTCTACTCCGCCGGTTAGAACGTCTTTGGTAAAATCCGAGCTGCTTAATGCAAAGCCAGGCAAATGGCAAGTCACGCAAGTCCCGGTGGCATGCCATTATGGAACGATGTCTCCTTTGTAACGAGCCATCGGCATCGCTACACTAAAGTAGATTAAAGTACGATATACAAAAAAGTGACTCAATATTTGTTAGAAATAACATTTTCAAGCATAATTATATTTGCGAGTATCTTTCTTTCGGAACCACCTGACCTTTTAAGAACATTGCTGATAAAGAGATTTGTTGGCGTAATGCCGTATACTTGATAGTGAATAGAGTGGTTGCACTTGCAAACTCAACAGTCACAAGTGCGTTGCCGGCCTTTAAAGTGGGAGTGGGAGTAGGGGAAGGGTGGAAGAGGGGGAGAGGGGGGAGAAGGGAAGGGTTAGGCCCTCTGGTAATCTCACTCACTCGGTGAAAAGTAATGCAAGCCTTGCTTTACTGCCGGTTTTCTGTGAGGCCGTGGTATCACTCCGGTCGAGCCGGCCCAGACGTGCCGAAGCATGGCTCTCCCACGATTAATGATCATGATTATAAAGTGATTTCGTTGATCGAGTAAGACACGCGAAAGGTGCGAGCAACTTAGTAACTAACATTCGACTTGTGATTTTGAGGTTATCCTCGTGATCTCCTTATATAGTTTGTGTAAAAGTCACACAAATTAACAACATATATAACCTAGTTACTACGGTACAGAAAAAACGTATCCACACTATGTACTAGTATATATATATGTATGAAGGTATAATATTTTTCGTAGAGTACAGCCGATTTTAATGCATCTGTCACCGTAAGATTGTGAACATCGTTAATTTATAAACAATCTGGCGATATTATAAACTGACGAAACATTATGAATTGAACCTACAGTTTATAATATATTATTATTATTTTAAGTGCCTAATGCCACTTCGACCATTACTGGTCTTTTGTAGAGCACTTTATGGTTTACAGTTCACTGCTCAGACTTATGGCTTCGAGAAACCTTCAGATCCTTTGTGTTGGAGGGACGTAACACCCGTTCCTCCACAAGATCATACTATTGTAGTCTTTGGAAATCTTTGTTTTGGAAATTTGTGCGTTGTGACACTTTTACGTATACGTAATTTTTTTTAATATGCTATCGGTACACTGACAATAAGTGGGCATGAGCTCGTACCAGGCTCAATGCGCGCCGCCCTCCGCCCGCCGGCAAGATGACACTCGCGCGACGTCGCCCAGGAATAAGGTCAACTGTCGCTTCTATGTGCCTTCTGTCTAAGTTATAAGCGACAGACAATGTATGTAATATAAAGTATTAACAACTGTATTGGCGATATCACGATGAAAATCCGACCGTTTTAAGCACTCGCAGCTCCCGTGGTGGGTTAGGTTGGCTCTTTCTCAAGACCTTCGGATAGTAAGAATCTTTAATTAGTAAAGCTCCTCATTTAAAACTATAATTTATAGGTGCTTCTATACAGCATGAAAACATCACGAATAGAGGTACTTGAACATTTAGGGTAGTTAGATAATTTATTAGTTTTGCAAATGTATTGAGAGTCTATAATTAAATTAACTGACAAAGTCAGCCATAAAAAACTTTAAATTGTACGTTTTCACAACTGCAAGATCTGCTGCCCCAGGGCGATTTCTTCAAGGATCTTGATAAATATTCCCGCCTTAGCGAGAACAGGGTTTTTTAATAAAAAAATGACAGGTAAACAAACAGGTACCTATGTAGGTATACTTTTTCATGTACATTAATTATAGCTTATTATGTAGATACGTACCGTGTAAAGAGTCATATTTACAACAACAAGAAAACTTTTAAATACTATTTTACCACTCCATACTAGTTAGTACATACTAACCATCAAGTTATTAGTTAATAAGAATATGAGTATAAAGTTATAAACGGCCCCGCTGCCGCTTGCGCTATGGTATGCGTTTTATATTGCTAAAAAGCCGAGTTAGGCGTTACATAAACAAAACTGTAAAGGTATACGTTCGTAAACCTTAATAATTTATGAGCAGGCATGTCGTTACAGTTACATAAAATCCAGTTAAAATACTTTACCTAAGTATTTTTGTACCTACCAATTATTTTTAAATTACAAGTTTGCCTAAACACACGGAAAGTAGCAGTTTCCTAATACAATTTTTTTAACTTAAACTTATTTGCGGGAACACGGTAGCAAAACGATGGTTCCTACGTAGCGTTGCCATCCGTCTAGATAAAGCCGGACAGTGTTAGGCTTTTTGACTTCTTGTCCGGGCCAATTTGACTGCGTCCGGCTTTATCCGGCTTTTTATTTCCTTACTCACTTACACACTTCACTCTACCCGGGTTCGCAAAATTATTAAGGAGGTTGAGCTTTTAAAGCAGGTTTCTACCGAAGAAAAATATAAAAATGATAATAACGATTACAACTTTCATAAAATAAAAATGTGTTTTATTTGAACTTTTAGTCAAAAATTCCTTCTTTGGCGTCCATCCGGCCGTGGGACCCAACAGTCCGGCATTTTTAGCGGGTAAGTCTGGATTTTTATAGATGGCAATGCTATTCCTACGTATACCTGTTTAGGTATTTTAAATTATTTGGTGGATTTGATAATTAATAGACCTTATTTATCGATCTAGGTCACAAACAAAATACACAAATAGATTTGAAGATAATCAACGAATACTAGTGCAAGTCAGCTGTCCGAGACGGTGGCGCGACGTGTTCCACGCGCACCTCTCTGATCTGAGGGGGGGTTAGGCCCCCCGTACCCCATGATGTGGTCGCCTGCTAAAGGCGGCCAAGGTCTGCAGGGGTTCCCGGAGGACTCCTTCCTAGGGTATACCCGGGTTCCCCTGCAATAGACCCACTTGTGACGGAACACCGTGTGGTTTTAGTCGGTTCGATTCCGACATACCACTTTACCGTTAGCTCCGGTGAGGTGATGACCCGTGGGGGTTTCCACACGATAAAAAAAAAAATAAAAAAAAAAAGTGCTAGTCAGCTGTTTCGAATTTCGGTACTTCGTTCACCGAATCAACTACATGATTCCGACGACATGAGAGACTTACCAAATAAATTAAGTTTACTAATATAATACCTAATGAACAACATAGTTATCAAAACACAAACTTCAAAAAACCATAATTTAATACAAAAACTAAAAAAGTCATAAGCACGCTCTCTTGTAAAATTAGAATTTTGCATATGCCTCACAATACATAGGAGCCATCGAAAAGGTCTTTTACTTAATAATCATTAATCAATCAGTAATCATTCTGCGCTTTCCGGCGTCCGCTGCATCTTCTACCGTAACCCTGGGAACCGTACCCGCACCAGGTAATGGTGGTTTCCTTAATTATTCTGGCTGAGGTTGAGCCTTGTGAGAAGCAATCGGGCAAACAAACTCACGGCCACTCTTTTAAATCACCAGATAGTTTTAGTAAGTTCATTTTTATTAAATGTGTATTTCCTTCAAGATATAGATATTATCTATTTCCTCCAAAAATATGATGAAGTGGTTTTATTGATCACACCACAGTTCTAGGACATCAGGCCTATTCGTTGGCAGATGTAGATTACCAGCAGTAGAAGCAGAAGGTACTCTCAGGTGCCAAAAATGATGGGCATATCTAGGGCAGAAATATTATCAATGTTGGCACCTGTTACGTGCATGTCTGAGGGCTGGTATGCGATGGTCTGACTTCCTTATCGTGAAATTCAAGGATTGGTTTTACCAAGGTACTGCTTTATTACAAATTTTTGGAATTAAATAAGATAATCGATTAAATACATACGAATCAATCTAAATTACGTGGACGTTACGTAAAGCAGACCTTCTATATAATAGATGAGACAAAAAGTACGTCCACGGCAAAAGACCCGAGTTTTCGTATTTTTGCTGGTTCAGATTGATTGCCTTGCTAAGATGAACTAAGTAGGTACATGATGTTGCTCGTACTCATGTTTTCACAGCCGTAGTTATAGTATATAGTTATAGTTTCGGATAGTTTCACTTACGGAAATTAGATTTTCAAGGAATTAAAACAGGAAAATACAATGCAATTAAATAAACACAGATAAAAAATAGCCCTTTATGTAATGGTCGGAATATGTACAATTATTATAAAATATGTACTATCTTGATGTATATTTATCCTCGGTAACTATATCGGACGGTTATGAAGTTCCATAACATCCCTGATACCACAGACTAAATACTTATAATGATACCCAGTGTCACTCTCACAATAGAGACGAATCCAACAACGCCTCTCAAGCTAAAATCCATCAAGCCGTCGAGGCTACAGAGCGTGCCAAAGAAATATACATACGTTCATGCACTCGATATATATACTCGATAATGGTAGCGTAAGATTTTGTTTTCGATTGTATCTCTAATGATATTGTCAACCTCCTAACTAGAACTACCTTCAACCTTACAATTAATTGTCATAATGATATATTTAGCAACAGCCACGGAGACTATTTCCGAATATTTCATTTTCAGGTTAAAATGCCTAATAAGATGATTTACTGCAACATTCTATTTGAAATAAAGCTAAATATATATCTGTGGTCTAATGCTAATAGGGTTCATAGGACATGCATGTTGACTTGACTAAAACTATGTAATAATTCGTTTCATTATGATAAAACTTTATTTCTTTTAATAGATAGAACGAGTAGGAAATAGGCTACCTTTTGGTGAGATTGACATTATGAATATTACCCAAACCTTTACGGCATTTTCTGTTACATTTTGCCGCAAATCCGTAGTAGCTGTATGGATTTACTAGTCCTATCAATAAACAGGCTATTTCTTTCCCAAGTTTTTATGGATTAGCAATTTATCACATAAATTTAGTAAAATCAGCAACATTTGTATATATTATACGTGTTGAAAGGGACTACTATACTACTAAGAAATACGAACATAATATTTTATAATACATTTATTGATAATGACAGCGATGGTTGACTCGAACTTGCTACTTGGCAAAAATATTTCCACTAGAAGTGAACTATTTTTGTTTTTTTAATTATTAAAATCTCTTTATTATGCTTTATGTGTATAGTAATGAAGATGCAACCATCTACGCTACGAAGTAGCTGCTCATTTATCACAAAACAAAATAATTAAAAGTACATACATTACTTTGTCATTTATTTATTTTACACTTTCCAATTCTGGCAAATTAATTTACTTAAAATATCACCTCTACGCTAAAATAAAATTCATGCACGTCACAGTTTCATAAAATAATACATTCACATTCGTAAAAGCGTGTGATAATCTTGAATTGACTGCGAATAATACACACAATGTTCTAAAATGAAATAATAATAACAACAAATTATTTCAATTACCTAAAACCTATTTGTTTAAAACAAAAGCACAGCACATGGTCAGCTTAATTTCTAAAAATTAAATTAGGACCTACGAGACGCTGCTTTTAAGGTCACTATTTGCCTAAACCTAGGAGCCCTAGTGATTCCGATATACTAACTCGACCCCACGTATCTTCAACGGTACTCTTCTTCGTCGCTTCACTCCAACAGGTGGTCCTTTGCCCGTGTTCTACCAACTACTGGACATAAGCACATCGAGAGTTTCAAAGACACATCCTACTATATTTGAAAATACGTATATTTCATTTAGATTTGTTTAACGTCGACTACACATTGAGCTGTCCTAGTTAGGGCCAGATTTATTTATTACAACGGTAAATACACTTTAACATTCAAAGTTACGAATCGTAAAATGCAAAACAAACGCCATTTAAGTCGCATTCTGTAGTCAAAAATCTAACTAATCATCGATAATACTACTGAACGTCTGCTAGAACGATAAATGTATAGAAAAAATGGAATGTTTAAGTACGACAGTCTAATAAGCATTCGATAAATGTAAACGTGATATCTCTATGTATGTGAGACAAATATGATGTCAGTCAATGCTTACAAATTAATCGGGCCGCTGTCCCATGGCGAGGAGGGGGCGATGACGTCACCGCGTCAACGTTCACAACATGCGTTAGTTCATAGCAGCGAAGAATATTACGTCACTATACGCTCGCTATAGAAGCGCGGCCTCACTAAAATTGGCATTAAATTCTCGAGTGCATACTTTTGAAACAGCTGTTTTAATAATTTTGAATAACATGTTATAACTTACATTTAAATGTAAATATACATATGTTTACTCAGGTATCTGTTGACGTCACACGTAAGAATACATTGCCTCATGAACCTCCTTTTACAACGCGACGTTCGATAGTAAAAATATGAAGTATTAGAATAGTCTAAGATGTGACGTCACGCAATTGCCCTCGAGGAATAGAGGCAAGTGGGGTAGGAGTACGATGAGCGCTTTAAGTGGGACCTTACACACTAGTAAATAACCAGGCGTGTTACTCTATTTTGTGTACTCATTTAGTGTACTTACGAACGATTACGTTACTAAGAGGATGGAATATACATTAGGTGATCTAAGACTATTTGCTCCGTAGTACCACGGAGCGAACAATGTGGACATTACCTAATACGATGATTACACGCGCACTATGCCGCTACAATATATCATGATAATTTATCCATATTAGGCATTATTCAAAGAATTAAACTACAACTTCTCATATTACTATCATGTAGAGAACATCGATTTGTATTTTTTTAAATTCAGTAATTACAGATAGATACATCATCGATTTATTGTTCGAATGTGGATGGAGATAATAAATTGAGGACATTTTTTTATAGTGACATTTTTTAATTTACAGAATGTCGATTCGTGACTACATTTACATAATTTCCGAATATACACAACCTAATCGATATAATGTTCAGGGCGCAAGTGAGAGATGAGTATCGACTAAGAATCACATAACTACGGTCGAGGGACGCGCCAAAAATGACGAATAAACGTTTAAAATTTAATATTAGAATATAAACCATAGTTCCTTACTTAAGTCGAAGCAATTATATGGCAGTATTCACTAATTTTAGTAACACGCTCATCACCTGCGCCTTACAACGGTGCAGTTACGTCACTGTTCGGGTATCAATTATATTCGTCAATGGCTGCTGTTTTAGTGTACTAAGTACAAAAGTCTTTTACAAGGACGAAGATGTAATATTGGACGATTTCATTAACTACTTGAGTTACACCTTTAAATAAAAGGGGCAGAAGCAGGTGTCGAAATAAAAAACATATAAATTATATTTAGGTGGCAAGATACTATCACAATAGAAACTGGCAATCGTGTGTTCAACACAAAATGCACCTGAGCAGTTTTAAATGTACATTTAGAATAATTAAATGATTTAGTGAAGCATCGTGTATAATTGTAGATGCATGGCAATGACATCTAGTGTAAGAACCTAGATACTTGGAGAATCAAGTTGTATTTTATATGTTCGGCTACTTAAAATAAATGCATCTACAATTAATGATATGCTTACGTTTAAAAAATGTCATATAAAATGCTATAGTGAAGAGAAATAGTAAAACGTCAAAATCACATAAGTTATATTCTCGGTGCGGAATATAAAACTGTGCGAGTCACACGATAGTGAGGCGTAGAAACTGGTCGATGAGATAAATAAGTATACATTACCGTAACAACTATCACCACAAACTATACACAAAATTTATACAAATAACTTAATAAACGATCGTCAATTACGAATTCAAAATAATAATACAAACAAATTCACATATTTACATGAATTCCAAAACTGATTAAATTAATTCATCACATTAATAATTTCATATTATTTACAAAAATTGGAAAAAAGTATTTAATTTAACTCATTATACAATAAAAGTGAACAGTTGTACAGCCGACAACAAAAGTGCTAAGCGTCAATGTAAACATAAATTGAATATCTGTTATATTCCACGCAATTTACATTTGCTGCTCCTCACTTCTGTAAGTCCCTGTACTGTAACACGGCGGTCATACTTTCGACAGCCTTCCTACAGGCTATCGAAAGTCACAAACCGGAAACGTTCAAACTTGCCTACATAATTTTATTGACGCGGTCAATAAAACCGAGGCTTTCGTTTCCCCAGCATCGTACCCTATAAATAACAAACAAAGACGAACCATATTGCTTGTAAATAAACATCTACAATACATATAAGCACCATACACGTTACATGACTGCAACAAAAAATGCGGATTCTATGATACAAGTAGTGTGGGACGTTAGTTTAAATTCGGTCCGATACATCGGCGGCTTTGTCCGCGGTCCAGGGAGGTACGGATGAGTCGACGGAGCGGAGCGAGCGGTGTACGGCGTCGCGTCGATGGACTCGCTCTTTGTGTGACGGTGGTTTATTTGCTATTTCTAGTTTTAGTTCCGACGGCGTTTATGCTGTCGCCGCGACTCCTCGATCTGTGTAAGTTGTGTAGACCTTCACCTAGAAAAAGGGTAAATACAAATAAGATATTAAAAGTTGCTACTATAATTCAAGAAAATCTGTTCAGCCGTTCGAAGATCATCAGCTCTTTTCTAATCGTTGAAGGGATTTTGAATCGGGGACCCATTTTAAACTTTTAATTTAAACCTACTTGTTTAACACTGCTTTGTTAAAATTACAAGAGCAAGCAATCTAAACAAAAAATAACGAGATTAAATTTATCGTGTTAATAAAAAGAAAATAATAATAATGATGTCGTATGAGATATGTCGAAATGTAATAATAATAATAATTTTATTAGAAACATTATCACAAGGTACAAAAAACAATGGTACGGTAATACCTGCAATAGTAATAACTATAAATTAAAAAAACATCCAACACAAAATAACAAAAATAGTATGAACGGCCATCTTGGATGTGAAATTTATCATAGATATATGTTAGATACATAGTATTCTACTAGTCAAGCCCTTTTATTTCATACCCATATTGAGGGAGTTGTGAAAAAATATATAATCCGCCATTTTGTGGCGGCGGCCATTTTGGACTGATTTTCATCAAACATAGCTAAGAACACTCTCTACTAATTCACCTTTCAAACAAAAAAAAACAAAATCGGTTCATCCGATCGGGAGCTACGATGCCACAGACAGGCACACACACAGACACGTCAAACTTATAACACCCCATCGTTTTTCCGTCGGGGGTTAAAAACTAAGTAAAAAAGTGATGATGGCACAGACCCTTGCTGGTGGCGCGCTTGAGCTCGGTCTCGCGGAAGGCGCGCGCGCTGCGGCCGCGCCGGTCGTGCACGAGCTTGTCGGGCCGCACGAAGATCCCGTGCCGCGCCCGGCACGAGAAGTAGCGCGTGCCGCCCACCGACCCGTCGTTCTTGCCTTCACATTGCAATCGGTACATTGTAAGCTAACACTTTAACCATACGGAACTGGAGTTCGGAGTATCGAGTGAGGTAAGCATAATTAAAAAGGCATATTGTACCATAAAATGTTTTCTATCCTTGATCTTGTTAAAATCTTTAAGTAATTCGTTTGTCGTCGGATTATGTTATTAAAAAAAATTAATGGATTTAAACGGCTGAGTTGTTCTCTTTAATACTTTAGTTACTTTCTAGAAAATTATTGAATTTTCACCTTCCTTAGGGATTGTCCATTATTAACGTAAGGCTCGAGGGGGGTTAGGGAAAAATCACAAGGTCACAAGGTATAGTGAGATATCACGTGTATTTATTTTTTCGTAGAACGCGCTATTATATGTGTATTTAAAGATAATATTCTGAAAACTTTAATATATTTTGAACTAAGAAAGTACACGTGATTTTGGCTAAGTCTAAACCTTACCACGTATAAGCAGGGGGCGGGGGGGCGGGGGGGGGGGGGGTTAAAAAGGCTTACAAATATCACGTGATTAATGGACGACCCTTTACCAGGATTTTAGTTTGACTTTGCTTTCCAGACTCCGACGTTAATATCGAATATAAAAAACGGGTCTCTTCGACACAAAAATGTTTCAATTCTATAGAAAACAATATAATTAGCAATCCATATTGAAGAGCATGAGTAGTTAACTTCATCGCGTTAACTATCATGTGTTACTAGAATTTCTCTTGTCGGTAATACGACTTGTGATACAGATAGCTCAAGATTGCTTTGACTCTCGGACTTTCGAAGGATAACGGTTGACTGATAATATTTAGTTAAACATACCAGTGGGAGCATCGAGCTCGACGCCGACCCAGGTCCCCGAGGCGAAGTGCGTGGGCCCGGTGTACGCGATGACGCCCGTGCTGCTGCTCAAGCGCAGCTGCACGCTCTCGCCCAGCGCCATCCAGCCCTGCAGCCCGGGGCACTCGCTCGATGACTCGTCTGTTGGAATCATTATAAAAAGTGACACTTAAGTATAATTTCTTTAAGAAATATAAAATGAAATAAACGTAACAGGCAAGTAAATGATCACACTACCATACACCGTAACCTCAAAATCGTTTTAGAAAAATAAAATGTGCTCTGTATCAATAACCGAAAATATTAGTTTTATAAAATAACACTGTTTTTTTTATAAAATATTTTTTTATGTCGTTTGCGAAAAATAAATGAGTTTCACAACAGTCACTACATTTTCAGCGATCGATGTCACTCAAACTTAATTAAAAAATCGCGCTGTTTAAAAATAGCCAATCCACACACAGCGCCAGGGTGGCGCTGCCCGTGATTGGCGCAAGGCGGTCAACGGCGCACGACTCCCGCGCAAGCGGGTATTCAGTACAGCGCCACTTTGTGTAATATTAAGTTGTATTGTTTACGTTCTCCAGTGAAAATAAATCGTCACTATAAATATTCCAATCCGATGGAGTATTTGGCAATGGTGCAACTATGCTGTTGCCAATTTCAATTTGGACGAAGCCAGGTGGTTGTACTCTCAGCCCGAACACTTGAATGCGTTGCGCTTATGGGGGATTGAATGTGCTCAAGTTCCATCAAGCCAAACCATCGTGGCTAGTGCCGTAGTGCGATAGTGTACGCCTTTGACAAAGAGAAAAGTGACAAAGACACATTGAGAAAATGAAAAGACAATAGGTAGTATTAAACGCGATGGACTCCATTTCCAGCAGTTGCTTCGGTACAGGGAAGTATGAGTGGTTGTAAATAACTTTTTAATAGTTAGACTAAATTTAAATGCATATTAGATATGTCCATCGGGACTAAAACGCGATAATATTTGTAAAGTACACTACAACTTTTTCCCGATGATTCGACCAAATTGCACAGATCGTGGTCACAATCCGATCCGATTCATATATTAATATGTTCACAAGTCTTGAAGGTTTAAAAACAAGGCATTT